>OW796098.1:11964244-12251892 GCA_941860345.1 Chrysodeixis includens | reverse complement strand
CGTGGAAATCTACGTCACGACGTCGTAACGTGTCGATGCACGATACGACGTCGTGACGTTAGAAACTCACGATGCAATCCTGCGTAGTTGTTATTCAAAATTCAAAGATGACGGATGTTATTGAAGTCGATCATTTAATTACCCTAGTCGAGCAGCGTCCCGCAGAATGCGTCTAGTGCGGTCCATTTTTCGGAACGAACTAAAACACCACCTCACTGTATCGACGGCATCGTGCCGTATATCGTGCGTGGCACATTAGGGCTCCCACACATAAACACGTTACGACGTCGCGTCGTACAACGATGCGGCGTCGTTTCACGATACGACGTCGTGTCGTGGAAATTTACGATGAGCATCGTAAAAAAAACACGACATCGTAACGTAATGTGCCACGCACGATATAGCGCACGATGCCGTCGATACAGTGAGGTGGTGTTTTAGTTCGTTCCGAAAAATGGACCGCACTAGACGGTAGTACGGGACGCTGCTCGACTAGGGTAATTAAATGATCGACTTCAATAACATCCGTCATCTTTGAATTTTGAATAACAACTGCGCAGGATTGCATCGTGAGTTTCTAACGTGACGACGTCGTATCGTGCATCGACACCGTTACGACGTCGGGACGTAGATTTCCACGACGCGACGTCGTATCGTGAAACGACGCCGCATCGTTGTACGTTGCGTCGTCGTAACGTGTTTATGTGTTTGAGCCCTTACGTTACGATGTCGTGTTTTTTTTTACGATGCTCATCGTAGATTTCCACGACAAGACGTCGTATCGTGAAACGACGCCGCATCGTTGTACGACGCGACGTCGTAACGTGTTTATGTGTGGGAGCCCTTATTCATTTTTGGCCAATCGATATCTTGACAAAATATCAAAGAGACATGTTATCATAGTGAAATGATATAATATGCAATCCTAATTACAATTTCAGAATATTTACTTAAATATACTGTGCTCAAACCTCTACTAAATTGACATACATTAAACGTCGTAAATGACGCAACAGCAACTCATGATCCCAACTTATTACCAGCAAGATGGCGTAATCCGAAATTGGCATGGAAACGGCGATCGCTAAAGGGAAAAGGGAATTCCAATTTGTAGACGAGTTATTTTGTTCTGAAAATCTAAATACTCGTATATTGACACCGGGTGTTCATAAACTAGTACCTTTCTATATAACGTGTTTTAAAAATACCAAATTATTACAAAGAGGTCTAATTAAACACGAAATAATACATTTCCAATACAAACTTTGACTTGAATGATAATTTTGTATGTAACCCCATGTTTTTTTGGATGTTTTCTCTGGATCTTTTATTATGACTTTTCTATTTAATTAATTACTATCAATAATTAACAATATCAATGACGATTCTTACACAAATACAGAACAAAGAAAAAACATCAGGTTGTAGGGTTCCGTAGCCAAATGGTAAAAACTGAAACCTTATAGATCATCATGTCTCTCTATCTGTCTGTATAGCACAGCTGCTTTTTTTCTAAATTATAACTAGATGTATTATGTGAACCATAATAACATTTTCACACAAAAATAGAAATAGTATTGGGGGCCCCCATTGATACTGAAAGTCACTTTTTTTCTACAACTCATATCTGTGAGGTATCTATGGATAGGCTTTCTGAAATATTATTGAAGTTTCCAAAATCCTTCCACCAGTTACAAGTTAAAATCCAATATTGAAATTCAGATGCTAATTCCATACTTTATCATTACACATATACATTTTAACATCTGTATGTGTAACCCCATTGCTTTGCGTCGGATCATTAACATTAATACTCCTTACTCGAAGTGAAATCGTAGCTTTAGTTTTGTTTAGAATTAATTACCGATCCTGTTGATTTGCCTAAGTTTAGCTGCGTTTGATGGGCGGGCTTGTGGAAACGTAGGGATCGTATACGCAAACGCTGAATTTTATTATTTTCGGTTTTAGTAGTGATGGAGTCATTAGCCTGATTTATAAGCTTACAGCGATATAAAAGTAATACGACGAATGATTGCGTATAAAAAAAATATACTGAAGAGAGTAGTTTTCATATCTCATGTAAATAATGTTCAGTATACAACCAAATACTTGATGACCCATATTATGTATTTACAAAAAAGGCGAGCAAAAGTTAAATTTGGGCAGTATTCTAACATAAATTTTCAATCACAACAAATTTCGAAACAAAAAAATATCTCTCTATAATATAGCTATTCGATCAGATTTTGCTATATAATATACGAGTATAGGTATTATTATCATCAGGAACTCAATTATTCCCTTCTCCAGTAACAACTCGTCCCTCAACAGAACCGTCTCAATTTCACCCCCGTACATTCCAGTTCCGTTTGATACATCCCCACATGATTGATCCCGAAGATTACCTTAAGGGGTATATCGGCACAATGACGGTAATTGGTGTAATAACAAACTTATTCGCCTTAATGGTAGGAAGTGAGCGCTCATCGATTTACTCGAGCACTTTGAAGGTCGGATTTCGTATTAGGATAATTATTTGTAGGTACACGAGAAGTATATAAACGAACATAGATAGGTAGTTAGCTATGCAATAGTAAGTGTAGATTTGATAAGAAAAAAATATATAGTGTTAGAGGAAAAATACGGCAGCCTATAAAAGGAGGACGCTTGACAGTGCGCGTCATTATTTTTCATCGGCCGGCAAGTCAAGAAGCTCTGTCCGAATTTCGAATCTCTGTCATTTCTGTCAATGATTATTTTCAAATATTAAAATTCTTTGGTTGTTTGGTATTTAATTTCAATTTGTAACATCAGAAGTGGAATTCGAAGGCTGAAAAGCCGTTGAACGCCCTATATTTCTGGTCTTGCAAAGGGAAATTTGAAATTCGTAGCTAATCTTTAACGTTGCCTAGTTATTTAATATTCGGGTGGAGTTTTTCGTACGCACGATGCCTGCCAACAACGATCGCAGCAAACGAAAGATGCCTGCCAACAACGATCGCAGCAAACGAAAGTGCCGTGGTACCCCTTCGCCCAACCCGATGGAAGAGATCCTGAGGAGGCTGCGCGTGTTAGAGGACCAGCCCCGTGCGCCTGTGGAGACGCAAGCCATCGCAACGACCAGTGCCGGCGTCAGCCATGACGTCGTTGCACAATTGCCCACGACATCACCGACATCCGAGCTTGGGGCGCCTACACCGCTGCGCGAGCCCGTGGCGAGGACGCCGACGCCGACCCTGAACACCAGCAACATGGGTTCAACGCAGTCTGAAGACGTGGTGACGAACGCTGCAGAGCGTCTTTTGACCGCTATCAACTGTGCTCAGGTCAGATCCAACCGATATTTTGTCTCTGATTTTGATCCGAGTGTTCATGATTTCGACACGTGGTGTGATGAAGTTGAAAAAAAAAAAAGATGGTCAGGTTAGGCCGAGTAGTTATAAGATTGATGCATTAGTTAAATCACCTCAACCCAGTAATGTCAAACAGGTCCGCCAATTTCTTGGTCTTGTGGAAGGGTGAATGGACACCCGATACTTGTGCTGCTTTTTTCGAAGGTGTTTGTACAATTTGCTTTATGGTTGTTTTGCTAAGCTTATGTACTTGTACACGGGATTATGTACCAGTCAAGCCATGTGGGCTTATTGATCTTAGCGATGCTAAGTGTCTTGAGTGTGTTGTGTGTAGTGTTCAGTGGAACAGACCCATGTAAATCCGGTGCGCCAAGGTATTGGGGTGACCCTGACACTGGTGGTATCGGGGTGAGTCGTGGCGCAACCGACAACAGACCTGTGTAAATCCAGCCGTCAATAGGATTTGTCAGTCGTTCGTGTTGTTAGATGTTTGTCATTCGTCAGTCGTTCATTTGTCAGTCGTTCGTGTTGTTAGATGCTTTTATGCACTATATGAATTAAAACCCCACTGTTTACAATGTAAATGAGCATGTTTCTTAGACTGTGTGTTTCTTCACAGAAACCGATTAGATTAGTTAGATGATGATGGCGTCGAGCAACCGTTGGACGCCGAGGGTGTTGCTGGACATCCTCGAGTTCCTGCTGAGGGCTTCGAGCACGCAGCCCCGTCAGGAGAAGCCGTGTTAGAGGAAAAATACGGCAGCCTATAAAAGGAGGACGCTTGACAGTGCGCGTCATTATTTTTCATCGGCCGGCAAGTCAAGAAGCTCTGTCCGAATTTCGAATCTCTGTCATTTCTGTCAATGATTATTTTCAAATATTAAAATTCTTTGGTTGTTTGGTATTTAATTTCAATTTGTAACATCAGAAGGAGGAAAAATACGGCAGCCTATAAAAGGAGGACGCTTGACAGTGCGCGTCATTATTTTTCATCGGCCGGCAAGTCAAGAAGCTCTGTCCGAATTTCGAATCTCTGTCATTTCTGTCAATGATTATTTTCAAATATTAAAATTCTTTGGTTGTTTGGTATTTAATTTCAATTTGTAACAATAGGTATTATGCTTGTTAATGACTCCACAGACAAACTATTGCTAGGGATTTTTGTGATGTTTTGCTTATAAGATACTTTAGAGAAATAAAGATAAATAATTAAAAAAAAATATGTATACTAAACTAATAGAATACGAAAGGCAAAAATGGCATAAACAAAGGGAGACCTATACCCATATGACATTTTTTTTTTAGTAAGCCACTAGTGGATTTTTACAGGGCTGACGATGATGGTGATGAATAACTGGGAAAAAATGTCTTTATTTTTCGATTAACAGTTTGTTCTCTCTATCTACGTGGTTGTAGGCATATTAGGTCTACTAACCCACTTCCGTTCAGATGTGGTTTTTTGCGTAAACAAACTAAAATAGGTGTAGCGATAAAGTAAAAAACCCATCAATCCGTAACAGAGTTATAAATCAGTTAACGGTTAGATTTACAGAACATTTGGAATCGAATGGCCCATCATTATGATATATGAGTTTAGTGGCCAGGTGCTTCTAAGAATGATCTGATTTTAAAAGATATTCAATCGAGATTTTAAACTCAATTAACTTCCAAAGAAGGTTGTCCTAATTTAAATGACTTAAGACTTAAAACAGACTAGAATACAGTCCATATTTACTAGAGTCGCGTTAGTCACACATATAATAAATTTGAAGCCCTAAATAAATGTTGTATTTAAAACAATCTTCAATACAGGAGTGTCAAGTTTCCAGTCGTTGTAGATCTGTCATATTCCAATGTGACGTATTGTGTTACAACCAAAGAAGACAATTCTGTCAGCAAAAACACAAATAACCAGAGCTGCTGATAAAATCCAATGTAGAACACAACAAACATCTCTGTAACATGAAAAAAGCAACACCAGACACAGAAAACCACACTCCGTCATTTTCTCGTAATGATAACAGATGCCGCTAATTTTAATACATAAAAAATGTTTTAAGTTGAACAAACACCGTGTGGTTTTCGGCTTGTGTAATGCATTACGTAAACGGCATCGCTCTCACTCGAATTTCCCCAGACAATAATATTGTATCAGCGTGGCTGTCGTGTACTGAGAAAACATTGTAATTTTAATCTTCATCCTAATATCGTCTGTTGTAAATAATGATATACGAACGAAACTTTTTGTTATTAGTTTCAGTCATTGTGTATTACTTTTTGATATAGTCGGAGCGATCGTTTTGCGTTAGGTTGAAGTCTTACAAGTACTATTTTCCTAATGCTTCCCTTGTCAAGGTTTGCTAGATTCAATTATTTCTTCTTTTCCCGAACGCTGACCTGTTCGCAATTCTTAACATTAGCCTACTAAAGATTCTATTATAGTGATGAATATGATAAGTGTAAAGAAGATTCTTTATAAAGGTTTATCGCCAAGAATATACGTGTGCGACTCGTGGTGGCATGGCGAACAGCTCAACGTGTAAATACTAGAGTACGAAACTAATCAGGTAATTTTTAGAAAAACGTGGGAGGATAAATGACAACTTTGTGATAAATATCTGTAGGTAATAAAATCTTGATAATTCAGTTGGTTTTCAGTCAAAATAAAATACTAGAAAATAAAAAAAAATACCTTTCAAAATGTATCACATGGTATGGTAAAGATGTTACGAAGAATCATAGTCATTTATAGAATCGTTCTGAAACGTTTTCAACTGTCATTAACAGACTGAATTCTACGAAATAAATACAATGTATTAACTATTTCGTCTTTATAAACTCTATTCGAACTGAATTCAGCTACAGATGTTCGTTTTACTACCGCAGGAACTAATTGACAATGCTTGGAAACAGAAACTTACGCGAACGGGGTCCCAACAATCTTGACCGACCATTTCACCCAGCTAACCTTATTTAAACAAACCTACAAACTGCGTATTTTATTAATTTAATACAAGAATTTAATAAACAGAATGAAAATACAGATACACAAATACAAATAAAAGATAAAGCTACTACTGAATGCAATCTTATAGAGCTGCATTAAAAAGTAAAGGCAAAAAGTTAAACTGAAAATTGCGATAAAAAGTCTCTTGCTTCGAACATCCCAACATTTACGTATGAATTACATTTGAAATGAAAACGGGACATTACGAAGAATCGCCATCCTCGATCGTAGATTACAGACATCGTTGAGCGGCCAACGAATCGCTTTAATCGATTTAATCGGTTCCTGTATGAATACGCTCTCGATTTGTCGTTAAATATCAGTCGAATGAATGGCAGGCTGATTGTGAGTCATTACGTACTTTGATGTCTGGAATAAGTTCAAGGACACACATTTATTTTAGGTTATTTTCGACATCAAATAACACAATTACTGTCTTAAAGAGATTAAGTACTTTTTGAAAGGAGTTTTGTTTTAGTTCAATCTGTTTTGCATACTTAATCCTCACAGAATAGTCAATTGCTATCGTGGAATCAGGATTAGTCGATAAGCGTTTAATGGACTTGTATACTAGACTTAGTAAATTAAAACAGGGGGATAAAATCTGTTGTATTTTTATCATGCTCAGCTAACAATCTTTTTGGTTTTCAGTTTTCTAAATATCTACCAAAGTAATCACCATCTTTGGCCTACTTTAATGTAAGTGTTCCAATAAATAATTCTAAATCGAAACAAAACACTGCAGCAATACCAATAATTCTTCCAAAGCTGATATTCCATTCACTTAACTTTCCTTTATATCCCAATATCTTATCACCTAATGACTATTCAATACAATATTCCTGCACTTCCCCCGAATTCGCCCATCGTTTATTATTAAAATCGGCCTCCGAGTTCCTAAGCTCGTAACAGATATTTATTGGAGCAATACTTATAAACAATGACTAAAATCTAATACAGCCCGGTGTTTTGTTGAACAATCGCGTGCAAAATTATATTTAATACTGTAATTTGGAGAAAATTGCGCTGATTCGGGAACGGAGCGATGCATAAACTGTTAGAAATTTGAATCTAGTTTTGCTAGTTGTGTAATTGTAGTGATTATGTTGTCTATTGTATATTATTTCCTTTGTTGTGTATTTGCATTATGAAGGCAGTTCCTTCAGTTATTAACAAATTAAGGCGTGTTAGTGTTTATAATTGATGAAATGTTCATAATTTTAATTACTTTTGCTTCAGCACTTTGTTAAAATTGTAACTATAGCTAAGTTGCTTAGTTATATTTCAATTGTATTAGCAAGCTTTAATTATTGTAACAGTTTTTTTTATTTAAAGTACGGTGTAGAATAGTCAGAGATTTTCATTTCTTAACTATTTACTGCATTGGTTGACATATTTTTCATGTTATTCAAACCCTTTCGCTAAGTGACATTTTCACAATCGCTCGCATCAATGTATGAAGATGACAGGTTTAAGTCACGTTTATCGAAATGTCATTTCCATACATTCGATTGTCTTTTGTTAGTTGAAATATTAGTTAGAGGTGCAAAATTTTTGTGAAACCCGCTTCAGCTCACATCTTACACCCAACAAATTAAAGATTGCAAGTGGTAAATTCAGCAAGTTGTTCGCTCCGACAGGCTGGACATCGGCACTCGGAACAGATGGCCGGCTTAAAGTTTCTGAAGCGCCCCTAGATATAGTAAAGATGTCTCACTTAAGGGGGAGTTTTGTTCCGTCGTTGTTGTTTTATTTCCAAGAATTATGTTCGTGTTGTTGTATTTAAGGGTTAGTTTGTTTTATTGCTTGTATTGAATGGATTGCGCGATTCTGTGATAAATGGTGTTTGTTTTTTTTTTATTCTTATTTTCAATTACGTTAATAGTGTTTTGTGATAATTCGTATTTTTACCATTTTTTTTCATCAATGTTCAATTGATTTTATTGGTTTCCATATTACTACCAAGCAGTTTAATAGAGTTAGAATAGTCCAAATTAATTAAATTCAAACACTAATGTTTTTTTTTCATGACGTGACGTAGACTAACGGTGTCTGACGTTTGTGAAAATGTTTGTTTCCTAAAAACATTCTTGTTGTTATCTCTTTATTTTACCCCCTTTACTGTATTGCCAGCCTTCAAAATAACCCTCAGAGTTAACTCGCCTATTAAGTGTTGCCACACCAATTCCCTTTGACTGTACTACATAGTGTTGTTATAAGGATTAGTGACGTATGCTCAGGCATTGTGACAGAGGGAATTTTTGATGAAGCCAGCCAGACCTAGGCCGTAAACCAGGCTTTGTTTAATGTGATTGCCGGCGTTTAGGTCTAAGTACGGTATTATGTTGTTAATATTACGTAGGTAATTGTGTTTTAGGTACAATTATATTGTTAGGTTTATTTATAGGTTATATTAAGTTGGTTTTAAATTCAGAGTTTGTGATTATTACTCAGCGTGTTTGTAACGTTTTTTTTGTTTTACTAGGTATCTTAATTTAAAAGATTGAAGTGTGACTTAGTGAGAAGATATACTATAAGTCTTTTAATTGTCAAAGTCTTAAACCTTTCAATAACAGAAACAACACCAAACTTGGCAGCACCAAACTAACATTTTGATATAAGCAAAAAAAAAACAAAAGTCATTTTAGAATCTTGCAACCAAAACATCCACACCCATAAACTGCAAAATAATACTACATAACACACACAAAAACAACACTAGAAACTGCCGCCATACCGCAACAAAAGTTGTCGAAAACTTAGCCCCTTAACCGAACGAACCTTCATGGAACAAACCTCCACAATGAATTTGGCGAGTGTCAACCATACCGACGTTTGGGCTCCATAAATATTTCTATTTGCGGCGGGAAGGTGGCACACCATCCGTTTGAAAAGGGTCCTCATACTAGATAAAGTATTTGTAGTTAGATTTCGGGATTCCAGTAATTAAATACGGTTTTCGATACCTTTTGCAACTAAAGATTAATGTGCGTTTTCGGGTGAGAAAGGGTGCTTTTATGATGTCGCTGTGTATGTCGGGGAAATTTCTTCATAGGTATAATAATTTTAATCGTATAGAATTCGAAGATTTGATTCTATTAGAGAAATTCGTTTCGGAAAATTAGTTTTTTTTTTTCATTTCTTGTTTGGTACAATTTATAGAGGCATAAGATAAGGCACAAATAAAAATAAAAGTGTGAATCTCTAAAATCATTAAATTAAAAAAACATGGATTTATCGAGAAGCTGGGGGTATTTTTAATAGGCAAGCCGAAAGTTTCCTAATCTGAAAAGAGTGTTCAAATATTTGTTATTAACGTAGCTGCGTAACGTACAAAAAAGTCAACATCCCCAGTATTCATTTTGGATATGTTTATTACAAACGTATTTTGAACATTTTCTGTCCAGTTTATATTTATCGTATTTAAGCCATTATAATTATTCATGCATACTTTTTAATCAATGTTATTTTAAACATTACTATTTACACATCATACTGGTTACACAATATAAAATATACTATTGATTAAATACGAGTTTTAATGTAAACGGGTACTGTACTCATAATAAAACTTACAAACAAAATAAAAATCAAACACAATAAAACATTTTAAATTTCAACAAATTGAATACATTTTAGATTAGTTTCGAATTGAATAGGAGATTTGTTTAACCAATGTTCAATAACAGCATTGTAAGTTATCAAATACAAACAATTGAGAAAAAGTAATAACAAAGACACACAAAAGTTTTTACTTCGTTTTAAAAGCACCAGCGAGACTAGTGTCAACTCCTCAAGTAATATTAATATGAGTGTGAAAGAGAGACACCGCTTTACGTGTAGTATGCCATCTCTTTTACACACGCATTAATAACGAGACACCTATAACGTAAGTGCTTCGCATTCTTAACCTGGTAGCAGAGGAAGTTGACATTGCTTGTGCACTAAGGGAATCCAAAAAGGTAGATTTTTATGTAATTAGTTATAGTATATAAGTTTAGTACTAGATTAGCCTCACTATTGTATTGGGTTGTACCTGTAAAAATAGTGTAAGCGTTGGTTATAAATAAATCAATAAATATTTCTTTAAGCAGCAGTGGTAGACTTTCAGAAATATTCTCGCAAACGAAAATGTACAGTCAATAACAAAAGTAATTTGCTTTTTTATTTTATTCCTCGCTCCCGGTGTATTCGGGTAGAAACAACTGTCATTCGCACTCAGAAACGTAACGTCGAAGTTTACTTTGCTCATTTTTAACGTTTTTAAGGTTCAACCGCATCAAAGAAAAACGGTTTGACATCTTTGTTCGGTTTTGTTTGCATTTGATCACTGAAACTCAAAATAGCCGTAGGTTTTATAGTCCTGTTTGATGAGGGTACAAAAATATTTACGTTTAAAATTTTGGAATAAAGGTTATGTTATTTTTATGTTGTGTTTTTGTTAGGTCGATAAATTATTTTTGTGTTAAGTTACTTGAATAATAATGTTCTTAGTATGTATAATTTTATAGCTCGACTGTTATTGTCTACGTAGCCATATTTTGTTTTTATTGTTCAGACGTGAGTTCAACATTATCTTAACATCCATTACACGTAAACAGACTACTATTATTCAAACGTGTTCACTAAATAAAACTCAAAAAAGTTATAAAATAAATTATAAGAACAATTCAGATTAGGACTTAGCCTAGTACTTCAAATTTAATGATAAAAATAAATAAATATCTAAAAAACAAAACAGAAGAACCATTAAAGTAAAACAAACAAGTAATTTAAAAGACAAACAAAACCTAAAACCAAAACACAAGTCTTAAAAATTTACTTGCCGCTCAGAGATTTGATAGAAGTCAATTGTGAGTCAAATCAAGCGTGTTAGTGGTACAGTCGTGCACAACGATTAATTGTCGCTTCTAAATCCATCGGCGCACTTGACAGGTGACAGTTGGTGGTCACAACTGTCAATTACAACGTATTGACGTTTAAAGCCTTTCGTCTGGGATTCTAGCATTCGTTCTCGAAGTGCCTGTTAATTAAAAGTAAAGCTAACTAGCAAAGATTGGTTTTCAAATAATTTGTAAAGTATTCATTATGTTTGGGATGTGTAAAATAAGTAACGATCACTACTCATAATGCCTATCATATGCCACTGCCATTCTGACTTACGGATTTTAAAAAGTAGATGAAAAATAAAATAGAACAAAAAATTGGTTTATATTTTAATCTATAATTACAACAGATAAATAGTTTCTATAGTAATACAGTAAGAGTCTAATCGCAAGTTAAACCTCATGTCAAAAGCTGCGATTAGTAGTTTTTAGTTAAAACAAAGTTTACTGCTACACCGACTGCAGAAAGAACTCTTAATTTTTTGTAAATCATGAAGCATAAGCATTTGACTTATGGTATGAACTAAAAAAACACAATAGTACCACTATTAGTAACAAGAATATTTTTTATACAATGCCGGGCCTCTAATCAACCAATAAGTTTGATTTCGGGGAATCGCGTTCTAATTCTTGCGCTCCATTAACTCCAGTTAAGAGACACCTATAAAAACATTTAATACTCATTGGCTTTACCAAGTCTTTTAATTACAGTTTATAACGTTAATTGAACAGTTTCCTGGAAAGTATGAAACGATACTACAGAATATTTTACAAGGAAATAGATTTATCATAATATGCTTGAACCAAAAATATTTGAAATTTCGTATAAATTCAACGAAACAACGTTTTAAGAATATGTTTATTAACTTATGAAAATGCAATGAAATTCTGAGCCAAATTGTTTGTTCTCGTAAGTTTATGATTGAAATACAAAACTGTTTTACAACAAATATTGCTCTCAGTTACTTTATTTCTTCCAATTCTTTTAGAATACAAGTTCTGTTATTACTTTAAGCACAATAAATATTATTATTTGCTCTCACGTGAACTATTCACCCAAGATTTACATCTACCAAAGCGGAATGCACGTATTACACATTTACAAGTCCGCGTTAACTCGAACCGAGCTAACCTATTTCGCAGCAGTAAATTTATTTGCAGTCGAGAAAAAGAGGTTTCAGAAATTTCATTTCGGCGAACCCAAAATTGAATTCTTTTACGACTGCTCCAATAATCAAATGAATAATCCATTTACAGTCGCTTCGCGGGGGAGGCTAAAGAAGAACAGTTTTTTTTCTCAAGTAGCACTACAGGTCTAAATTTTACTCTCGATGTATTTTATTCCATTCGTATTTCGTTGGTCCATTAAGCCCGGCAGGTGAGAACGGTGTATCAAGTGGAATTTTTAATATGTACCTCGGAATGAGACTGTCGGTGACTGTACGTGGTTACAATTCTTTATAAGATTCGGAGAGTAACTTATTGTTTTTCGAAGGTAAATTTAAGTTGGAAGTTCTTAGTGTTTTCTCTTGAGCTAATTTTTTTTCTGTGGTTTCCTTTGAATTTTATGATGAAACACTTTTACCGTTACCGTAATTTCACCCTTATTTAGTTGCATGACAAAACAATTCTGGATATCCTTGTCAAAGTAACATAACATCAAAACAAAATGTTATGCATAAGAACGAATATCAAATACAAAGCTAACAACCAAATCCAATCCCGAAAACATCTCCAAAAAACACACTAATTTTAATTCCAGTAAGTAGTTCACGAAACGAGTTGTATAAACCAAGCAGACATAACTCATCTCTCGGTGCCCGTAAAAAATCCTCCGCAACGAACAATCGTGTCCCTGCATTATTCTCATTACCATAATCCCAATTACTTACCATTCCGTCTTCGGTATAATTTACTGGGAGCTTACCACGAAATCTTAAAGAAGTACTTTTGCACTTGTGGAAGCGAGATAGCTCTATAAAGGGTAGAGCAGCGTAGAGCGGCGTCTCTCTTTCACAACTGCGATGAGCTCTCTTTGAGATTCGTTGGTAGATTCTCAGGGTCGTCTTACTTGCTTTACTCGCCTTACAAGCTTAGTTTGGTATGCATTCATTTTTACAAACTGTCTTAGAACTTCGTCATTCGTCAGTTTTGGTTCAGGAGATCATAAGAAAGTTTTTTGTAGGCATTTTATGGTGTGGTGATTGCCGACTTTTGTAGGCTGTTTTAAGGAGTATATAAAAATGGAGAGATCAAGGTTTAATTAAGTGTCTTTCTTTACCTTAGTGTTTCTTGGCTTTAATATTTATGAAAGAATCAAATTTTAACTTTGAGATTTTATTCTATACTATTTGTTACCACAATTCTTATAAAATTTTGTTAAAAATTACCATCACCTAGCTGAAAATAGTAACGAGGACAAGGACTTTTACATGTTATTAATTTATTAAACACACATAAAAATATAATTACATGAACTAATTATGTACGTAAATATCAATATCTACTAAATCAATAATTTAATCTGAATTCAACAAACGGTCACTTAATTAATAATCTCTAAACAAAAGGCACTGTAAGCGGTTCGTTTGAATTCGTTTATTGTACATGAAAACAAATTAAATTGATTTGTTTATGGTGTAACAATGTTCCATTTCACGACACAGTCCGGTCTATTATCAGCTCTATAGTCTACCTTATCACTCCCCACGACACAAGTTAATCCATTCCTATTCAGAGCATACATTGTTGGGTCAAATCTCGCGTTTACGGTTCAATTAATCTGCCTAAATTACATTCAAGATCGATCAAATATACAATAACACAACATAACCTTTCAATACTATTACTATTACGTATGCACATACGTAATAATGAATGAATTACTAAAACCAATAGGCAATTAAGACATGATCGTGCAAATGTAGGAATAATAGTCAATATTGGCTATGTTACACGATTGTGGGCCATTTATCAAAATGATCTTCATTTGTTATGATAAAACAATTGTAGGCGGCCTTTGTCTTTTATTTGTGGAAATGAATCCACACTTATCCATCTTCATTATATTAGTATGCTGGCTTATATCAATATATTATTTCGAGTGATTTTTATTGTAAATGACTTTTGTTGGTGATTTTACTTGGTAGTTTTTGTTTTGTATGTAAGGTGTGTAGTGACAGGTTTCTTTATAAAAGTCGTAGTATTTTGCACTGTTACAAATATTATGTACTTTTTAGGGTTCCGTATTTAAAGGGCAAAACGAAACCCTTCGTGCGCGAGTCCGATTTGCACTTGGCCGGATTTTTATTGTGACAATGATAAAAAAAATTACAACGTCTTCTCAAGTACTTTAAAGAACAGTTTAGTTTCATAACAAGAAAAACTTAGCTAAAAACGTTAGTAAGAGATAGATGCATTGTAAAATATACTGGAGCGAAAGAAAGAGCTATAATTCGACGTAGAAAATCTGAAACACATGAGTGTATACTTCTTTAGTAAGTCTTGAGGAAAGTAGGTCTTAAGTTTTCAACTCCGACAGTCCTTAAACTTTAACTAAGTAAGCAACAAAAATATGTTAAACGTCGTAGTTTTAATGGAAATATAAATATCACAAGTAATAGTTAGTTTGCAAGTAGACCTTTTCTAAGTTTCTTTTTTATTTATTTTATAATTGTTTGAAAGGCAAAAATGTAAATATTTTTTACACAAATAAAACAAAGCTAACTATTAAAAGGCAAAACATTTTTTTTTAATATTTATAATGTTATGCATACTTGTAGCATGCAATTTTTTTATTTAATTTTACATCTCTAACTTTATAGCAATTCTAGTATGTTTTAATTATCACTTTATACTAACAATGTATTTGTAAAAATATTACGATACAGGTAAGTTAAATTGAACCAAATCGAAATGGCTTTCTTTATTTTTAAACAATTTCCAAGAACATTTTTTCAACCCTTCCACTACTACGAAAGGTCTTATTGTCCTTTTAGGCGCACAGTAACATGAATGTGCCACGTGGCGCGCCATCTGGTGTCAGTGAGGTGTCGGCGAGGAAACGGCCCAACTATAAAATTGGTAACGATTTAGGCTATGTCTGTATGGCAATGTGTACGTTTTTGTTTATTTTTACCACGTTTAACCAGAAAGTATAGTCGTAAATTCTATTAAAGCTAGTGTATAAATTTGGTAACTGTAACAAAATAAGCAGTTACTTGTGGATAACATATTTTATGAATATTCAGGACTCTGGACGATTTAATTATCTACCAGGATAATAACTACATGTTAAGTTGTGATCGCAAAGAGCCTAAGGTCGACAACACATTAAAAAACATCTTAAAAAATCCCTATGAAAAAAGATAAAAATTCCCAATAAAAATTACCAAAACCACTTCTCAAATCGTATCAATTTCCAACAGCTTTTCTCAATACACCTACAGCTTTATGTCCGAGTTCCATTGGGTTGCAGGGCACGTGGTCGGGATCGAAGCGTTAGTGCCGGGTCACAAGGCGCGAGCCTGGTATTCGGGACCCGCCGTGGTCTTTCACGGGTTGACGCGCCCACTGAAAGGTTTGACGTAAGTTATGGTGCCGAGAAATGTTATGTGCGGATTGATGACGTTTATGGAGTGTTATTTTACTGTTTATAGGAAAGTTTTTGACCAAGCTGGGGTGGATGTTGGTCATCAAGGTATAAAAGGATTTTATTCGAATTGAGAAACATTCTCCTTTTTGCAGTCGGTCAAAAAAGTGGATTATTTTTGTTTGGAGTTCAAGTCAATATGAAATTGACTCGAAATCGATTGAGCGGTTTATTCGTGAAATCAATAAAATAGTATAAAAAAAAGTTTTAGTCTTTTTATTATTATAGTCATCCTATATCTGTCACTCCTGTTTCTAAGGCAAGTTGTAAAATACAGTTTTTGACCTCTGGTAGTAAGCTCATTTTATATTCCTCACTTTAACGATACAACATAACAAAAAAATCCCATCTTAATCTGTAAAAAAATTATAATCATAAACACAAAACTTCAAACTACCTAACCATAACTTCCTTTATAAAAGTAAGCGTTGCCAAGAAAAATACTCGCTCATAGCGCCCTGTTCAGTATGGCCGGTGTCCAATGAGTCCATAATTAGGGGCAACTTACGTAACGCTCTGTAAATAACTGGCCCTCTCAATGGCTTCGACGTCTTTCTGACGGACCGACGGTAATAGATACACTGGGCCTACCGCCACGACTTGAAGATGTAACTGAAGATTATTGTGGACGTAGAAGAGAGATGACGCTCTTTAATTTGTAGAGCGGCGTCTTTGTTTCTCAATTGTTATAATGTGGCTTTAAGATATTTAGGTATAGGTAGACCCTCTGCGTTGGGTAAGCCTGTGGTTTTACTCGCCTCAGAAATTGGTATCAAGATGAAATTGTTCAAGTAAGTTATGAGTCAGGAAGTAGATTTTGGTTTAGATTTACGGAGAGTAACTTTCTGTAACTAAACATTTAATAAAAAAAAAGACGCACCTTAATATTCTTACATCAATTTTAGATAATCTTTACCTAATTATCTATTATTCCAAGAATGTACTTATTGAAAAGATACATCAAAAAACTTTGTTTTAATTAAAAAAAAAATTACAATAACAAATTTTAATAATACCATTCGTTTTTAATAAGTCGTGTCTAACCTTATTCTTAATTGACTAAAAGATTTCTTTTGTTCAAATGTTATTTGAACCTTAAAGTTTCAGTGGTGGCCTTACTTTTTCTAACTCTACCGTGACGTCATAATGATGATTTATGAGTTCGCAGCAAAGTTTGTAACAAACATCTTTATTTTTAACAATGCTTTTCAAATAGGACAGTCACTCAAAAATAGATATTGTTAATTGCAACACAATATTAAGTCTAATATTGGTTCTATTATATAACAGAGGAAGGTAGAGAAAGGTATTGGTAAAAAGAGCTCAAGACGGTAGTCATATTCTAAATACCTAGTAGACAAAAATTGACAACTTTATTTTAGAGAACCTGTCCAGTCTAAAGAATATGCCTAATAAGAATCTTATACACAAAATTCTCGTGTCACAATGTTCGTTTCCGCACTCCTTTGAAACAGCTTGACCGATTCTCTCGGATTTTTTGTAAGAATATTGAGTAGGTCTAAGAAACGTCCAATATCTAGCTTTTATCTTCAATTTGTTTTTTTTTTTTGAGTTTCGAGAAAACGCGAACTAAGTCGCGGGCAACAGCTAGTAACATAAAATTGTCACCAACCGGTCCTTTAAATGAGACCAACATTGATTTAGATTAGACTATTTCTACGTTAAGACATTCGTTTTCATTTTCCATGCACAAAAGGTATAACAATATGACTTCTATATCAACACTTGTATATTAAAGAGCATCTTAAGTTTCATTTTCGTAGAATGTAGAATAAATTGTCACAGTTTTTCATACCACAGTTAAACGATGTAAACTTTTCTAGAAACATTATTCTACTTAAAACCGTGTCGGGGTGTCGTGATAAGAGCCGCTTAATTACCTTAATGTTCTGAGATAAAATCTCTTACGAATAAGAAATCATTAAGAATGAAATTAAGTGGGAAAAGTAATAATGTTACCATAAGTAAGAGGTAATTTGAGATGTTTTACTTAAGTGTATAAATTATACAGTAATAGGAACTTTCAATTACTTGGTAATTTTAACATTTAAATAAATATTCCTGAACATTCACACAACGCTAATTAGTCTTAAATAAACCATACTAAAGCAGCGTGTGTTATAAGTACTAGAAAACGAATAAACATTTATAATTTTCTGAATACATTATCATTATCATCTTCCTACCCCCCTATCCCATTTAACTTGGGGTCGGCGCAACACGTTTTCTAAATACTTTGGTAGACGTAGAACAACTGATCGTGCTCATCACACAAACATTTTTCCTGGATAGGAATCGAATCGAACCCAAGACCTCCGGCATAGCATTCAGGGTTACTAACTACCACACCAGTCAGTCTACATGCCAGTGTTATAAAGGTAAATTTTAATCTAAGTTCGGTCAGCAATTTTTGGGAGAAAGAATAAATACCGTATATCGTATTGTATGAGTAAGATACCAATTCAAAAACAAAACAGCACTATAGTCAATTTCGAACATAGAATGAAAAAACATAGGCCCCTAGCTGCACTCAATCAAAACTACACGCGTATTTTTTTATTCGAATCGTAGCAATACATAAAGTTATTCAGCCTTATAGAATATCGATACTCGTCTCGGTGTATACTGAACCGATATCGAGTGAGCGCACTACGAATCGACACTCGATTCCAATTTCCCCGTTATCCTTTTTATTGAAGCGTTTTTTATTCTTTCGACTGGGACTTGAAAATTGGGGAGAACAAGAATCGCGAGTGCGGGATTTATTGAGATGTCAAAATGTAAGTTATTCGTTATGTTTTTGTTATTTGATTTAGATGGTAATACTCATTTCGATTGTTTTTATTATAGGGAGTATTGACTTATCGATACCTGTATATAAATAACCTTAAAAAGAAATAGATTTTAGATCACACCCAGCTTGTACCGTTGTCTTTCGATATGAGCTTACATTTAAAATGAATGAATGTATGACAACAATTAAATATTACCAAATATCCGTTTGCTATTAACTATTCGTAGTGTTAGGCCGCTTTTCCAAGAATAGTTAATACTAATATATAGTTGCTCTATACGTCTAATAGTTCCCAAGTATATTGATATAATATGTTACCCCCACATAACTCAATATTAGTGCTAAGAGTACGTGGTCACACAACAAACTACAATATTGTCTAAGAAATTCCTTTGAAGCGTTTAAAATAGTTTTCAATAACTATCGCAAGCATTATCTATACCGGTACTACGAACTTTTAAAGCAGAATTTTTGCTGTCGCGGGAGTGAGACACTACCATACACTTTATATAGCTGGGTCTCTCTTTTTCACCGGTAATTGTTTTACTTTAAGGTATCGTGGTAAGTGTGAAGGAGTGCATTAGTGCGACTATCGAATTAGGTCGCCTGAGAAATACCTTGGACATTAATAATTACCTAGAGCTTCTAGCTTGGTCGCTCGTGCTTATCATTTTATGTCTTGCAGTTTTATTTATTTGCTACATAAAATATGGTTCTTTGCAAGATGAATGTAAGTGGATTTGTAGTGCAGATAATGTGTGATTCCTTTTACACAATATGCAGTCTTCTGTGTTGGATAGATTTACCGAATACGAATGGTAAGTATTTCAGTTTTTCTAAAACAGTGTTAATATACGTATATGGCTGGGGGTTGTGCAAAAGTGCGCACGAACATTTTTGATCGTCATAAGTATGTTTTAAGTGAAAGCGTCTGAATACACGGATGCACAAGGAGTGGATTAGTACATGTTGATTCCATCAAAATCAAATATTAATTGGAGGCTTTCGTCCGACACAACACACAAATTTTACGTAACTAACGTATTGCTTGAAAAGTATAAAACTAAAAAGCTTTTCAATAGACACTTAAATTCTAAAAAACGTTATTAAAACTTTTACTAATGACCGTGCTGATGGGCAGAAACATTTTAAGTATATTCCGTACCAGACAGTTATTATTACAACAATGAATAAATATTGGCAGACTTTCAGAAAAAAATAAACCAAATTGTTAATTTTTAATCTAGCTACTATTACACTAGCTGTTGCATTCGATTTCGCACGTCTGGATACAGATTGCAGCTATAAAATATTACCCGCATTCTGACGTAGTCGGTTAAAGAGTAGTCTATGCGTTAATCTAATTTTATCAAAATTGACACAGCCGTTTGTGCTTGACGTATTTTCGCGACGCCGAATTCAGTAAATTATCCTACCACAGATCCAATAACACTATACCTTACTTTATTGTCCGTAAAGAATGTTCCTGAAATACCAGCTGTCCAATGTAACTTGCACTCTAATCAATAACAGGACTTTTTATTCAGCGACTAATATAGCATAATTGCTTTTCGAGTATGTCAAGCGTTCAACACAATTTGAGATCTCAGCGTTTTGTCGCGCAAGCATTGACTCTTTGACTATGAACTCAAACATTCAGTGTGAGCAACTCACAATATTTTTAATTATTTATTGGAACTTTTAGTACATAAAATTCGCATGGACTTCCGTCACCCTGGGAAAAATATATGACACTCCTACATTCATTCCCCTGCCCTTATCCCAATTATACTTGGGGTCGGCGCAACACGTCTTCTAGACATGTTGCTTAAAGTTTTGGCTATGGTTTTATAGTCGGCCGCCTGCCTGACACTAACCCTCTTTGGGAATGCGATTGTTGGTTGTTTACCCGCCACCATTCGGGCGACCCAAGGTGCTTGGTACAGTGCACTGGGTCTTAAAGTCCATTAGTCGCCTTTTACGACACCCAGTGGAGGATATGGGGTGGTGCTATTCTTTATATCCGGACACCACACGGACGACACTCCTACCTCAACATTAAATAAGCTTAAGCAATTTTAACAAGTTCTCAAATGCATGGATATGATTTTCCTTTTTCTATAAGTCACGTGACTAAGACTTGTCAATTTCATACACTTCAGTGAATTGACGTTTTATGAGCATTAAGGCTTCTATAAATTTCTTATTTGAAAGTTGATATTTCCTAACAACGTGGTTAACGGGAATTGGGGTAAGCTGCCTAGTGCAAAAGTGCGTACAAACATTCGTATTGTGCACGCAAGTTTGCGCATGAGTGATCGGGGTAAGAACGCAATGAAAACCACGTCGAATTCATGCAACCAGTTATAAATAGCTGGTATTTGTAAACAAACCGTTATTGGGGCACCCCGCACCTCCCGGCGTTCTCATTAGATTCCGTTAGTGATATCATTATTAGTTACCTACTTGTGTTTTATCGTGGCCGTGCTTGCGCACGTTTCCTCGTAATTTTTAGATTTTATAAGCAGATCAATTTTCTTTAATAATTTTTCAATATAAAACAAAAATGCCATATTTTGTGTTAGGTTTTCATGAATATCTTAAAAATGGCGTGGACGAACTCTACATTTGGTTTCTAACACAAGTGATGTCTTTCCCAAATATCAATCTAAAATAATCTCAAATTTTACCAAATATCAATCTAAAATAATCTCAAATTTTACCAAATATCAATCTAATATAATCTAAAATTCCTATTAGCGACAAATATTATCCGCAGATCAATCCATCAACTAGATTCCATGTACAGTTCACGTAATCTGAAGGTCATTATGACTTAGTACTCTATCCGTAATTGATTGTTGTTGCCTAACTAAGAATTAATACGGATCCGGCCCGATTGCTGCCTAGGGAATACACTCCGAACTGCTCTATTAGATCGTGGACATACCTACCTACTAATTTATACCAGTACGTTAGGCATGTGTATTGTGTAATGTACCGGTAGTTCCACGTAAACTAACGCAAGACTGTTAGCAATCTGAGTAGTATTGAACGCGCCGAGATATCTGCAATACAAAGCCGCCGCGCTACAGACGCGGCATTACAAACTCGGAATAAACGTGCAGCGCTAGTCTCCGCGTCAGTCACGCGCGTTGAAATGCAAACTAAGACACCTGCGTTTCCCCTCTCTAATCAAAACTGTCAACACTAGAAACAATCCTTGTACAAGCGTGGATTGAGAGCAGATTCGCTCGACTCCAATTTACACAAATACCAGCCACATTGCAAAGCTCATTCGGGATTTCGCGACGCATCCCATTAACAGAAACATCTAATTTTGAAGTTTGTTGGTACGAAAGAAGCAAACAGAAGCCCGCACCTCATTAAGCCGTGTTTATTTTCGCATTATACAAATATAAGCTGTGTTATAGCAAAACTTACGTCTTTGATGTCGTCTCACGCGAGACAGCGTCGGGGTTTTTGGTGGTTTCGTTTTTACGCTCCCGTAGCAGTAAAGTGGGTCCTCCTTCGATGACTTTTGCTTGAGCATGGGTAGTTTGAAATTGGAAAACATTTCAATATGCACATCACTATCACACTTGTAAAAGTACACTTCACTGTCACGTAAGTGAGAAATCCATTTTTGAACAATCGTAGAATACACGGGATGTAGATGCGTGCGTTCCCGCGTCGGTTTCTAAATATTGTGACTTGTTGTTTTCTGAGCACGCGGGTTGTTTAAATATAGAACGCACGCGTCTGGTGTCGGCTAGGCGTCCGTTATACATATACATTCTTTTTTAATAAATAAAACTCGATACAAATATTACCGGCAATAAAGTATTATAAATAGTGTCCGTTTCTTTTATCTCGTCCTAATGGATCGTTTTGTGCACGTGTGTGATTGGTGCTGTACGTAACAGTAGACAGATGTTGGATGTTATTAATGGTATGTATCAATGCCGATGTGAATGTAAGCATGACGTAGAGTGCGGTAGTAAACCGCGGTTTGTTGTCAATGACATAGTTTATTGCTGAGGACTTGTGTAGAAAATTGATAGTCGATATATCATTTGTTTTATGGAACGTCGTTTGCTTCGCTTTTGACAGCGTGATTGAACCCTTGACATCTAGTCAGTTATTTTATTTATTTTACGTTTGATTGCCAATGCGTATAGCTTTGATTAGAAAATGTAATGAGTAATGAATGTAATGAAATAATATCGAAATCTCAAGAAAATTTTAAAGCCTAAAATAAGTTTATTTTTATTTCTTTCTTTCTTTTTTTTACGACTCTAGCACTACGGAATTGAATAATTGTATCGCGGGGGGTTTCATAGAGATACAATTCACATGCACAATATAATAGCGGTCCAGACCGATTTCGGCCACGGCGCCAGTGTTACTATGACACCAGCCAGCTACGCAGGACATATTATAGTGCACAAGCGTGTGCGCAAACACAGGTGCACTCTCTATTCCTTTTACTCTCATAGCCCGATGGGACGGTAATCCGACACGACCGGAGAGAGATCAGGCGCAGGACCCACATTTTTACGTGCCTTCCGAAACACGGAAGCTGTGATATTTATTTCTTAAACGCACCCAACATTCGAAAAGTCGGTGCGCGCCGTGGGGATCGAACTCAAGACGTCTGACTTAGCAGTCCTACGGTCTCGCCACTAAGCTATCACAGCTTCATGTACACAATAACACCTATACTTAGAACAAGCCTTTGTGGATCGCACAAATTCTTGTCTCACGCAGGGATTGAACCCGCATCACGTCGCGTACAGTGTTAATTATTGGCATGGTGACATGGACCACTCGGTTATCCGTGCAATCAATAAATAAGTTAATGAATAAACCCATTTATTACCACAAAACTGTCTTATTTTACAGTTTTCTTATAGTTAAAGCTCGTCCTTTTCTAATCAAATAAGAGTTAAAAGAGGTGCTTTATTAAAATAAATTATATTTGTGTAACCTAGGAATAACGAAATAAGCTGGCTTTCATGTTATTACTCACAGATTTCTAGGAAATAGTAACGCCTGACTGAGGATTGTCAGAGCACATCTCCATATGGCAGATGTTAGCGACAAAAATAACATTTGCTTTATGATATTTTCTTACTAATGAATATTTTATACGATACTTAGGCACTGATTTTTTTTTTGTATCTTATAGTTATTGGCGTTAAAGGTAAGGTTACTGAAATCACCTAGATAAAAAGACAGAATATAGTGGTGGATAATTTGAAACCCTAATACTTTGAGGACCCTTAGTACCCTTACCTACTACTACTATAGTAGTAGGCGATTCTTAAGGGCCTACCACCAGCTTTTAAAGTAATATCATTGCATTTCTGGAAGAGGTTGAACGTTCGATTCGGATGGTTTCGGAGAGGATTTCACTCCATGTAGTCCATTGCTGATATTACTTTAAGAGGTATTGGTAGGTTCTCTAGCTAATACGATGTAAATGAGCTCTTTTTGATATTAATTTCGAAGGTACAGTTGCAGCGAAGATAGTTCAAACCAGGTTTATGTCTTGAGTTCGATACGACAAAAACAAACCTTTTTCTGTAACAAATTCGAAACTGAATTTTGGTCTCAAAACTAATTAGAGATCTCTTTCAAAGTCCAAAGGGACATTAGACTGACATAGCCAGTGTCAAGTTAACACCCACTGGCTTTACTTCCGAGGCTTTCAAGACAGGATATCAAAGCAGTTCAACTCAGTACAACGAGACATAGATATCCAGACAACAACTCAGTACAACTGTACCAAGAAAAACCCAATGAACTACAGACCTAACCAAAAATATGACTCTTACATAAAATACACAAGAAGTCCTCGAATCCACTTTGGCACGAAACAATCCAGTGAAGTTGACTCAATGTCATCGAAATGATGCCAAGCCACGCGTCATCGTCGTTAAGAAAAACATACTGAAAATAATCGGTCGGCCCCACCGGAAGGCGGTCATTTTGGAACACGTCAGTCGATATAAGTAGGGCTTTTTCTAGTGCGATAGGTAGGTATATAAAGTGTGATAGAGATTAGTTACTGGTAGAGTTAGTAAGACAATATTTCTTAAAAGAGTTTGTTTAAAATGTCTGTTTCATTAATAAGGCTTGACCTGCCTGTCAATAGAACGTGATTTTGATAAAAATGGTAAAATTGTGTTTTGCAATATTATCTTTCCACAGTAACGTATTTTCATAAAAATTTTGATCCCAGCGTAAACAAACTACAATATAATTTAAAACTATGGAATATATTCGCAATCAAAGTAAAATGACATCCAATTATAACTCATAAAAGCCACGAATGCACCATTTATAATTATATTACATCAATTTACACTATACATTACATAAACCCGTGATTGCAAAAGTTTGATCGTCCATGACGCACCGGCTATAATGCGGTTCAAATGACGCGGCAGTGGTCAGAAGTGGTCGGTAGTGGTCGCCAGTGGTCGATACTGGTCAATATTGTCGCCAACATTGACCAGTATCGAACAGTGAACCACCAGTGAATAATATCAATTACTAACATACTAATATTGCTCTTTGTGTGGCATATAAACAGTCATTCATTATTTTTTGTGGTTTGGTTATGAAAACAATTGGTGTTTTGTATGTTTATGCATGTGCTTGGTACTTGGTGATGTGCTCCATTGTCCGCACGTAGGCTCCTGTGGCCCGTTGTACGTATAGTGGTGTTGAGGGACGGCCAGTCTAGCCAGCCCAATGCCCAGTCCAGAAGCGTAAAAGTCTCCTGGGACGTTTGCAGGCCTCTGAGAGAGAGCTCAGTGTACCGAGGTTTATGCATGTAACAAGTCCTACAGAGGAGACCAAGAGAAGGCAAACCTAAGGTGGGACTCTGCGTAGTCAGATGTAATAATGACATGTAAAAAGTGGCTGGGAGAAAATGGATGCGCAAGGCAGAAGATCGGCACGAATGACGCACATTGGGAGAGTCCTATGTTCAACAGTGGACCGCAGCAGGATGGTTGTTTGATTGACGTTTATGCATTGAGGGAGCACGATTTGCATTAAATCGTTTTTATAGGAAATTACAAAATGATTATTTTTAACATGTTCCTCTTGCTGAATTTGACGCCCACACCAATCCCTTAAGAAGTATTTTCATTTTCCTGAGAAGTAAAGCACTTTTATACAAGTCAATATTAGCTAAATCTGACGTGGGTGTACGGTCTTCTACTTTTGCCTTTGGGTAACTCCAAAAGCAGCTTAGATTGTGTGCAGACAATATTAAATTACACATCGAGTTATAAACGAATGTTCAATAAAGGCTTTAAAAAGGTTGACTTAAAAAAAAAACATTAGGTATAAAGTATGCTGACTTGTTGTTTGTTTTGTTTCAACAGATCAAGGTTACTACGTATCATTTTTTTTCAAATTCGGTTTGATTTTTGATACTTATATCATCTAAAAGACATACTACAGTATGTTGCTATATCACTATATAATAACTAAGTACTAATTATAATCCATTAGTTTTTTCCTCGGCTTGGCCCGCGTGGATGTCAGTTATAGCTGCAAAATATTAACCTTCTTTTTTGCTGTTGGATAAAAAGCAGCCTATATGATAATTACCATACCAAACATCGAATTTATTTTGCTGTTTAAGCGTGAAAGAGTAAGATTCACGCTTACAAAATTATTGTCACATTTATAATATTAGTAGGATCTATCTGCTATCACCTATAGTATCATTACAACCCGAGCGTTTCCTTTCATACCAACTTGTATAGAGTTACTCTTAGAACCACTATGACTGCTCACTACAACTGGCTGACTAGGATGATCAATAGGATGCCTGATTAGTTCCTCGAGGTAATTGCGAATATCCGAGATGGAACTCCATTGGATAGTTCAGATGAGGAACATTGAAACAGGACAGTGTATTTTAGTGGAGGGAAGAACAATTGTATGTAATAGATGTGGTTTTTTAACAGAATTTAAAAAGGAGGAAGTTCTATGTTTGATTGTATTATGTTATGTGCTTATTTTACCATATAACTAGTTACAGGCTGCTGGATTTCGTTAAAATTAATATGTGTACAATACCATAATTTTTAATGAAATAAATGTCGTTATATTACTGTCGAAATCATCTCGAATTCGAAATTTTCTTGAAGTACTCGTAGACCAGCATAAAACTCTCAAATAAAGTCACGTTACAGAAAAAACTCTACATCCAACAATAACATAATACAACTCAGGCTCCACTTTATTTTACATCGTAAAGCCTCGTGAATTCTTTTCCCCTTCACATCCATGTAAATAAAATAAAACTAGTAACAACCCTACGCTATCTACGTGAGCCAACCACTATCAATAGTACAGTAGGGACCAAGAATGGACTCATGAGCGTGCGGCGGGCTTAATTACGCACATAACGAGGCCGATGTTGTGTCGTTAAGGCCACGCTCAGGCCACTTTCAGGCCAGGTACTTGACAGGTAGCTGAAACTTTGGCCTAATGTTTTGTTTTTGCAGTCCATGCATGGCTTTCGGATATTTTGTGGTGAGACCCTAAAGTTTATAGATGTTAAGTGTTAATGAATGTTGATAACTTTTGTGTATTATTGTGATTTCGTTGACCCTGGTTTGCGAGTTTTGGGTTGGGTGTGATAATGAAAATGCGTAGGTTAGATGATAATTTTGCTGTAATATGTTCAAGTATGTAATGTTGGAATTTAAAAGGTATTATGAAAAGTGTTTCAAAATATCGAGATAAAATCACCTAAATAACTGTTTGAAAATTCAAGTACCTACACGATCAGTCAACTAGGAAAATTCGTTAGAGTATTCTAAACTAATGACTCTCAATATGCTAACAAGAAACAGATTCAGAACATACTCTAGCCCACTTATCCAATATTATTGTTACACGCAAACAATCCGAACGCCCTATAAACGAACAATCAAATTAGCGTATACACAAACATAATCCGTCTAAACTATTAAAATTAATTTCAAAACTCGCGTAGGTACTTGTTGTGTTGTAAATCACTGAACTATTGGCCAGACAAGTTTAATTAACTCACGAACTTATTACCTACCTAGGACGGCGTATCAATGGGACTCGGTTTGAACCCAACTTATTTATGTTAATTTTATGGATTATTGTTAATTGTTGGCAGCTAACAACGTATGAACTTCTCTGGTTATTAGTTTTGAGGTTGTAAAGTAGTTTGTTGGTAGCATAAGTATTTGTGGAATTGATTTGAATTTTGTTATGTCATTTTTGTTTGTCACCTAGGTGTACGATCGTATATTACATTCTTTTATTCTTTCTTACCTTCTGCGTCCGTTTGTAATGTCTGCTGAACACTACATACAATTACCAACCAGTTTTTTTCGTCATTTTTTTATCTGTAACTAATCATCCCTATCAGTATCATCATATCATTTTAACATTTTATAGTAAAACAACATTTTATTCATAAAAAATATGAATTTGTCATTTTTTATGAATAGAAATTCCTTCTAATAAGTGTGTATACAATAATCTTCTACCATTAGCAAATAATTTATCTACCCTGGACACATCAGCAATACTTGAAACAACAAGAAATTCGGTTCTACAAACAAATCTATTTGAACTTTGCAACTAAATTCTTTTAATCAGTTTAATTCAAGAATGGATTACTTATATAAACAAGATAAAAGGCAACGTTGGATCCTCTTAATCCTTGAAGAGTTGGAACGAAGTTTCTCGATAGTACTGCCCCTGTATTTCATCTAGCAAGTAATCCTTTATTGGAGTCAGCCGATAAATAGGATTGATGGACTTTACGAGTGCTTAAGAAAACCCTGTCTGGGAAAGATACTGACTACTGTTTTAAGGAGTCTGGGGTAAAAAGTGTAGACTTGTAGATTTCAATACTACGTTTCAGGAGTACAAGTTGCTTTTGTTGCTCAATGTAACACTCAGAGGAACAGATAAAGAGATTGTTAATATGGCGGTACATAAAAAGCACACCATTTTAATGTTTAAAATACAAGGACAAGAGTTAATTGACAGGATTCGCATTAAGTGCTGACCAGAATAAAGAAATTGTGCGTTTCGTTTCTTATCTTAATACGAACATGTAAATCAGAGCTTTTATTTTTTTTCCTGTAGTCAAGATAAAAACTTGTTTTTAGTTGTCATTTTTTTTTCTAAAATTTAATTTCCTAAAAGTTTTTTTTCCTGCTAAAAGTTAAATAACAATTAAATTTAGTTGCTCAGAATTAAGAAATTTATTGGCAGATCAAAATTACTTAGTTAATCTTTAAATAAATTGTATAAAGCAACTAAGTTTCATATTTTATAGAGATTTGCTCATAAACCAAACATTATTGTGTTGCAAGTTATTAGATGGGTCATTGGAAATGGATTACAATGTTGTTCATGCCTTTATTTATCTTTGTTGTCTTCATAATAGGATTTTAAGAGTCACTGCACATAACTAATATGTTACAAAGTCAAAAATGATTTATCAAGTTTGTCATATAAATAGGAAAGGTTTAGAAATGGCTATTGTTATTATCAATGAATTAAACGGTTGAGTATTTTCCGAGTCGCTAGACTTTCTAAGTAAGGAGTCAAATAGGCATTAAATTTACTGCGTATTGATGTATTTTTGAACGAATATCGGCTCTATAATAAATACTATTAGAGTTGAATTTGACTTGTTTGTCGTTGCTTAAGTAAACAAAAAAACATGAAACATAGAAATCTGCATATTTGTAGTAAATAATATGGAGATATAACTCTTTCTAGATTTATTAAACCAACTAAACGTAATACTTGCGGTGAAAACTTCTGCTAGAAGCGTGAATATATTCTATTCAAAGAGATTTTAAATAAAAAATACGCTTCAAAGAGGCAATGGAGCTGAATTTAGATGAAGACAGTTATATGAAAAGTTCTACTTTTTATATGGAGATTTTACAGTCAAATGTAATAAAAAGAATTATAATTTTAGTCTGGTATATCATTGCAGATGTTTTATTAATGTTTGTAATGTAAACACTGTTATTTAAGTTTACACCGTTTTAAATTAAAGTTGTAACATAAAAAAAAGCAAAGAATGTTGTTCTTGCTTACTTCAAAGTTGAATAATCTGGAATTCAATACATGTAGATGAGATTAAGCTAGCAATGGTCTTTAAAAGAAAACTAAGCAGGTCTTTCACCACCTCTTTAAGTAATATTATTGCGAGTATGGAGAAAAGAAAAACAAACTTGTGATACATAATCTAAATAAAATTAGTATCCTCCTGTCTTTTACGTTACTGTACCCTACAAAGTCCATACTTTACTATGTCATAATATGATGTAACACCTTTTAAACATATAAAGTGCAATAAAAGAATTGAATATTGAGACACCTCTCTACTCTGTGTTCACTGTCATGCTTCTACTTAATATTACTTTAAACTATGATTCCCTAAACATTGGAATTTTGGTATTATTCTTGTTGAAAATTTCTATTTTCTAATATCACAACAATCCTTTGTAAACAGAGGCTAACTTAATAACTTTAAAGTTTATAATTTTAGCGTCAGTTAGCTGTCCGCTAAATCAGCAAAGCCTAAGGCATTGACTGACGTAAGGCCTTTAAAATCAAATTCCGCTTGTTTGAATTTATACTAAAACCCTTTCAAGTAGAGATAGTGGTCTAGAATAAGTTTAAACGTTATAAACAGATCCTTGGAGAGAAAAACAAAAAGGTTTTAAATAAAATTGAGAAGCACTTTTTGAAGTCAAACGGCAATGACAAATTTCACTACTCATAAAAATCCATTTGTTCACATTAATATTTTTCCGGTGATTTTATAAGTTATTTTTTTTATCGCTTTTTACATAAAAAATCTATCTACTGAAATTCAACAGCAAAAAACGTTACAGTGAAGTGGAGGAAATTTACAGCATTCGCCACTGACAGCCAATTCGAGCGTATATGATAAAATCGCCAAACAAACTTTCAATTGCTTCCTCACTCGCTCTTATTTACGACGACACAAGATCCATAATCGTTTGAATTTTATTCGGGGTAAGCTTGTGCAATTTTATTGACAGTAAAGTCCTTATTTATATGGCGATAAGGTTCATAATTGCTTGTATTTCATTCGCGATATAGTTGTACGGTTTGCCATAGTATGCCTGTTCGCCTTTATGGCGACAACTAATATGAAAGAATGAAGTTTTTGTAAGTATTGTGGATTGTTTGTTTTTGTCCGTCGGAAGGATTTAGTGTTAAAATGTTTTGTGGGCCATATCACTCGCTGTATAAATATATTAAATACGGAATTGTTTGTAAATGTTTATTTGACGATGCGTATCGAGTGTCAGCTGGTTAACGTTTCTTACGAGTTGGATCTCGATGTGAAACGTCCAGATTTAGATAAAGCTGTTAAGAATTTGATGCTTGTACATCGGGAAAGGAATTTGACAAAACCAGGACATTGATCTTTATTCAGATTTGTACTGCAAGCAAGGCTTAGGAATGTGGCAGACACAGGCAGGTGTAGTGAAAACTATACAATTAAAATAGTACCTAATAATAGTTAAGATGATTTTTCATCTGAGATTCAGATTCAGAGTTCTATTAAAGCAAAAAAACTACTTTAGTTTCAATTATTACTGACATTATTGCAGTATTGTCCTCCTTAACGTAATTTGGACACAAAATATTACAAACATACATTGTACAACAGATAAATGTTTACCCTCAGATTACAACCGCGTAAACACGAATGATTCCAGCAATAACACACAAAGTAATGAAACAAAAGCCAAGCGAACTTGAAAACAATAACTTAGAAAACTCACTCATAAGAAACGAAGTCATAAATAGAGAAAAAAAAAGGAAAAAATGTTCACATCACACAAACAGGGCATGAGTTTGGCTCCGCCGTTTACATAAGTCTGATTTATGCGAGTAACCCGGAGCCAAAGTTGTTTAGTACAATGTGCTTGTTATTTACATACATTTGTGTAAATATTACAAGTTACAGACGTAGAATTATGTTGAATTGTAATCGTAGGATTGTTAGTTTTGGGAGGTTTAGCCCGGGTTAAGAATGTCGTCTTAAAGTATTTGTGTTTTCGGTAGGGTAGGGCGGGGCTAAAAGGTCCGCGGGTAAAAAGGTCCACCATTAAAATCTCAAAACCTAGTGAAGTTACGTCTTTCCGAACGCTACCAGCGAAAAGAAGAGTCCGCGCGGGGAGTAACGCGCCATCACTGACAGTTGAGCGACGTTGCCAGCCGGAGATACAGGACCTCACCTTTAAATTTCGACGAAAGTAATTTTTTCCGCTGTTGATTGTTGTGGTTTGGAGAACTACTACTTAGGCTATGATGCCTGAATGTAGTTTTTAAGTATAGGTCATTTAATTGTGTTTCAAGGTTTATTATTATTTTTAAGTTCGATTTAATTACTATTTTTTTATAACCTATCTAAATACTTACACGTCTTTGGAGTAAAAAGGACCAGAGTAGACTTTTTTTAAAGTAAGACTATAAGAACTATTTTATTTTTATGTTATGTTTAAAAAGACATATTTAGTTTTGTTTATATGTGTAACTGTGTTATTCCAGTTTTAAGAATCACAAATTATTGACAAAAACTTATAATTCCTTTAAATTCCTGTGACAGATCCTAAACTATCAGAAATAGTTCATGTTTTTAATAATTATAAGAGTATTTTTTACTTTTTGTTTTTCTAGATTAACATACGTTTGATTTGCATTGGATCCTATGTAGTTATTATTTTATAAAACCTTTTAAATAACAAAAAAAATGTATTGGACCTTTTTGCCTCTTTGCTGTCCCTTTTTACCCCTACTATGGGGCAAAAAGAACCAGACGACGAGGTCTACAAAAACAGTAAAAAAACATATTTCTACAATGATTAAATAACTAAAAATTTAGCCAATCATGCTTTGATAACAGTTGGTTCGATACGTGTTTTTTGTTTTGATGTAGTGGCTTTGGTTTTCACAGCATAACTAATAATAGTCAAATTGGACCTTTGTGCCCCGCCCTACCCTACTTTCTTTTGTGTTCTTTAGATCGACCAAGTCACCTAACGCCTCCTTGTGAAGTTGTATTTGTGCAAAGAGATTTGTTATATCAAATTGATTTTCAGACAAAAACATAAATGCCCAAATTATAATTTAAATCATAATTAGAAAAGTTTTTGTAAATGAACACTGAATTGACAATGAACTCAAAACATTATTGACATTCAAAGCTAAGTAAGCAAAATTATTATGAGACGCGATTAAAACTTAACTTACTCAGAGAACAATAAAACTATATTTTTATTATAATTTCGACTAAAAAACTAAACGACGCCAAAAATTTTGATCAAAGTAATTCCAAAAATTGTACAGCAAAGATCACATACCAGCAATAAAGTATGCATATTACTTAAATATATAGCCGCGCAAACTGCCACTAAATTCAGTTAACTTTTCGGGAAGGGGGTGGGAGAAAAAATCCCGCTCCTATGTCATTATCAAAAAGTTATTAAGGCGTTCCTTGAAGCGTTTCATCAATTTATTGCCGCGAACCCCACCAAACTTCTCATTATTAAAAAAAGGGAGGATAGTTTATCGGCGGCGACGATAATTTTAATTTTGGACTCTACCGTGATATATTTAAAGTGCATTTCGGTAATAACAGCGTTAATGTGTGTAATGTGTTTTGTTTATAGACGTTTTTGGTGCTTTAGCTTATTTTATTGGTGGTATAAAAACGATGCCTATATTATAGTAGACGAGATTCGGTTCTCAATTTTTGCATATTGTGATAGTAAAAATACACAGACACAATGGCATCATGACGTGTATGTGTATGTTTGCCAACCAATACCTATCATATTTTGAATGGAATATTTTAACATTTACACACCGTACCGACCGACTTTGAAAATTCTTTCACCATTGGAACTCTACATTATCAGCCAGGAGCATAGGCTTTGTTTTATCCGTATATTATAATAAAACAAACATTCAGGCTACATCTAACACAATTGACTGCAAAGACAGAAAATCCTTTACTAATGTCGTAACTTTTTTATGCATCCTGCTTATTGTCAACTGGTTAAAGTTTCCAATGTGGTTTAAAGTATCTCTCTTCCTTTTTTCACAAGGAGCCATTATCGCTTATATCCCCCTAGCAACTAAATAGTAGAATAAACTATCATCATCATTTCAGCTGTGAAATATCCACTGCTAGACATAGGCCGCACCCACCCCTGAGTTTGTTTCGACATTTCTTCTCAGGGTAGTCAGTCAGGAAATGTCGAATCCAGCGAGCTCGAAACATATTTAAGATATGTAAAAGTGATTATAATTATCTTACTTACAGAATAAATGATTTTAATTTCCCAAAGATTTCCAAAAATACTGGTTGAAGGTAAACTATTTGAATTAAAATTAATTAAAAAAAACTGTTTATTGAATCGGATGATGATAATAACAATAAAATCAATTACAGATCAGATAATTAAAAAAAACAGTAACACAAAATCCACCATCTTCACCATACAACGCACATACCCCATAGTACCTCCAAGTTCCTTAAGAAAACACGACAATCACAGGATTACAACGATAGTTTCCCAGCGGACGAGCCTTCTGATCCACACCTTTTTGGAACAGTTTTATGGGCAACTAAGCTTCCCCGCATGCCTTAATGGGCAAAGTCACTTAGTCTCTTGATCCTTGATAGACTGTAATATTGCCTTTTGTAGTGATCTTTCGTGGAATCTGTTTGGATAAAATAAAGCTGAAAGGTATTTGATTGGCGGAGAGTTGGTAGAGTTAGGGTCTTAAAATGTGATAGTATTGCTGCTGGTTAAAGTAAGAATTAAAGTTTGTAAATCTGAACTTGAATTTGTGTCTCTTTTGGGGCAACATGTGTGAAAAATGTTCGGCTAAAACAAAGCTAAAAATATATAAGGATACCTAAACTAATTCATCAATATTAATAAGATATATAAAGCTTACGGAAATAACCTACTTATTCGTATTTATAAGTCTACCACCTACATGTTCATTGAAATTGAGCAAATAATTGAAATGTGTCTTTGAGAGAGGAAATGGGGAATGAATAGGTAATTATTCGGACGCCTACAACCATTTCTTACGGTAAACCTGTAAAATTTAGAAACCTGACTACAGTCAATATGCGGCATAAAAGAAGTGTCTCACTTCCACAACTGCAACGGCCTTCTTTATTAAGTGGTGACAGGACCCCTTATATTTTTGTTCTCCGAAGTGAAAAGCTAATGACTTCAACCCACGCCAAGGGCACGGCATGACGATATGTTGACTCCTGTCGACAAAAACCACCCCTGGCCCCTTTTGTCGTATAAGCCAAAGTCGCGAGTTTGCTCCCGTATGCTCTGCGCGACTCTGGCAAGCCTCAGTCCTGTTGGACTCTTTTTTCAAGGTGTGGATGTAAAAAGCCCACCTCTTACTTTCAAATTTATTAAAAAATATTTAACTGCACTATGCAATATTGTAATCTCTGTACTTCCATACACACCATTATGCTATATTATACACAAATAGTACACTCCCATGCATCTAAAATATGCAAGTGCTTCTGATAATCCTCCTGAGATTGCAAAGTGCCGGAAATGTACCGTCATTGGATCCGGAGACGAATCGTGCGTTCATGTGTCGATTAACAATTCAATGAAATTGATATTCAATTAATTGGAATAGATTTGCTTCAATAATCGGTTCGATTAGGCTCTTCTGAATTTTGCCGATATTTGGGATTGGTGGAAATATATCGTATTGAATACGTTCAAACAAATAATGAAAAAGGAAAATCGTAGCTTTCCTTTTTTAAGGGGGTTTTATAATTTAGAACGTGTTGTACTACTTTTTACTCATCGTGTTACTAAGAAAACATTACCAATTTAGCTCTGATCCTATAATAAAAGTGGAGAGATCAGCTGATGGTGTACAGAACTGGCAGGACAGAAAACTTGCCATTACTTCATAACGCATCACACTTACATTATGCATGAAGCTTAAATCGAACCAGCATCGAACTCTTAAACATGTCAATCTCTACAATTACACCGAACAATAAAATAGAACCTAATCGATTCCAAGTATTTGTCAGGGAGCTATTACGCAAGCCTTGGGGCCCGGAAGTGGCGTAAGTAAAGCAAATATGGCGGACGGATGTGGGTCGTAAGTCACGCCACAGATACAGGGCCCGACGTCCGGGCGCGACGCTGTGTGTCTGTCTGTTTGTTTGTCTCGCTTCACTTGGCCACTGTGATTAGTAATTGTTATGGCTAATTTATTGTTGTATAGAAAAATGATTTATTGTGTAAGAGTGTTGTGGTAGAAAAGATTTCAGTTATTTTAGAGATGGCTTAGGTAAAGAAAGGTTTGTTATGTTACGATAGCTTTTTTCGTTTCAAATTATTAATCAGATCAGACTGATTCGTTATTTTATTGTCGAATGTTTTGAATAATAAATGTATTGGATGAATAAAATTGTTACTACTTTTTAAATTAATCATATTCCTACATATAAAGATTATTTTGATACTATTCTAAAACATACAAAAAACAGAACCGAATTCGTATGTACCTCTTTTTATTTTGTAAAGTATACTAATGACAACTGACTTAATTGACTTGAGAATATTTCCATTCCATTACAAATAAACATACATAGATTTCACTACGCAAGTACCTTTATCTTATCATTATATTTTATAAGCCTTACTTTAACTCTAATACAATCTAACGTATTTTAGTATACTACTCCACTGCAGTTTCAATATTAAAAGCACTGAACCCACCTCACGTAGAGGCCACATTTAACGTTTTTGTGAACAGCATCGAACTTAAGGTCGTGTTTGATTTATGCTTGACCCGTGCCTCATGTACTAATAAATTCTGGTAGACCGCCACTAAGGACCATGTCGCCTAAAGTAGTCTGCCCAAGTGGCGGAATAATTGTGTACCCTAGGAGTTTAAATTATGTGTATGTTGTGTTTCTTTACGTGATATTCCTAGTTTTAATGAAAATGTGTTTTTAAATGGTCCGTTGGTCTTGTGGTTGGTAGACCTGACTATTATACCAGAGGTCATGGGTTCGATTCCCACTCCAGACAATGCTATCTAGTCTCAAACTAAGCAACTGAATGACATACTTATATACTTTTAATCTATACTTAATACCGAGTATTTAATTTATACAGTGGAGTACCTTTAACTTAAGCTAATAAAACATTGTTTATTACTTGTTGTTATATTAGTAATCCTTGAGCTTACGTAATCATATAACATAAGTCATCGTTATTCATATAATATACTGCTAAGACAATATACCTAGGGCACACAATACCTACATTCAGCATGTTTTGTGTGACACCCATTAAATTTAAATTACGGTTCCCATCTGACGTTTATGTGTTAGTCGTAAGTTATAATTTTGTACATTACCTACTCGTACATGTATTAGATACGATAATGTGTTTTATTGAAAAGCATTACGGTTTAATATCGATTTTCTTAGATTAATTTACTACGGTACAATCTTCCTAAGCAACACATTTTTTTTTAAGTTCATCTACGTTAGAAATCATGCTGAAAAGAAGAAGGAAGACATGCTGCGCCGACCCTAAATAATAATTGGGATAAGGTCAGGGGAATGATTATGATCTACGTTAGAAATCATTCAAATTTTGATATGGATCTTTACTAACTTTTTTTTCCTAGCCTGTAGTGCCCCACAGGGAGAACTTTGGGGAGGCCTAATGTCCTTCCACGATTTTCTAACTTATTAAATATTATTTAATGCTGATTTGGTGACGTAATTCATACATTACGTGCACTGCAGCGAAGCGACGCAACACAAGCTTGTTTGGTTCATTCGGATCCTAAATCATTTGAAAGCTGTGTATGTATTAGTTAAAAAATATATATTTAGATGTGAAAAGATTTGGTAGAGGTTTTTGCCCAACAGTAATAACTCGTGGGAAATAATCACAACCAGCTTCTGTGAAAGACTCTATATCTGCAATACCTATAAAATAAACTTTTATGGCATGTGAGGTATCAGAATATTTTGCTTTCAAAGCTTTTCACATTCAATTTTATTATCAAACGAGTAATAAAAAGTATATGCCTGCAAAAGAAATAAAAACGAAGATAAGGCCTTTAAAAGGTTTCAACACATCAATGATTAAATTATGCCTACGTATAATTAAAGTGTAATGTAATGGAGTTGAAAGTATTTGAAAAATTTAAAACTGTACGACAATCTTTTTTACTTTAAACCATCCAATGTCTATAAATATTTTAAAAAGAATGCGTATGAATGAATTTCTTTGGAAATAACCCGTGGAAATAACTTACTTTCCAATATTTGAATCTGTTGTTATAGATAATTGTTATTAATTTAAGTACACAGCTATATGATGTGATCTTTTTATCCTACAAATTGTTCCGTAATTCCTAACACAATTTTATTATTTAAGTTAACATTTCCGTCTATCACAACAGATTACAAAAATACATGAATAAATATTTCAACACGTACACTTTAAAAGAAATCGTGTTTCCTTTTTATTCTTCGATAGCAAAAGGAATAACCTGCCGAATTTTCAATAAGGCCTTTTCACCGTGATCCGAGATCCGTGCGACTTTTTATCGACCTTCTATTTTATTCAAAAGGCAAAGAGTACACATTATCAGATCACCTACCAACACTTCCTAAAGGAAAATCGTTGCAGTTGTGGAAGCGAGATAGCAATCTACACATTGTAGAGCATTGTATCTTTCTCACGATCGCAAGAGTGTTACTTTGGTAGGTGATAGTAGACCCCCAGACTTGACCTATCAATTTTGCAATAATGGTTTTGTTCACTTCACTTCCCGTACAATATCAATATCGGAATGGTACCCGCATTTTGAGGATGATAAATTATGCGATGGATGAAGTTATACAACGCAATTTCGTTAATTAAAACCGCAGTAGCGTTGAGCCAATATATAGAGATAGTAAGTATAAAGGGGTTTCTTTGCGAAAAAAATCTAGCGGCTTTTGGTGAAGAATTTACGAGGTCAAACATGGATATCAATATCGGTATAATAAATGACGATCGTCGAATTTTGAATAATTTTATTTCAATCTGAATACAATATTTTATGCAGGTGTAGGTTTTTGTCCATTTGCAATCGGAACCTAAAATAAAATACTTATCCATAAAAACAAACAATTTTTAGACAGCATAGTTGATAGCGCATAATTTTTAGACAGATTTTGAAAAATAAGAATAAAATCATTTTTTCGAAAAGCCGATAATCTTGGATAAAACTGACTTCTAATTTAACTATATTTTCTAATAAATAATGTATTTATCACTAAATCTGGATTTATATCAAGAGTAAAGTACGTAATTTTTTACAAACACTACTCCTAACTTCACACCACTTCAATTGAGCCTATTAACAATGAATACTAGGAACTAATTAATATTATGATGCCTGTTATTCTCATGCCCAGACCGCAATCCAACTCAGCTATTACAGTTCTAGCCTTAACTTAGAATATACTTGTTTATGTCTTGAATAATGGACACGAAACTAGAATTATAACAATAGTAATTAGTAACTATGTACTGTATAATGAACCATACTGGGTAGTTCATAGTAACTAGGATACATTTATTTTTATAATTCACATATACATTTTACGTCACTTAATTAATAACGTATGTAAGCTAGCCCAATATAAAAACCTGTAACTTTTATGTAGGGGCTAGTTTTAAAATTTTAAAGATTACTAGTTTTAAAGTTTTTAAAAATCAAAAAGAACAATACCATCCAGTAGTAGTAGTAGGTAATAGTCTAGTAATACCAGCCATAAATTATCATTGTGCATTTAATATGAAGAAGTAGGTACATTTATTACTTTACGAATTCATTTTTACGGTAGGTATGTGCAAAGACTCTCACAAAAAAATAAGTACTAAAATAATTAAAACACGTACCAATAAACAGCTCACAATCATTGCCCAATTCGCACATTTCGTAATTAAACGTGTACGTATCTTCCCCTCGGAGCCAATCAGTTTCCATGCGGCGGCCGCGTCAAAGAGATTTTAATTAAGGTTATATTGACAATGACGTATTCACATGGAAATAACTGCAATCATTTAAAAATAACACTTCGGTTTTTGGGATCATCGAGGTTAAATGTATGAAGATGGAGGCAATTAATGGTATCGAAAATGTCTGTAATGAAGTTTATTTTTAAATGTCAGAAATATTAATAATACCAACAGCCTACAAATATCTCACAGCTGGGCATAGGCCAGATTGATCAGGATTAAGTACAAGTATTGTCTTGAAGCATTCGACTAATTTCACATCTATAAGGAGTCTTTAATCCTAACCCATTTATCGCCGCCGTACTTTTTACATTTAATAGCAAAAAAATCGCTTCTTACTGGTCACGTGCAGCCCGTATATTTGACTAGATCATCACACTATCTGTTGAAGACGACCTAAGCGACAATACCTTTCTCTAGCGCCTACAAAAATCTTAAGTAACAAAAGGTACGTTAAAAGTTCGCTGTTTAAACATTTAAACAACTTATTAATTTACCAAACTAATTTTCTTCCTAACTTAATTAACTTTAGACTTACAATATCTTAAAACAATTTATCCTTACACCAGCCTTTCACTTAATTCCTAACTTGCTTTTAATACCTTCAAACAAAATACAGACCAGGAAAGTATGAACTGGGGGCGGTTCAACCTTTCGAAAGTAACTCGACAGTTTTGATTGTTCGTAGCAGAATTTTCTCAAAGATTTATACGTGAAACTTGTGGCAACATGACATTGATTTACAGTTTTGAAGGCAATTTTTTAGGGAAACCAAGACGACCAAACAGGTTTGTGTGAATGACGTAGTTAGTTAGCCAGTAAAACCAACAAAATCAAACCTGGATCAAATCATCACGCAATTTTTGGTTTCATTCAATCTCTTTTGATTGTTCATCGTTTATTACGTGCCTAGAGTCATGTGACTTTAAACGTTTCTTAAGTGTCTTTTTAAGGAGATAAAAAAAAATTGGTTCTGTTAATGTGACTGGTTAGAAAGATTTGTCAAACATTTTCCTTTTTGAAACTGTTGGTGTTTTTCTTTTTTTCATTTTTGAGCTTCATTTACTCAATATTCAACACTATTATTGCATTCCATATGTTTAAAAGGTTTCACGTAATATTAGTAGGGGTTTTACAGTTGGCTTGAAGGTCCCTCAAACGGGCGTCAAACGGTTTGATGGACTTAACCCTTTGCGTCTTAATATTGGCTATATATTTATAAAGTTTACTAAAAGGTGAATGAAAGGTGTACAAAGGACTGTCGAAGTTATTATTAGCACAAAGTATTGAATTGATTGCAGATTTAGAAGTTTAATATTGTTTGATTCGATTTGAAGCCTTTTAAGGTTGAAATCCTTTGATCTCTTTGAACTTAATGAACAGAATTTAATGTTGTCTATTTTAATACAAATGAGTATTTCTATAATTTTATTAACTTTACAACGATTAAGTTAAATATGTTCTTTTATGCCAAAAACCACACCAAAGGTTATTAAAATTTGACACATAAAATAATAAAATTTTATTTTATATAATTTTGACAACAAAATATTTGCTGTTGCATATTAAATTAAAAAAGTGGACAGCCACCACTTGTTTAGGTATGTAACATTGTTTTAAATTGAAGAAATCTTTTTATTTTGTTGCGACAGTAAGGAATTAAATAATTATTTGAACCTTTACCAAACTGTTGACACTCAACACTCAAATCTTATTATTCTTTTCAAAAATCTTCAAATTAAAATAAAATGTTATTCAGGAACTCCTTTATAATAAATACAAAGTGGAGTCAGACTGACTTAAAGTTATAAAGCAGGCACTAAGGAACTTTACATATGACGAGAAATGTTGAGACAGTTTGCACTTTATCACGTTACGTTTTGAAATTGAATTATCTTCAAGCTGTGCTCTTTTCAGGTCATGACTGCGTCTGTTATAAAATTTTGATTTCAATTTGTTTGTTATTTATTCCGAAAGCGAAGCAAATAAAATCTTAGTCAAAGGAATGAGACCGGTAGAAGAGTTAAAATTACTAAAAAAGAAAAGAAAATAGATTTCTCTTTTGTTTTTTACTAGTTTTAGCTCACATTTCTATAAAAGCGTCGTGTATAAAAGTCTATTGGAAAACCAACTCGTAATATAGACGATTCGTTGATATCAAAGCGCATTCACCCACAAAATCGAACGTCGGATTTATTGGTGGCGTACCAATAATCTCCCAAATTCCCATCATAAAGTGTTATTTCGTCTAACATCGACAAGCGGCTCTCGTAATAAAACATTCACGCATCACGGTGCCGTAAACGATCTAGGTCTACGTAGATCTACAAAGATAACATATCAAAAGTTCAAACTATTATAGCCCGTATCTCTTACAAAATAGAGACCATGCCACCCGAAATTACATTTGGTAATTTACGATCACATCAAAATAGACGAGTTCTCAAGAAGTAATCAGCTTTATAGCTTTCAAGATTAAGTTCAAATTGCTTTGTGTTGGAAACGAAAGTTGCACAACCACATAGGAACAAAAAGTATACATAGATAGTGCTCCAAAGGCTGTGATATTCGTTTTAGTATTCGCTGAGTTTCAAAAATATCTGGTAAAAATCCTATGGTTTGCAAATGGGGGATAATAAAACTTATCATAGGCCTAAAGATTTTGACGAAAGACAACGAACTTATTTTACGACAGATGGTAAAATACCTAGGCGAAGCTATGAAAATCTACATAAATCCTTATTGAATGGTAGAAAATGATGAAGAATTAGATGAAATAAGTTTGAACGTCTGGATAGATGAATCGAAAACAAGTGCTGGTAGATAGATGGAAAGTAATGACTTCTTAAATGACACAAAGACAAAGATCATTTCAAATCAGAATTTCAGACTGATTTACGGTCTGCAACTATAAATCTGCACAATCTTTGCAATCATTGTGGAACCCATGTGTAAATCGTTGACAAATAGCGCCATGGACAAAGGTTAGCAGTCGAATCATATTCGGCCGATTTCCGAAATAGCAGGGATATGCAAAAAATCCTCATAATATTTTATTGATATTACCAACTGGTATTGCGTTATGCTTGATCAATATGAGGGTTAAAGAGAAGTGCTTTTCCCAATTTTATGAGGCTTTCTGGTTTCCGAATTGGTGGGAAATAGATCTATCATCTTCGCCATCGAGTATACCCGTGCTGATTCCGGAGTAATAGAATATTTATAAAATATTGACCGGGAAAGGGTGGGCTTTGGTCAATTCATCTGTTTAGGATACGTTCCGAGCGTAAATAATTTTATTGGGTCAAATGATCATAATTTTTTATACAATATTGCATCCCGATTTCCTTGAATTTGATGTTTTAATATTTTTTTATTGGTAATTCAAGTATTTATTCTAATTCCATAACATAAAATAGCTTAGATCACCTGCTGTTCGAATCATATTTTACTTTTTACTTTAGGACATCTTAAAAACTTAATGATTCTAATTCTTTTCCATCCTTTTATCCCGTTATTACTTTATCCTCGACAATACTGTCTTACTGAAAAATTCCAAGAAATTTTAACTCAAAGTAGTTTTAACGCAATCATTTTACTCACAGCGGCAAAACTAAGTTACACAATAATGGTAACTCGACAAGTTAATGTGAAAAGTTGATATTTTTATCGTTTCATAAATCACTATTAAACGCTTCAGAGCCCCGTATCTCTATTTTCCAAAGTTGCAATTTTAAAAATGTTATTTGTCGCGAGATTGGCAACGACGCCCCGGGCCTCTGCAGGGCTGCTTCTAGATATATTTACGGTTTCTAGAATCTCATTCAGCGATATTACGTTTATTGAACGATTTGCAACCTCAAGGATATATTTATTGATGTATTCACATCTACCAATTTTGTCCCTAATCTGAGCTATTTTTATGACTTTGTTAAATGAATTTTCGAATTGTTGTAGTTCACAAGCAAATACCACAAACAAATAACTTGAAAAATTTCATCAAAAATAAAGAGTACTTTAGAGCGCTACCGAAGAAACCTTCAAAGCTAGACAAACGAAAAATTTTTGGTTACAACAACAACTTTCATGTTAGTTCTACTTTCTATATTTCCATTATTGTTTTAGCAATTCATGTTAAAATTGTTGAACATACTCAATTTGCCCTCTAGACACATTTACTAAAACTAATAAATTGTTTGAACGAATCGTCTAAAATAGTTTTACTATTTTAGTCTCACTGAAACAGCTGACGATGTTGTAGTTTTGATTCAATAACACAATTCGATTCTCAAAACTTCGATTCTAGTTCGGTACGTTAGGTACACAGTACAGGCTAAATGGTTAATGAAAATACAGACTTAAGTAATAAAATATATTTTTCCTATGCCTATATTTATAATTCTATTGTTATTACATTTAGAGTATTTAAAAAAAAATGATCAATCAAGCAATGATCAAATTGTAATGAAACTTTGCCTACAAAAAAATAACGCCAGTTAGTTTTCAAAAATCCCACAAGGTTCTAAAAACTTTCCGGTTACAGCTGGCTTAGAATCAACGATAGCTTAGGATTTCCGAAAAACTATCCCAAAGATCAATAATAGCTAGCTAGCTAGCTATTTGATCCTCTAAAAGTGACCAACTCCACGGAACGTAAAAATCCTTTGTCAATTTATACAATATTTTTCTCCGTATCTTAAAGTAACTCTATAGTCACGTGACCACGAACTGTTTCTCCACCATCCCAACAGTTCAGCTGCTCAGCCCTAAGTTATTTACTAGCTCCGCCATCATGCAGCGCCTTCCCGCCATTCAGTTTCGCCATTACGTTACACACTTCGCGTTATTGCGATGCTAAAGCGTTTTTTGGGTCGTCTTAGAGCAGTAAATTAGCAATCTGTCACTATTCCAGTAAAGTATGGTAGTGGGTTTTGCACTTTATAAATTTCTTCTTCCCAAAACCTTTGTGCCACTCCAATTTAGGAATCTTATTTTGGGACTACGTATTTATATTAGAGGTATTTTTCGCCTTATTGAGTCCTCTACAAAACCTTTGTAAGTATATTTTCACTACAAGGAGTATAACTTAAAAAAAAACAGGTCTCATACATTTACTATAATAAATTAAACATGTTTTTTTCCAGTTGTTAATGCAAGACGGCAATACTCTTCGCAGCACCATTCCGCTTTCACAATGACAACAACCCGTATATTTAACTAAAAGTAGTAAAATTTTAAAAAAAATCATACCTTTATTAATTAAACATGTTTTTTTTCGTTGTGGAATCGAGACGGCAATACACTCTGCACAGCACCATTTTGCTTTCACAATTACAACAGCCCTGTTTTAAAAACTCATAGTACCTGTACAGGTGGTTTCAGTGATATGATGAGAACTGAAGGATGCTGGACCGAGAGTCACAGATATTTGGTATAATCTACTTTGTACTACCGAATGCCTTGTCAGTAGTTTGTACAACTTTTTCCATTCCGACTCATATTCCACTCCATGCAAAACTCCGCATTCTAAATTCCTTCAGTTAAATTCTGATATGCAGTCACTAAAAAAGACAGGATAGAAACGAATGAACGTATAAAGACTACGGCACGAGAAAATTAATTCAAGGCAGTTTAATAAAAGAGGAATAAAATTTTTGTTCAATTATGCACCTCGTTTTATACGAAAAGCTTGCGTTTCATTTGCTTGAATCATAACTGTAGTGCTATTTAAATTAATGCTTCGATTCCAGTCAAACAGAATTTGGTAGATGTAGACAGGAAATCAATGGATTGAAATCAAAAGGATCTTGTGTAGTAGATATTAAAAATTTTAGGATTTGATTAAAAAAAGCTTTTTCAAAAAGCATTGCTCTTAGAGATGTTTTGTTATAATCGTATGTGTAGGCTACAGAAGTGAGACATTTTTAAACAAACTACTTGTAACTCAATGTTCTTGGAATCCATTTCTAGTAAATTCCATAGCATGTGCAAAAAACACGTTTCTCAATAATCTTTAGACGCATCTCAGGTATAATATCCCAAGCATAATACAAATATTTGTCTCATCGAGATCCTTTGTGAAGCCCAAACACTCCACTAGGTAGACAATTGGGTCAATCAACACTGCACACAAAATTATTGTTACACATACGTGCAGAATAATGTAGGTAACATTGTTATATGCAGTATTTATACGTTGGAATGCCTAATCGGTTTAACAAAGTCGTTGTTTCGAGCTGCGGATTGCGTGACGTGTATGGCTGAGATATCGCGCCTCTATTCGTATGGCCTACATTGTATTGTTTGATATTATACTCCTTAGTCGAGATTTACTGGGATATGGATCATAATTATTTTTTCATATTATGCAGCACCAGACTCAGAACAAGAATATGTATTATCGCACGAGTTCTTGTCTTAAGCGGGTATCCAACCTGAGACACGTCGCACGCAGTGGTAATTGGTGTGGTGATCTATATCACTCGACTACCCGAGTAGTTAAATTGTTATGTAAGTATGCTGGGATGCGGAAGGAATATACCCAGCTGTGGACCACGAAATATTGAGTCGAAGTTTTTTAGGTTTATCTTTGAATTAAACAAAGTTTTGATAGACTTCCTTTTCTTGTTAAGTTCCCTATGAATATTATTTCATTATTTTTGGGGTGTATTTAAGCACGCATTGTGTCTTTAAACTACTACTCAATATTGTTTACCTTTAGTTAATTACCTAATCAAATGCAGAATGATATTTTTATCAAGCTTCTGATTTCCCCTCATCAAATCACACAAAAATCACCCTAACGACACATTTAAACAGCTCAGATTAAGCAAATGAGATAAAAAGTAAGATTAAATAACCTTAGACTAAAGCACTTTACACACAATAAGAACACTTGAGTTCATTTAATTGAAAAACTTTTTGTTGTTCAAGAAAAAGAGCTTTAATTTCATTAACGCGGAATGACTCCTCTTTGTTCTATGTCGGTGTTCTTAGGGAAATGTTATCGCGACTAGATCAGGTGTACCTAATAGAAGCATTATTACATACCTATTACATAGTTGTTGCCAATGATTTAATCCGCGAGGTGTAATTTAATTTAATAAACATGCAGATTATTTGATAATTAAAACTAGTATTTTCAACTGAAACGTGGAAAATAGTCACATAGAAACAAATTCTTTTTTTGCGATATAACTCATTCGCAGTGATTTAAGAAGTGTCACGAAACCCGATATCCAAAATTCGGCAAAGCATTTTTTGAAATTATGATAAAAGAAAAAAAAAACACATGGATTCAGTAATTACAAATTTTTCGGGTATTATTCAAAACATAATATTATGTTTCAGTATTCAATCAACTCCATTTCTCATGCTCTTTTCTCAAATTGCTTCATTACACATTCATTAAAGTTGCAAATATTTTTGTTAGGTTTCAGTCAAAGAGCCAAAGCTAAAGTGTAAATTTTAAACTAGGCCGTCTGAAAGTAACGAGAGATGTCAACACAGGTCACCGGTCAATGTCAACATAACGGTCACTGGATCTTTTACCCACAAATCGAAAAGCAGCAGTTTCAGGCAAATATTTTTTTTACATTTAAAGGTAATATTTGTACGGTATCGATTCGTTATAATGGTATTTCAAAAATTTGATGCGCGATTCTGAATACACCAATATTTATTATGACGAAACTTATTGTAATTCTCAAATACTTTATTCGTTCACTAGCTTGCTCAATAGCTGTAATAAAATGTAAGAATTTTCTTTTAGTTTAGAACCACGTTTTATCCTTTTTCGTTCGTTAAGTTCGTAGCCATTTTGCAGGTTCAATCAGAGACAATTAAAATACACCTACGTTTGAGTTCAAATAGCGTGACTAACAGGACTTTGTTTGAAAAAGATAATAGGATAGAATTTTGGAAGTCCTAAAACAAAATATCTGAAACCTAATTAGGGTAAGCTGAACCTAAAGCTACCCTACGTAAGACCGCAGTAAGTGGTCAGGTGCTGCTGTGGTTAAGCCGACCTAATTTAGTCAAACTGTAAGATGCTTTGTTTTGGAAGAAACCAAAATAGACGAAAACAAAACCTAGCAAAGGCAGGATTTACATAAACTATTGTAGCATAATTATAGCAGCCATGAAATATCCCACTCTTGGGCTAAGGTTAGATAAAGCTATATGGAGGAGGTTCAAGTATTAATCATGCAAGTAATGTTTAAAAAAGTAAATCTCGTCTAATTATGAACTGCCTTTGGATGTTTTCAACGGTTCACTGGTGTAAACATTCGAGCTGCCAAAGAGATTGTAGTATTTTAAAGCGTATGCATGGCTATCCATTTAGAAAACTATTTCTTTATCATTAGGTTTATCTGGTAAAGTTTCAATGCAAAGGTATGTAATTTGAACCTAAAACTGTGTAATAAATGTATAACTTTGTGTACCTAAGAACAAGTGATTTGACTGCAATAAGTAAAATTAAGAATTTTAGAAATTGAAATAAGTTCTTGTCTAAATTACAACAAATCTATCAATACTGTTTAAGTTCAAATTAATACCACCCACAACATAATCCTATTTACAGAATACATAACCGGGCACAATCGGGTAGCTAACAAATAATGACGCGTCTCTTAACCTTAATTCAAGCGATCTTAATTCTCGTCCAAGCGTTTGATACCTTGGATCTTCAGCAATAATCTGGTAAAGCCACCGACCCATTTCCTGGACTTAATCCATCCACAAATAGGATAAGACCCATTGAATTGGAACGAATCAAATAAATCGACGATCGAATTACTCGCTAAGACACTCGGAACCTTTAATTTGTTTCCTAGTTCGGACATGATTTGTTGAGACGAATCCAAGGTGTCGTTGTAAGTGTTTTCAGAACTGATTAGGACGAGGACAATTTGAGGATGGCTTCTGCAAAGAATGTTGATTAAAGTGAATAAATCGAATGATTTTATTAATGTCTGAATCACTTATTGTTCTTACAATATCAATAGCTAAAACATGTACAGCATCGAAAACAATTTTCAAATACTTCATGTAATTTATAAACTCTATTTTAAACACAAATAAAACCTCCACAATGTAGCGTAATTTAAATAAGCAGTTTCATTTAAAAATACATTGTAGACCAAATAAATGAGCCTCTACAATATTCGTACAATTTCACGCAAAGAAACAGTGAGTGGCCAGAAAAACTGCATATATATCGTATAAATTCACACAAATTCTGACGGCTACGGTTGATTTGTGGCCGCGAGAATCCACTATAAATCTCCATTCTTTTCTTTTTTTCATTCAAGTTATAAGCTAAAAGCGAGTGTTGGTTGCCAGCGATAAAATATTCAAATACACTTGTTCAATGCTCGTATTTTTTTAAGGTATTGCGAGTTAAAAGACCTATGATTTATTTGATATGAAATGTGGGCAATTTATCAAAGTAGTTTTGTACCAATAGAAAAAGTGGTAATTTATTGGCTGTTTTTTGGAAGTCTCTAGTGAAGAAAATTTATGAGGTATATTACATATTTGATGATATTCTAGTATCAGGTCGGTTATTCGTATCATATTTACGAAGTAACTGTAACGTACATATTATTATAGTAGTGGGTACAGATATGATATATGATTAAATAATATAAGTAATTTGTAACCTGTACCTTGTCGCAGTTTTTTAAACACACAAAAAAAAAATGTTTTTTATCACCCAGACATGAAAAACTTCAAAATAATCCTTACTACTTTTACATTACCAAACGCAAAACTACCCTTCTTCTCTCTCTTCTACTTATCACACTATCCTCACAAACCCCGCCAGTCTCCTCAACCTCAACCCACACAGCGACGAAGGCATTCCCTTTGTTCCGTGGAGTTTATTATTAAAATGTTATTAGGAAGCAGAGTGGATACTGCCATAGCTTATGACTTGGCAGACACTGTATATTACTTTTTTTAGCCTACTTCACAAAGAGGTCTCGCTTATTTTGTTCTACAATTGACATAACTGTAGTCATTTGGTTTGTTCTGAGATAAGTCTGTTTTAATATGAATAGTTTTCTTTTAGCTTTTCTTGTTGGGATTACTTGTGTGAGTATAGTAGAGATTTGTGTTTGCGTTTTAGAAATGAATCTTACTTAATGTGTGAGATGACTGTGTTTGGCTTAAATAGTAAGAACTACCTAAAAATATCTACCTAATTCTACAAATGCTTGTAAATTTACAATGATTCTGAATATCATCATCATTTCCCTGTCCTTATTCCAATAATTATTGGGATTCCAATAATTACGTTTGGAAGAAGACATGCTGTACCGACCACAGCATGTCTTCTTCCAAACGTTCCTATCTGACGCCATTTTTTAATATAATTCTGAATACAATTATAATCAAATACAACAACTTGGTATTAAGATAAGGAAAATAACAATCTTAAATACCAGAATCCTACTGATACCTTACTGCATACAGTTTAAACAGAAAGTTGTCTTGCCAACCCTACCTACATATCTGGCATAAAGTATGAATATGTATGTATAACGATTGTATTCACCTAAAGGTTACATATACTCTGTATAATGTTGGTATAGGACAAAATACGTATGTTTATGTAAACTCAATTGCCGGTCAGTGTTATGATTCAATTTCATATGTATGCACGTGGAAAAAAGTTCAGGGACGAACATAAATATACCTGAAGACTTTTCCTGGAAAATTTCGTTTGTAGAGATTTTCATGGCTTCCGATAATTGGTAATATCATTTATAAACCAGTAACGACATCATACAACCTAAAAATAATTTTCTTGTAATAAGTAGAAGCTGAGAAAATTTTGTTGTATTAAAAAAGGAAACATAATTAAGATCTTTTTTTTTTGAAATTGTGACGAAAAAATATGTTGATAAATATTTATTTCGTCAGAATTAAGCTATGCATTCTTGCTTTGAAACGATGGATGGATTGTGTGAAAGATGATATTACTGCAAAGAGTGTCACTTGCAAGATGACGTCAGATAGGAACGTGTGAAAGAAGAAGACATGCTGCGCCGAGCCCAAATAATGATTGGGATAAGGGCAGGGGAATGATGATACAAAATATATGTAGTGAATACGTCCACTTGAAATATATTTTTAGAAATTTAACTTTTATAAATAAAGCAATACGCGAACAAAACACCTTTTAAAAAACCCACAACCCCAATAGAAATACGACGTTAGCAAATATAATTTTAATGTAACCATTCTGGCAGTTCACATTTGTTCCCGTGCGTCGGACATTAAAAATAATCGTGCTTTTATTTTTATTGCGTTTATTGCTCATACGTTTTTATGTTGCGTCGTGTTTATTATTTATTTGTACTGTTTTGGACCCCAGGGGGCCTACTATATTCTCTTAAAGTAATATTGCGTGTGTGGAAGAGAGACGCCACTCTATACCGTGTAGTGCTCTGTCTCGCTTTCACAAACGCAATAATATTACTTTAAGCGATGGTGGTAGACCCCCAGAGCATATGGCCTGGAAATGTTAGTGGAGGCACGTTTTGCAGGTAATTCATGATAAGTGTTACGAATTTAATTTTCGCTTTGGTCACTTTTCGGAATTTTCTGGCTGTTGCTAGCTCGTGGGAATTTTAATATTTAACGTTTATATTTTGATAAAACAAAAAGTACTCTAATGGCACCTACCTACTAACAATGTATTTTTTTCGTCGATATCACTATTATGGTTTACCACAAGTTAAAATATCTATATACTATCTAACACAATAACAGGCCTACAAAACAGTTGTTATTTTGAACCTGCATAAGCTGAGGGTAGGTCACGAACTGAATTGAACAAAAACCACTTCAGAACACTGGTCGTTAACTTAGTATTCGAAGGAATTTACCAATTCTAGAAACGTTCCTAAAGATACCAAGTACCTAATAAAATTATCTGAGAGAATACTGAAGTTGCTTACAAAGAGATAAAATATTTTTATCAGTTCTTTTTCTTTCGGAACACGACATTTGATATTGCCTTTTGTTAACTCATATGACTGAGGAAAATTGAAATATTTTCTTCAAATATCTATTTGTAGTATAACACTCTTATATAAGTACTCATACATATAGTTTCATTACTAGATACAGGAAAATATGAAAATACAAATCAATAGTTTTGTATACAGCCAGCAAAATTTGATCATCTGCTCTCTCGACCCATATTTTTACGTTAAACTTCCTTATTTTAACCAAAACGTTGTTTACTAGTATTCATAGCTTAAAACGACCCCACTTCTCGTAAATACAAAAACTTACATAACTTAGCAGTGATAAAGTGCATGAAAAATCCGAAGAGGAATCCATTCAGATCAGCGGCAGACAATGGCATACCCTCGCTAATCCCCACATAAAATTGGAGGAGAAAAAGCCCTGTAATCGAAGCTACCCGCTCGTAACTCTGGACCGTCACTTTCAAAGGTTTTAGAGCGGGCTTCCTCGAAGGCTATACATCGTACGACTGACAACCTATTAATGTTCGGAAAAATTGGTATTGTGAGGTCATTCGACGGGCCTGACAAGTTTTGGCCTGACTGGTTCTGGCTGCTATATCAGAGGTCGTGGGTTCGATCCCCACCCAGGACAAATGTTTGAGTGATGAGCATGATCATATGTCCTATGTCTAGGTGTATTTAACATATATAAGATGTATGTATAAGTATATAAGTATGTTTATCAGTTATCTAGTACTCTACTATGCTCTGCTAAGTTTGAGACTAGATGGCGTTGTGTGAATGTCGTGGAACATTTATTTTATTTATTATTTATTCGTACAAGAGAACTTTAGTCTCCTAGCGAGTACAGCCGAAAAATTCAATGAGGGTTAAGGTTATTCATGCTGCCATAATATAGTTCTAAGTAGTGGCGCCGTAACAACATAGAGTCAGATACACGTGTTGTGAAAGACTAAATTTAAAGGCGTTGAATATTTTTGTTGCCTTCTATAAGAAATGTATTTTGATTAGTAAGGAAATTAATATTGTCAAGTTCTGTTGTATTGTCTTTCTAATTCATGTCCAACGAGCTAAAGAAATTGATGATTCTTAATTTGTTTTCTTCTACTAACTTATTTAATGGACGTCGTTTTAAAGCTATTTAATAACGGATACTAGAAAAAACGTTTGCTTGATTAAAAGTATTATAAAAATTAAATATATTCAGTGAATTACGTATCTTGAAAAATAAAACAGTAAATCCATAAAAGTTTTAGGAGAGTTCTTTATTAACAAAGTAATTTGTGGTAGTTTCGGTAAGTATTAGGTATTATGTTGGCACTATCGCAAGTCACGTAGCCTGAAACTAGAAGAAATCAGAGTCACGTTTTAGTGGGGGAAGTTTGGAAGCCTGTAAAATATGAGGCTCTTTAACTTATTAAATTATGAGTTTGTCGGATACTGATTTAATGATAACATATTATATTTATAATACGATTTTTTTTTGGTGAAATTTCAAGGTTATAATAATACACATAATTATTGAAGATAAAAATTGATATGATTATTCAAGAATTACTTTGGTTTTAAAATTGCTTGATGGTGAGTAAAATACCAAAACAAACATTTCGATTTACCATCCTTCTTTTGAGACAGCCAGGACAAAGCGAATAGAGAATATAAATTTCAGAAAGAAAAGGAAAAAAATATTTAAAGCAGTCTTATAATGGTTGAGTAGCGAGGATTTTTTTCTCATTTCCCTTGCAAGGCAAAACGCAACTGATGCTAGACATCCCCTACAATGTCCCTTAAATATTTAAATCGAGCCGAGTAAAGTGTCGGTCGAATAACTGGAATTTTATTCATAGCATTCCGGGTTTTTCAAAAGCAATTTTCGTTGTTATCATAAATTAGTAGTCCATTTACGTCGCCTTGACTCATGAACGAATAAGCTTCGTTATGGAATTACAGCTTTACGCCTTTTCGACGTCTCAGAAAAACGAGAGCCAGGAAATCGTATTAAAGTCTCGAGATTAATTGGAAAACGGGTACTGTGTAAATAAGTTTACAAGATTTAGGGAGTTTTTCAAATTACGAATGGTCTTTTGAGTCGAGTTAAATATTTCATTTGAGGGTTGGAAATGAACTGAAAAGGAAAGGAAGTTAATGATAATTTTATTTTGTGGTTTGCATTTGTTTTCTTCTGGACAGAAATCGATTAATAACAAAGGAATGTATTCGCATTACTGCACTATATGCATAGCAAAATACATTACTCGTATTTAAAACATGTTTTTTTTTCTAGGTCAGGAACGTTATCGAATGTCTTGTACATCAAACAACATAAAATTGTGATTTACCAATATTTAATGATTTGAACATTGGTAAATAACAATTTGATTATTTCTTTAGAAAGATATAGGAATAAATATTAAAGCGTTATTTTACATGCTTGCTGTCAGCTAGGCAGCATCGGATTACAAATGTAACAAGCATTTTGATCAAAGAATCAAAAATTCCAAACATAAAGTATCTCAATTTGCCATGAAAAGAAAATAGTGACGTGAAGCGAATGTAATACAATAAATCCTGTACAAAAAGCCAATTTGTTTCGGCGAAGGATACATTTTTGTTTTTATTTGTTTACAGAGGCAAACACGCTTGTAAAAACCTGAAGTTTGATACCAAGTATGATGAGTGCGGAATATTTAATACAAACCTGGGTAAATATTTTCCAAATTAAGGTTTTTAAGACGGCTTTGTGTTCTATCTTCATCATGCTCATAATTCAATGCGTTATCTTAAATATTGTAAGGCTGGAAGAATATTTTTCTTTTCTCATACATTTTAGAGATTTCTCAGTATTAGGATATTTGCATAAAATACGGAAGCTGAATTATTCGCAGTCGTTTGGAATCAAAGAATATTTGAAATTCTTGAATATATTACACATCTTTTCCCCGTCGTGGTTTGCATTTAGTTAGAACGGCAACGTTGCTTTACGTCCACATTCTTTGGCGGAGACTTAAACGTTTATGTTCATCACATGGCCACTCACGCGAATGTAGCAGAAAAGAAAATTCGTGCTGCATTGAGTTTCAGCGGGTCTCACCAGATGGTTTTAAAATTGTTTTCCAATTTTCTTGCTTAGAAATATATTTTGGTTTAACAGGAACAGTTATTTTATTTGTTTTAGATTATATGAATTAAAATCTTTTAAAGTATATTTAATCTTCTCAAGCAGACAAGCTTCTTACGAAAACAAGAACTGCGTGCTTTAGAAAAGCACTCAGCATGTGCAAAATACATGAAATAGTTTTTTTGCAGAATCATCTATAACTAATAAGAAATAACGCAGGATAGGAAATCGTGGAATGCTTTAGGGAAGATATTTTTCCAGATACACTAATTATGTTACAGATAAACTAACTTCAGTACTCCTTTATTAATCAGAGGATTCGATTTTCCAAAAAAGTCCGCACTAGCCAAATTGCCAGCAACATGACTTATAACTTCAACAAATTCTATTTCGATCGACAAAGGACCTTTAAAACTCATCAAGAACTCTCATTGTTAAGGAACCTATGACATAACAAGAAAAATATCAAATACCGCTACTACCGACATCAAAGTGTATTTTTCCAAATATGAGTGTAGAGGTTGTTCGGGCTGCGGAGCGAAGATTACAAAATAAGTGGGTGAAGGAGAAGTGAGGAGGGGGTTAAATGGGGGGTACTCTACCCAATAGCCTTCTGGTATTCGCGAAAATATGTTATTTGAAAGGTAGAATATTTTAAATGTGATTTTGAACCTGTATGATTCTTATTGGCGATAGTACGAATTTGCTTTTAGGTTAGGAAATTTAACTTTTTGAAGGTAAGTTTTAAAATATTATGTGTATATTTTATCATAATTGATGGCAGAATGTTAGAGTGCTTGTAGCTTATAGTAAAACAATTTTGGTATTGTTTGCAAGAATCTGACAGTGAGCATGGCTATTGCGTAAACCATCATGATACTACGTTTCGGTCGGCTTTATAGAAATCATTTACTAAATTTCAGTATCCAAATTTCTGGACATAAGATGTATCTGAAAGATGTTTTCAGAACAGCCTCAATCATAAAGAATGAAGCAACCTCACAGTTTTAATAAATATTTTTCCCTATACATTACGTAATCAAAAGTATAAAGTTCTGGCAGAATTTTAAAACTACGCCCGATATCGGTTAAAATTACCCTTTTAAACAAAAGTGAGAACCGTTTTTGTGGGCTCACAGCTTTTACCTCAATATATCCGAGGAGAAAACAGGTTTTACCCATTTTACAAATATTTAAAGTCTCTGAGGGAATTTGCGTTTCGAAGGATGGTACAGCGCGGGCCCAAAAAATTGGATCAACAATTTCTACCATAAAGGTTCCGTACAACTCATTGGAATATTAAATTGGCTTCAGTGCGAAGTGCCGCCTTTAAATGCACTCGAATCTTTAATTTTTTTTAACATGTTATTGCGCTTTATATTGCAGTATACAGGCGTATATTTTTAACGTGTACAATAAATTCAGGTTAACAGTTTTTTTTGTTTTATGTGTGAAATAAAAACTGCTTCGCTTTTTTGTTGAGGTATTTTGCGATGGTAAATCATGAACAGTATTGTCAATATTATAATCGTATCAAATAGAAAACATACAACAGTTACGTAACCAAGTTCCTTCAGTGATTGTTTAGTATGCATTTTAAATCAAACTAAAATTGAAAATAACAAAAATATGATCCAAAAAACGACATTCGCAACACTCAAAAGCACCAAAATAAATTCGTAAAAGCCAAACTTAGAAGAGTAGAGATCTTTTGATTACCCAAAGAACCCTAAGCCAAAATTATTTTTACAAAAAACTTGCCGGTTAAAGGGAGTTTTTCATACTTTTTACATTATTACCCTTCTAAGAAGCCACGATGATAATGTTGATAGAAATTATAAACATCTCACTCTTTCGAGTTTCTCTCAATATTTTGTTGCGAAAAAAGGTTTTAAAGCATCAGCTTTAGTGTTTTTTCTTTGTTATAAATAAGACATTTAGGGTTAAAACTAAATACTTTTTGCTGTTTGAAGAGATTCTTTTTAGACCAAGTAATAAGTACTTTATCGGTTAGGCAAAATTAATGGCTTCTGTTCTCTATAATTTTAATAACACGACCGAAATAAAGAATTTATGGCTTTTAGGATGAACCTATAGTATTGTCATGATTAATGTGCTCGTCACATACTGTATCACAATATTTTAGTTTTATCGTAAAAATATTTATGTCACTGCAAGACACGAGCTACATTTATTGAAACATAAAAACCGAATAAAACAATTTCAAAGGTATTTTTTAATTTTATCCGAAAATTTTATTTTCAAATTATCTGCGTGTTAAAAACTTCAAAACTATTCAAACAAATAATGAGCAAGATCACTGAAGCCTTAAAATTTATAGTTTAAACGACATCGTCAGTGGTTTTTTAAACTTTCTATCAAATAAAGCAATTAATTCAAACCTCTCAATTTAGTCTAATTCAAGTCAAACTAATAGATCAAAGTGAAAACTTTCCAGACTATTGTTAAATGAACTTAATGAGAATTAATAAAATTAAATCAATAAGTACTTTAGGATTTATTGAATTTATTTTAGGTACGATGAAAACCGAATTTACTTTAGAAACTGTAGAAATATTGACTTGGCTTATGGCATTAGAATATTTACAAAATTCAGGTAATTTCAGATCGGATTAGTTAAGTTTACGAGTCTGTGTTATATTTAAGTATTCAATAAATACAATAAACGCGTATTTAAATCCAAAATCTATTTATTTGGTCCATTAAATATTGAAAGATTTTCAAAGATTATCAATGTAGAAAAGCAGTAAAACCTACGTTCGGATTAACTGCATAAATCTGTTAAAATTGTATTATGTATCTCTCATAGTACTTACTACTGACACGCACGTCGTTAGTCATTGTTAACTTTTCTTATTTACCTGTAACAAATAAACATACATTAGACCAACAAAATCAAGACATTATATATTTTAATAGACTGTTCTTAACGAGAGTTTGTCTACACAACTATAATGCAAAGATTGAAGAATATAACCAAATGTAATGTGACAGACAATGATTCATTACACCTGAAAACGTCGATCTCTACACCGACCTAAATACAGCCTTTTGGGCACACTCTCGGCCGGCCATGATACAAACTATTTGATGTTATTTTTTAAGCAAATTGCTGAAAATGTGTGCTTAAACTCTATATATTTATTTATTGTTATTGTTAATACATAATTATGTTACTCAAATAAAGACACAAAATGTCCTAAATACAACATGAAAATCCAAATATTCCTCAGTTTCTCATTAAAAAGTTAATCCCAAAATTCAAAAACAATCAACAGCTTCCATTCATCCCGTCATACAACCAGTTATCGGTATGACAGATATTAATAGTAGTCCTAATCAATACTTTGCGCCATACATCATGTTATTGTCTCAGTGACTGGTGACAGGTGGCTCCATCTATCAATCAAACACTGCATTATCTCGTGATAGCGGCTTTTTGGGTGATTCCGAACAAAATCAGGGTTAATTTGAAGCTTTTGTTTGCTATTTTTGGAGTTCTCTTTGGTGTTATTTGCAGAATTACACTTCAGTTTCTAGGTTGGTACTTGTAGTAGCGTACAAAATTAGAATTCCCTATTTATCTAGTTATGATAATAATGTTGTAAGTAATTAAACAAAACACGATTACTGACTCATTTGTTGATCCTTTATTTAAATAAGAGCTTTCAAAAACACAAATGGCTGTAAAAGTTATTCTCTTTATCCAACAAAAAAAAACGTTCGCCACATTTCCATAAATTATAATAAACATAATAATGTATTATGTTTGTGTAACAAAATTTAATTTATGTATAATGAAACGTTGTAAATGTACAGCCTTTTTTAACTTGTTTTATTTGAGTAAACAGTACTCTGAATTGAATTACTAAGGCTAGGCTGAACGCGGTGCTAATTAAATTATGAACTGTTTCTGTGGCGTCATTTTATATTGAATTTTCATTTCACTGTAAAATTGTTAAAAGTTAGACAATAGTGATGAAAAATAATCTCTTAGTTAGTCTTAATATGTTGCAGAGTTACTGAAGGGACATAAAATACATAGATATAGATGTAAATCTGTGTTTTTAGTAGGAGTTCGGCATACCCCTCCGACTTTCTCATGGTGAAGCTAGTCTGTGTAGGATTTCCACGGAAATTACAAAATCTACTCTATCTGGTTTAGATTAATAAATACTTACTCTTAATTTGTTTACAAACTGGTCTCACAGATAAACAACATAAGGTAACAGGTTCAAGGATTTTCCAAATTATATTCCACCAACGATTTCCCTTACTAACAAAATTTAAGCCCATCAATGTCACTCAAAACTTCTCGTTTCATTAAAAAGTTATTATGAAGGACAGAACATTTTTCATTATACGGAAAATGTTTACGTAAACAAGCTCGGCTCCTCTACTATTCGATGGAAAAAGCACCGTCAACGAGGTAAGTTAAATTAATCGCTATTTTATTCAAACATCCAAAGGCTAAATTACTACGGGCCAACTCCGGCATGACGTGCACCACATCACAGATTTAATTTTCATAACCTCTTTATAATTCTAAATTCATCCATAAATTAACTGAAAACAAACTGGACCGCAAAACATTGGCGTCTGCCCAAACTGGCCCTGAAAAACTCCATCTGAATTTCAAATGCGAGACATCCACGTTACCGAAATGTTATTTTGACGCTCACACTTTTGGGAAGAATACTCAAAAATCACCTCTAGCTTCTTTATAATAGAGTTCACGTGGAGTGTGTGTTTATAGTGGTAATTGGCTAAGCGCTCGGATGGACTACATTTTCATTTTCTGTGGATAGAATTGTGTAGCTTTGCTATTACGTGATAGGGCGATGGTTGTGCAACCCTGCGACGGTAGCGGTACATTTATATTTAGTCATACAGACTCCAAGTTTACATTAAAAAGAAAGATAGCACTTTTTGAACGTTATGGTTAATAAATTATAGAAAGCAAGCATATTATTATTCACAGAAAGGTGTCAATGTAAGTACATATTTTTATTCTAACCAAACAGAAATCTAATCAAAACCTACTTAATTACCTATCGAAAATGTAATAACACTTAATACCTATTAAGTGTGGTTTGTTAACGTATTATAGTATTTCCGAAGTTTTTAAGTTAAACAATGGACGTAAAAATATATTTTTTACAAATATTCTGTTTCCATTCCCTCGTTATTTCAATACCATTCATATGTTTTCCGTTTTTCCACAATTATAGAATAGTGAGCTTTAATTAACAGTCGTACAGATTATTTAATTATAACAAGCTCACCGACTCAAGTAAGATTTTCTCATATTTTTATTAACGCAGCTTAGCTCCGTATAAAAGCTATTAAGGCAAAATGCTGTTGCTTACACAATAGAAGTAGAATCGAGCTAAAAAGTTAGCGCATTTAAAATTTAAAAGACAAAGAGCATGCTCCGCTAAATGCACATGTTGAGTTCACAATGTATTTGTTTCTTTTACACTGACGAGTTTGTACGTATCTTTGTTTATAGTCACTACGGGGAAGAGCCAATGGAGTGTAAACAATGTGTTTTTGTCTATTCCCTACGAGTCTAGTTGTTCGTGTGATTGTCATCGCTTGCTTTGTAAGACTAATTGGTTGGGGGAAGAATGCAGAAATTGATGTATTCAGTACCGTTGCTGTTGACAGTTATTGAAGCAAAAAAGGAACTGACGGCTAGGGCTTGAAGTTGTGGGAATTGTAGTTTTATTTTCTCACGTTTAAGTAGTCAGACAAGCTTGCATCAGGAAGTAAGGAAATAAAATAGGTTCCCAAGCATGTTTCACTTGATGGCTTGAATAAAATAATACAATAAACAATGTTTAATTTGACATAACAGGTTTTTAAACTTTCGGGACTTGTACACATATTATTTTAGACAAACGAATGAGTCTTATTCGCGATATAATTCGATACTTCTTTTCCCCCGACGTTTCGGCCGAGTTGCACTGAATTTTATCGCGATCAATTTTAATGAAATTTGGTATGGAGTAAGGTCAAACGCTAGATTAATACACAGGAAAATACTTAACCGGCTGCGTCGGAGGGGAATAATGTTTTTGTAGCCATAATCGACATTTGCACGGGCGAAGTCGCTGGCAACAGCTAGTTATAGTATTAAACCTAAGCCTTTTATAAATAATGAGAAAATTAATTTGTCCATTTTGCATGATTGTAATTTATTGTGCAGGTAATTGGATGATTTGAATTAATTACGCCATTTAAATACATAGTTGCTACTACTTCGTTTTAAGATCGCGTGATATGTAAATAAGTAATCAAATGCACTAAGTAGGTTATAATTGTACACCTACATATGAATTCTTGCATTGCTTACAATTTTTTTTGGTCTGTTTATATTTGTAACGATGTAATATGAAAAAAAGTGATGTTTTTTTTTTAGTTTTGCTAGAAATCCAAATAACTGTTTGAGTAAATAATTAGAACACAATAGTTAATCTTCGATTTATGTTTTGCACGTTATAAAAACATAAAGTAACAAAAAACTTACTTATTTTCGATTAAGGGAAGACGCAACTACTATATTATTATTACCTTGTATGAGAGCAATTTTTTAAGCCAAAATGTTATTATACGACAGCCCATTTTTTTACACAGATTCTCCGTGGATATTAAATAGGCATTCGTTTTATTTATTGACTGTATATAAATTAATGCATATGTAAAACATTAATAAATAATGTCCGTAAAGTTTTCGACCGGAAAATAATCAGTCGTAGGACCCGTTGAAATTGTTTCAATTGCAAAATTTGTGTATACTTTGTAGTTTTTACTACACTAATCATAACTGTATTTTGTAATTCGGTAAGTGATTTAAATTAGCCTTAACAGCCTGAACGCAACATTAATTCACAAAACGATGTAATTTGTTTGAAGTTTATTACACAAGTATAAAACAGATATAATGCCTATGATATACATGCCTTACTACAGTAATCAGTCGTCAATCAACGTGTACTTAATATTCTTGTAACAGTGCGCATTTTGTGTAAAATCATGAATTATTTTTACTTTATATTGTTTTTCGGCGTGTGTAGCTGTTTAGACAGTGAGGGATCGGAGAGCTATCCATATAATAGCTATGGTAAGACTTTTTTTTCGCTATTTATTGTAAAAAAGTGATAATACTAAAATATCGTTGATTTCTAATTTCTGTATTTTTTTAAGTAAAGTAGAGCAAGATTGTATAAACTATTTCAGTACATAGGTATACAACACTGTCAATTTAAGATTCAAATAATATATTTTGCGAAGAAAATGTTGCTACTATATTTTTTTCAATATTTGTTTTTATAATTTATTCTTTTCCTTGGAAATTTCAGTTGGTTATAATTATGACTAAAGAAATCTAATTTGTTCGTCAGATTGATTACAAAAAAAGAACTTACGTATTTATTATCTTATTAATTCAATAAAAGTAAGGGCTAGCAACGTCACTTGCCAGTAAAATGTGTACCTACTGAGACATGACTAGATTTCAACTCACTCTTCAGTCTTTTAATTACGCGACATAAGAATGGACCTGACGGAGCAATTCCTTTTTCTCAGCCAAATACCAAATTATTATCCCTTTTAATCCATAAAATATTTTCAGTCACCCAACATCACAGTGGGATTGTATGGCCTTGTCAACATTTGGACCTGAACTGCATCAGAAACTTCCTAGCGCACTATTCCGACTGTACACCAGCTTACGGGTCTCCACCAGACCCTCTGTCCCCAGATGCGACGCCCATTGATATCCCTCATGCTAACCTCACCTTTGTGCTTACCAATGCAGTAATTACTGGGCTTAGCAACTTCAAGATTGGGAACTTTTAGTGAGTACCTTTGTTTGTTCGTATTGCGTTGAGGCCTTCTAGACTAGAGGTCAGGAAGCTGTGAAGGGTACGCGATGGGGTGCTGTTAATTGTATTTTGATCCTCAAAAAAGAAACAACGAATTACTAATTGTTAGCATTTTCAGTAGTTCGTAGTTTTCTTGGTATGGTCGCGGTAAAAGGGAAGGGAGAGGTTTCACATTCCCCGAACAAGTGAAAATCTACAAGAAGGATTTTCATGTTCTTATTAAAAAAAAAACATAGTTGTTATAGCTGTTATAATTAAGGGCGGTAACATTTGCCTTTAAATTTTAAGACTTTTATAGATAAAAGGGTATTAAATTATAATTATTTTACTAGCTATTGCCCGCAACTTCGCCCGTGTGAATGTCGGTTGTAGCTAAAAGACATTACCCTTTCCTTCTTTAAAAGGTTAAAATGCCTACCTATGTGTTATTCTAGTAATTGATATTACGTTTCAGCCTCAATAATAAGTCCGGCACTTTGGTATTGGAATTGCTTCTGCCTGCGGTTAAATCTTATTCCCCTGAAGTCGAGGTAACATACCACCGCAAGGGACACGAGCCTGTTATAGTGAGAGATTATGCTGGCATTGTCTACGGTGAGTGCATGTTTAAAATAAAGTTTATAATATATGAACAGTAAAGACATTGGAGATTGGAGACTATCTTAATAAGCCGCAAATGAAGAGGGCAAATAACACTATAACTAGGCGGCTAACATTAATACATTTTACCAAGATGAAGTTGGTTGAAAAATTGGTTTCTTTTGATATTTATAATAGCCCCAAAATACAATAGTTTATCGATTGGATTTAAATTTTGACTGGTTACTTTGAAATGAATATGATTTTTTTGTAGATGAAATAATATAATTAGACGAGTAATGTTTTATTAATCCTTTATAATTTTTCAGGAGATACCTCGCTCACAATAACATTCCCGGTACGATACAACAAAATCCAGATTTCAGGCTGGCACGTATTTTCGTACGCCGGTGATGCAAACCCGCCTTATACTTTGGCACCAAAGTTCATCAACCATCCAGGTAACTAAGTGCAAGCAATAAATTTATATAGGAATAAGTACAATAGCAATAAATATAGACTGTTCGGGGTATTATGTAAGATGCAAAACTTTTCATCTTGGTGCTAATATAATTTTGAACACCAAAATTGCTTTTGTTTCGCACTTATATATGTACGTTTTTTTTTATTATTTCCTAGTATATCTGGCGTGAGTCGTTTCTAGAAGTGTTAAAACTGATAGAAAAGGAGCTGTATATTTTGGCGTGTGGATGACATTAGCATGATGGCATCGGTGTGCATATTCGCAACAATAATCAACTCAACTATCTATCAATAGTGATGGTTTTCATATGTGTCGGCATTAGTTCCGATTTCTGCCACGTACCGAAAGACCTTTGTAGCACTATAACTGCAATATAACGAACTGACGAATCTGTCATGTTAGGAAAATGTCCACAATGTAATTTCCAGACATATTCATTTTTTATTTTCATGATTTGTAACATCGTCTCTTAGGTCAGTTAACCTTTTGTTAACGAAATTTCATTTTTTTTTATTACAGATCGTACAGTGCGACGGGCGACTAGAGAGTTGGTTCACGAGATAGGACTAACCTTACAAGAAGCTTTGGCCCCACAAGGCCCCGTGTTCAGCAGGCTGATACTTCAGAACTCGATTTGTAACTTCTGGCACCCTTCTCTTTTTCCTCTTCAAATGGTTAAAATATAAACTGGCAAACTAAGTCACCTGCAGTAGGCCTCTGTCGTAGCTACACACCATTGAAAAATTCTTAGTTGTTTTTTCTCCACGATGTTTTCCTCCACCCTTTTTAGCAAGTGATAATTGTTTTGTAACATGCATAATATGAATTCGAAAAGAGATTGGTGCGTGCCGGGATTTGAGCCTACGACGTTCGACTATGCAGTCCAATGGCTATATCATTGCACTGAAAGTGCTGAATCTAAAACAATATTAATTTCCTAGTCGGGAAGGAAAACTAAGTTTCTTTTTGCACACATCTGTATCGATTTATGAATATTAAATATGTATTCTATGCACTGATAACTCGTTTTATTTATTTTGTGCGTTTTGCCTTGAGTTCAACGTTCATACCATAAAATCATTCAAATTTTTTTTTTATACCTATAGAAAGAGGGTTATTAAAATCATTACTGATAGAGTAATAAAAACCTTAATATCAAATACTATAAGACAAGCAATAATAGTAAAAAAGACTGTACCAATAGCTAAGCGGTCACAATGCTAATTACCACTGTGCGCTACGTGCCGCAGGTTCGATCCCCGCGCTAGACAAGAATTTGTGCAACATAAAAATGCTTATTCTGAGTCTGCGTGAATTTAAGGTTAGAAACCCCCCCCCCCCCGGCACAAGTACGAATCAATTTTTAAGTTTGCTTAAAGTAAAAAAAGAAATTCTAAATATACCGCACGTGGTCTCATAAGAAAAGTGGACGAAGCACTTATAGAAACTAAAAGTGTTACTGCATTGATGCAGATCTAACGGTCAGCATACACGACTATGTTAATTAAACTGCTACAATAGCCACGCAATAAGCTTTTAGATAATGAAATCAACGGAAACCGCATTTCATTTCGCTGTTTGTTTTGTTAATAAAGCAAATGTTAACAATAAACTGTTACATACCCTATGTCCTGTTGATATTGTTATTCAAATTTTGGTAAGTGGACTGGAGAGTATTACTAATTGAAATAATTAAATTTTTATCGAAATTTTGAAAGTTGTTAAGTTGTTTTGAAAATGTTTTTGAAATTTATTCGAACAGGGTATCTACCTGAATATAAAGATACTCGTTTAAACAACTCTAGGAAATAAACTTAAAAGTTTTCACTTATAAGAAAATTAACTAACTTAACAAACAGAATTAGGCCAAATTAATAAATATACAACACAATTAATTTTATCGTCAATGTGTATAATTAAGAGTTCATTAGCATAACCATATTAAGTAATTGAAAGGGGCAGCAGAAGACGCGAGTTCATACGTAATCAAGCGAGACGTACGTACAGAATTAACCATTCGACGTCACACCAATTTTGAATTTTAACAAACGCATTTGTATGCATGAGGCGTTAGATTTTCATCGGATCTGTTCCTCGTCTTATCGTTTATTTATTTTCATGGAAATTCATGATGTCATATAACGGTTATAAACGGTTTTATGTGCGAGTTGATGTGCTGCGGAGTTTTGAAAATGATATGTCATCACGGAGCGCTGCACTGGCTTGATAGGCGCCCGTATGGAGTGTCGTATCTCGTGTAACGTGCTGTGGGGTATCTGGCTTCGATGGTAAAGGAAAATGTAAGGAAATTTAGTTTGCATGAATGGCACTGAACTGATAAGACTGCATGGAGTTTCAAACCTGAAAATTCTTAAAGAATTTTCTAATTATATTTAATTTTTGTCGATTGGTGTTAGTAAACCCATCGAAATGAAACGAATTCTCATTACCCGAGAAATATAAGTGTTCAAGGCAGAAAGAACGAAGATCATCAGAATAAATCTATATCATATCCTTATTTTCCCACTTCCATCCGAGTTAAGATTCGTAATATCGCGCCTAAGCCCTCATTGTTCCTGTTAATAATCGTATTATTGGACCCATAAAATTTGATGTTTAGTATTATCGTTTGAGTTGATCGTAGGTTGGCCTCTTTGTCTGTGTCATTATATCCTAGTGTTCGTTCGATCGAGTATGTAGGTATGATTTGGTTCTTATATGAAGAGCATACTGTAATTGGATGGAATATAATTATAATATCAAAATTTCAGGAAATCAGCCTGAAAAAGGTTTAATTCCACTTCGACTTTTCTTATCGTCATAATTGTTGGCAATAACTTTAACAGCTAAGCTTGGCTCTGAATTGGTTATAATACTAATAATACAGCCCTACTCATATTTCGCGAATATTTATCAGAAAGAATCATTACTGTCGACATTTTTCTTTCATCAAAAAAATTGCTCAAATTCACACAGTTCCGTATCTCAACGCATACGTAAAATTGTGTGCTTAAATTTTCTGCAATATTTGTGCCATCATATTTTCTACCCACAAAATTCGCCTCGACACCCAGCATTCATCAAAAGCATTACGCTAAACACATCAGTATACAAAAGAATGAACACGAAAAAAAACAACTTTTGTTCCACGAAAATAATACGAATAACTCCATTACCACTGTGACGGAACTCACTTAGTGCTAACGAAACACTTCATTCATCGAGTTTCATGAATAAAATAGGAACTACTACTTACTACGTACGAAATCAAATAGTTCTTTACTTTAAATGTTTTTGTCTATTTTTCTTGCTCTTTAGTGTCAGCTATCTTTAAGTGAATTCCGTTTGGTAACTGTAATATGAGATGTTTCATAGTGAGCTTTGATGATAGCTTTGATTATATCTTAGTTCAAAGTGCATTCTTTAGGCCAGTATTTATTTATCTTTTCTAACTGCTGCATACCAATCCATAGGGTTATTATTTTAAACTGTAATTAAGTAGAATACTACTACTAATTGCATATACGTCTTTACGTTAAATCAGCATTGCAATTTCAAGCATCTCATCGCTAAAAATCGATTCATTCACTCTTTTTAAAGCTCTTAAATCTCGCAACATCAGATGCTAATTACTCACAAAATACAGAAGCAAAAACAAAGTAAACTGAAGTTCAGAATAAGATTCGAGAAATTTCCGAGTTCGTCCACCGTAGTAGCTGTTGCCACTTGAGGCTCGTCTCTTTTTGCACGGTTATTACACATGACACGCTACGCTTAGCGTACGTCCCGAGCTGCCACCCTCTAATTTTATTTAGCATATGAAATTTTATCTCCGACACATCAAAGGGACGAACACTTTGAAGTTTCAGGAACTTTGAAATTTTGTCTCCTCTCCAGTTGATTGTTTTTCGCGAATATTTTTGTTTGACGAGTTTTGTTAGGAAAACTGTTTAATGAGCTAATGTATTTTGATTATTCTCCGAAATGTAGGTCGCTAATTTTACTGAAATTATTTCAAAACTCTCTTGCCTGCCGTAACCATATTCTGTCATAATATTGATTTTATACATATGAACTGGAATGGATCCGTTGCTGTTTTCCTCAACTCACTTAACTTTTTAAAACTAACACATACGTTCAAACAAAATAAACAAGGTATGAATTTATTTACGTTACCTTTAAAGAACTCATGTTGCGAAGACATTTTACTCGGCGACATTATTTAAATTAAAGTGTTCAATGTTCAAGTGTACCAATATTATCCATCACAATTTTTCACATTTCGCCGTCACATTTTCAGCTCCATATAAAATAGAGTCAACTATGTTATAATCATACGCGTGTTAAGCGAACATCATCTCATATTTCATCACTCAACACATTTCCATTAAAATTTTCATTTAGAATATTACAAGAGGTTTGGGGCGACGACCTGGCTGCGTGGCCCCAACGAACTTATCTTTTTATTTACATGAAGGATGATAATAAAACCTTACACCGAATCACAATGAGAGTTCATTTTCTTTTAGAAAATTGTTTTCGAGATAATCTCCTGTGCTGGTTTTTGCACTATCCTGTTACGAGTATGTGAGATGCAGCGAGATGATAAATTGTATTTTTGCTTTCTGAGAAAGTTAAAGGAAAAAGTTTGAATGTATTTCTTCTTCAACGCTGGCGTCGTAAAACTTGAGGGAGAAGGGTTACGGCTCTCTGTATGGTACTTTTAAATTGTCTAAAAAGTGGCAACATGCTGTTGATAAAAAATGTTATCAAGTTTTGGGCATTGAGATTGTTGTTACCGACTTGGCAACAAAACAGTTTTTTATTTTTTAATATTATAAAATAAATGCAAACTTATTCGTTGTTTACCATTTCCCATGTTTCTTATCCATTATTAAAATATTGTTGTTAAATAAAAAAAATAAAATAAAAAATAAAATAAAAAGACATTTATTGCTACATAAATAAAAATACAAAGTCACATTACAAAAATCACAGTACAAAAACAATAACTAGACTAAGTACTTAAAAAATTTAAACTTGTAACAAAAGGAGGTGGCTCAGCTAATGCTGTAGCGGGCCGAGCACGACCCACCACAGCGCTGATTTTCAGCCACTCCTACTCCCTAAGCTGTAAGGCGGGAGTATAGGACGACAAAACTGGCGGCACCAGTCGCTAGCTAATCTCTATATAAAAACAAGATAAAACTTATAAAGATAAAAGTTAAATAATTAGGTATTTTTTCTAAACATTTGTTGTGGAACTCCAACATTTATTTATTGACGTGTTATATTCGTGTGTGTGAGAATATGTGTGTGAGTGTGTGTGTGAGTGTGTGTATGTGTGTGTGAGTGTGTGTATGTGTGTGTTGTTGTCCTTTAACAAAACACTAGTTCTTAATAGAAGTAAAAATCTTTTCAAATACAGTATCTACTAAAAATGCAGAACATCACAAAACAAAGGCAATCCGTGTTAAAGCGATCAGCTCATAACAAACCCCTATGTAGCTTAATCAACACAAAGAATACCAAAACACATTACACTCTCAAAACCGTTGCAAAAGCTTCAGCTACTTGTCTATTTTCCACGTTTTAACATTAAACAAGTAGAGCAGCGAATCCCAAAGGCTCTCAAATAAAAAAGGTTGATCCAAATTGGCATTCAACTGCAACGCGCATCCCCAAGTGGACAGGCTATCAGAATTTCCGATGAGTACGTCTGTTAGTAGACTGTTCGATTCCCGTTTTGTTATCGCTCCTTAAACCGTATGTTTTCAGTGATACCCTTTTCGCTTCTTCGCGTGGAGTTTTCTTTTAGTCTGTTCTTAAGGATTCAAGTTGGTCGTGAATTTGCTGATTTAGAAGGTAAAGTTGTTGAAAGAAGGTATTTTAATATTTAGTCTTTTTTGTTATTTGGGAAGAACGATGTAGCGATAAATTTGACATTGAAAGTGACAAATATTTTAATACTAGCAATTATACTTTCAATATAAACATTATTTACTATCTATATTTGTTGATCGATATAACAATGTGTGATAGAAACTATACTAAAAGTATATTTAAGAGACTTAGGATACAGGTTTAGATGGTTTAGATAGATCTTCCTGGAATTTTAGATGGATAATGGACTTACAATTTTCTTTAAACTTATTAATATAATAAGTTTTTATTATCCTCTGACTTTTCTTCTTCGCTTATTCCATAATCTAGATAGCATGAAATTGCATCCACAGAAATAACCTTTACTATTTATAAAGACGCGTGGGAAAATTGTAGTTTATTCTAACTATCAATAGAATAGACTCGCTCAAGCAAAGTGGGGAAGGTTTCATATCACTATCTTATCTTTTCTATCGGTAAAGCATTCTTTAGAATATGTAGTGATAATCCTTATCGAAAATCGTTATTGGTTATATGTATTGGTTGTAGAATGTTTTCTTATGAGTTTACAAATATAATGTAGGTAATAGAAATTCCACTTCGTTTTAGAGTTTGCTCTAACTGCGAGCTGTTTACCGTCCTTCTCATATTTTATAGTTCAAGTCTATTAAACTTTAATTTCTTAATTATTTAGACCCGAATTCATATAACGCTTGGTTGGTACACCATACCTTAACGCTAGAAATATATTGATAATTTGTATTGGTCATTAAAATACACTGAAATCGATTTTGGCCAGACACAGATAATGGAGTACATAGAGTATAAATAAGTTCGTAAAACTTGAACTCTAATGACGAAACTAATCACAAGGCAAACAATAAGTGTTAAAAGCATACTATTCTAAACTTCCGAAATTCCCAATAAAAAATCCAAGCACTATCATTTCGACAGCTGCGTAAACATTCGACGATCAAACTACAAAACGATTTATCTCTAATTATACCAATTATAGCTAATAATAAATCATTGCATTAGCAGGAACTATACAAGTGCCATTAAAGTCGGTGCGGGCAGAACAATCAAAGGTAAATAAACAAAAGAAATATATAGGTCGGAATAAACATGGTGGGTGCGGTAGACAACTGAATGTACGGGACATGCTTGGGTGCAGGGCTGTGCGGAATGCATTTGAATTTCATACTAATGTTGGAGAATTAGATGGAAATTATTTCCTCGATTAAAGTTTGGCGTATAATGATCAAAGCAGGAAGAATGGGAACAGAATGTGAATGGGAAGTAAGAATAATACATAAATATGTGATATCCATTTTGGTGTTTTAGTAGAATATTTTGTTTCTATTGTGCTAAGCTGTCTTGTTTTTTTTGTATAATACTAAAACGATATTAAAGTTTAGATAATTTACGTTTTCAGGAACCTTTCCATTCTGATAACTCTTAACTTGGGTTAAGACAACAGTAGTACGCAACTGAACAAAAATGTATTGTAAAAATAAACCACAAAACCTGTAATCGATTAGTAAGCTCTTAAACAAAAGCTTTAAGCCCCTTTCAACCGCAAGACCCGTATTGCAACAAAACCCTCAAGTTTATCCCGTTAAGCTCAGTTTGTTATCCTAACCTTTATAATGTTCGCTAATTAGAATCTTAATTAAAATATCAGCTAATTACGATGGACCAGCCCTGGCTGCAATTGCAACGTGTAATTAGAAGCGTTGTGAAATTAACGCGCAAACCGCTTTCAAAACCGAAACAATCGCGGTCGGGGAACTAGAAATACTTTAATTTAAACGTCGCGTCGACTACAAAGTAGGTTTTGTATGTTGCCCTGTTTTAGGTAAGAGTCAATGTGAGGTATTTAGAGAATTGGGCGCTGTTATGAGCATGATAGAGAATAATTTGACATATACAGGTAGAAAAATGCCAAAACAGAACCGAAGATGGAATATGAAAAGGACGATATAAAAAATAAAAGGGTGAATACTGAAATGAGCAGTTACGGGTGGGCAGACATTAGATTTTTTTGACTACTTACTAAAGATTCAACTGTCCTTTTGCATAATTTAATCCTAGTTTTTCCTAAGATCATCCGTGCGTCAATATTACTTTGCTTTTACATTAACAAAAAACTTTTCGAAGTTAACTCATCCCCTAGAATCATCGTACTACGGTATAAGGAATATAGAGCGCATCCGTGTTATGCATATATTTGTCGAGCAATATCTCCTGCATAGTTGGTTATTCCCGGAGCTGAGCCTGCGTGACCAAATTTCGGTTTGAAGGATTAAGCGTATTCAAAGTTCTACTAAAAACTCTTTGGTCTATCCGTTTTTTTTTTCGTAACACATTCATCTTACATAATCTATTTTGAAAAACCCGATAACATCAAATTCAGTTTTTGGGTATAGAATTGAACAACTTTGTTTAAACAAGCAAAAGTGTTTTCGGAAAAAGGATTGATGCTTTTACAACTTGATCGAATCGAAGTTAGTAAAGTTATTTGTATTTGTATGGCTAATTTTGTATTTGTATGGAAATGGTCAAATTTTTAAAGAAATTGACCACTTCCATACACAAAATCAGTGTTCTCTTTTTAAACAGTTAGGTATATAACCTCCTTTCATGCTTCCATTTCCAACCGGTACATTTTCGCTTAATTTAAATCAAACGAACACCTATTGTCAAAACTATACGGAACCATGAAGCTTATTCAACTTCAGAACAAACAAGATATCGCATCTGAAATTCAAATGTGACACTGCGTAAAACTACTTGTTTTCAGTAAAGACATTATTTTTAAAGGTCTTTTCTGGTTTGGCAGGGATTTTGTATGCTGAATAAATGTTTTTTGTACGGAGTTTTCAGGCTATAATTCAGTGGCTAAAGTGGTTTTGGTAACGTTTGGCATTTACGACGATTTTGAAATGTTGAGGCCTCTGAAAGATACTTGAAAGGTAAACAATGTTGTAAGAATACAACTGTTTTTTCTTTGCTGATTGTTTGAAAGACATTTCATTTTAGTATTTCATTGCTGGGCCTGCACCCAACAGGCCTTTTTTTATCTAATGAAGGTTTGCGCATTTGATCACCGCTAATTAGGTCACTGCTAATTAGTGATTCCCGATTCAAATATTCGGAATCCAAATTTCCTCAGAATAGATTTGTTCACCGTTTGTCAGTAGTGTCTTATAATAATTAAGTTACAAGATACATTCAAGTATCAACAATTTTAACATTGCTCTAACTACTCAAAGATTCCTTACAAACGAAATCGATTACAAGTAAGAAAGGCATAAGAATATACTATTCATATAACAAGAAGCTTTACACTTCAGCGTCGAACAAAATAAAACTATTTTAGAAGAAGTCGTGATGAAAATGAAACCTGCACGGCCAGGGTTTTCGAACATAAAATAAAAATAAATTGCTTATTGCTACAGTAATATTCAGTTATAGCAGTTACCTTCAGATTAAAGTTCGGGTATTTTTTGACTTTGCAAGGGTTTATTTTAGGGAAAAACATTTTTGTAGGTTAAGAAAGAAAGGTGTATTTCTGTGAAAAGGTAAAAAGGATTCGGTAGAGCAGAAACCTTGAAAGTGTCTATATTACATCTAATAGTCGGCTTCTGTAGTTAGAACAGAAATGAGCTTGTAGAGAAAAGCATATTTTTGTTTATCTAAATAAGTACCTATATTTTATTAAACTAACAGGGTCTGGTTAAGACTTGTCTAAAGTAAAGAACTAAAATAACATGAAATGAGTTAAAATGGAAAATAATTATGTAAAAATGAATAATCAGAATCCCTACAATATCTAGATTACATTAATTTTCAAACAAACGTAACAAGACTATAAAAAACTTTCATAAAAAATCATAAAACAATTTTTATGTCCATCATAAATCCACATTTAAAACCATTCTACTCAACAAACGCGTTTAGCTAAATTCTTTTTGCCACATCAAAGCTAAGGATCAGAGCGCATTTGAAATTCTGATGCGGTTTTCTTGTTTGCTCCACTAACGGGCATCGTGTGACCAGAGTCCCTACCACGACTTCCTAAAAGAAGACTGTTTAGTTGAGGAAGCGAGACACCGCTCTATACCGTGTAGTACTCTATCTTTCTCCCACACCTGCAATAATATTACTTTTAGCGATGGCGGTAGACCCCACTACTCGCATAAAGACACATTTCCGTAGATTAGTATGTGCTTTTACAAGGTTTTTCGGTTAGTGTTGTGGCGACACTTTCAGCTGATTTTTTAGTAATGTCTCGTAGTTTGAATGTTGGTTTAGCTGTTGACTTCAAGTTCGTAAGTGTTTTGTTTTTAAGTGCGACTTGTAGAGTTGACTGGAGATGTTTGTGTTGGTAAAATGGTTTGCTGTTTAAACTACGTACGGAATAAGATGATTTAAAAAAACCACGTTGAATTCCAATACATAAATCATGTTCTTGGAATCAATATTTTTATATCGTTGAGACAGCACCGAATACTTTCTTAAGCTTAAATTAAGTACCAGTATAATAAAAGCAGTGTGCCATTTTCCTAATGAATTCCAAACTTTATTGCATACAGACACATTACAGTACCTAATTTTCGATTGATGAACTGAACATCAAACATGAGTGACTGTCAAACGCAAGGTTCACTAGTCAACGAGTACGGCACAAAGCAAAACGTAGTGTAATTGGGGACCGTTACCGATTGTTCTGGACACGCTTTTGTGCGACGACATTAGGCATAATCATGGGGAGCGTTCGTTTTGAAGGATGGATGAGGTGGATGGAAAATTTGTCGTGAAAAAAATTGAGAAACGAAGTTCCAGTTTTGTTTTTTTTTTTATTATCTATCACCGTCAAAATGATCTTCATAGCAAAACTAAAAATAATTAGTTTGCCAAATAAAAAATCAAGAGGAAGATATTAAGATTTAAATACCACCATGTATTGTGAAAATTAAAAAAAAAATGATCTTGAATGGTTTATAGACAAAAGAAACGTGCACACAAAAGAAAATAATTAAGGTGCTATTAATGTAAAAATAAAATTACTACGTGTAACACCAGCACAAAATTATGAAAACTTCTGTAACGTATTTAGCACATGTCTCGAAAATTAAGAAACACCGGCACGAGCTCCATCCTTCAAAACTTGTTCACATCAGAGTTTCTGAACTACGATAACTTAATCAGCTAATAGTCTTTAAGCTCCAGATTCAGGAAAATCTCTCGGAGAATTTAATCCTATCTGAATAGCGTTAGAACTTCATACGTGCGCTGTTTGCAAAGCAAATAATTTGAATAAGATTTTCTATAAATAATGTAGAGTTTGTTGGAGTTTTGATGTTGTTGTGGGAGTTCATTAGGAAAGAGAGGGCACGTGCGATAGTTTGCCAAACGCTACCCCCTCTATAGGATTCTTAGTATTCAAATACACGGGCGGGAAGTTTGTGTTTCAGCGTCGCGTTTTAGAGGCAAGTTTGTGACGAGCTTGCTAAGACGTCCTCTCCACGTGTTTGTATAACCTTCACTCAGGTCAAAATGGTTGTTGACCTTAGGTTTCCCTGAAAGCATTGGTATGTTATTTACATTTCTGGTAAATAAACATCGAATTTTGTTGAAATATAATTGTGTAAGTTAATTAGCAATTCTGATAAATTCCCGAATAATTAATGTTTTTTGATAAAACATAAAACAAAAATATTACAACTAAGAGTCTACTTAGCGTTTTCTTTAATTCTATGAGGAAGTTGTTCATTTTAACGCACAGAAGTGACATTTGAAATATTACCGAGCTTCCCCAAAATGTGTTGTACACCACCCCTACTCAGTGCCAAAGAAGCTCGTATATTTAATGTACAAAGTCTCTCGTACCGTTTCGAATAGCAGCGCCTTATCGTACGGCTGCAGTTGCTCACAAAACAGTCGCCCGTGGAGTCGGTATAACTGTGTTAGTGTTAGCCAAGCCTTCGTTACATAGTCAGGTGCTGCCGTAATCCGGTTAGTCGAGTCTACTTCGCGACAATACAAGGAGCAATGATAGATGTAGCATTGTTTTGATTTTGAAATCATTTGGGAACATAATATTTCTTTTTTTTTAAGGTTATGAAATTATTGTCATATGATAAATAGAATAGTTCAGTTCTATCTACCAATATTATACACCATTGAAGCTGCATTATCGTCAAAAAAAGGAATGGGGTTATAGAAACCAAAAGTATCACTAACGAAGAAAGAGTTTATTAACATTCAAAACCAAAATCAAAAAGTTTTTCTTTCGAGTAGGCCTTCTCAGGCACTTTCAAAACGTTACTGACTCTAGTTTCACGATACGATACACTTTTTATTTCCAATACGGTCCTTTATATAGGCACATGAGTCATACTCTCATACAATCTTCATTTTGTACCAATAAAAAAAAAACCTAACGGTCGACCAAAATAAGGTTAGATAATTAGGCTCCTAAGAAATACTACCTTAGACACAGAGTTCTCTTCGCTACACAAAAAGACAGCTAGCCTAGGTAGCAAACAAAACTTTTTCGGTAAACGAAAAACTAGAAACTTCTTTTTTAGTTCGTAGCGTCCAACGTGTATTTACCTACCTACCTAGCACCATACTAACTTTGCTGAAAGCCTCCATTGAAGTGCCTGTGACGTGTTTACTAATGGCGACGAAAACTGCCACGTTTATTTGTACTGATATCGATAAATTCTGGGTTCGGTTTACTTGCAGCTTTGTTTTTTTTGGGTATTGGTTTTTAAAATATTGCATAAATGATTTGACGTTTAAGCATTTACTGTTTTCCTGGGCTTATATTTCGTCAGTATTAAATAAGGAGGTAAAAAAAACTGTCACGACTATTTGTATGTGACGGTATGACTAGCCACGTTAAGTGAAAAGTTTTAAGTGAAGAGTTTTTTTTTCGGTTAAAACTTTCCAGTGTTGTTAGAAGACTGTCCCATTACAATTCGAACAACAGTTCAAAAAATAATAGAAGGCAAACATTCAGCTTAGATAATAAGTTGTTAAACACATAGATCAGAACGTAATGAGCTTGTTCAAAGAATAATAAACCTACTTATTTTCTACATAAACAACATTAAATCCTGTAGCATTCACAGCAGCTGCACGTCCGCCACATTCATAGAAATAACGCTGCATTTCAGATTGTCCATTACACACAATAAAATACACAGCGACAGTTCCATTTCAAAAGCAGTCTTTATTACTTTTCTTCGCATTGTCCTTACTTCACAAACGTAATACACTTTAACTCTCTCTTGAAAAAACTAACTAAAACGTGACCCCGCTACAAACGCGGTCTACACGAGAATATGTTTATTTCCTGCACCGCAACTCTACTTTGTTACCAACTCAAATGTTCAACCGCAATATTTTTCTTCACTAACTATCACGTAAGAAACATCAAGTTCATACTTATAACGTACAAAGAGGATTTACTTTAAAACTTCAATCTCAAAGATTAACACTCATGAAGTTAAGAGGAGAATTTTCACAAAGAAAATTAACTGCGAACAACAAACTTCGACGCGGCGCCGGCTAAAATGTATGTACCGTGCAGACCGACTGTACGTGTAGGGCTGTCACTTAACAAGTATACAAGTGTCTGAGACAGTAAACTCTCTGGGCTTGAAAAACAGATTAATTAACGCAGAATTAGCGAACATTACGTTGTTTACGATGTTCTTTCTAACATAATTACTTGGGAGATAGTCTTAAAATTACATACTTGTTTACTCTGTGAACCTTTATTAAAAATAATGTGCATAAAATATGTGTTGTTAAGCAAATTTCAGTTATACTTATTGTATGTTATGATGCATGATAATTTCCACCTATGCAACATTTTAGTAGGCATAAAAATAACATGCCTCTTATTTTCCACCAATTTTCATATTCACCCGTTCACTTCAAAACTTTTATTTGGCAGCCCTAAAACGCTCAACCGGCTGGAACTAGTTTAAACTAGTATTATAACGATAAGACAGCGGGCGGGGCGTTTGTTCTGCGACGCCGACGTACGAAAGCACTCCGTATGAACGTTATTCGGCGGCTTGCTCATACACTTGTACATATGGACGATAGAAACCGTCGTGATTCCTATGTAACTTGGTTCACGAATGGTCGAACTACTATTATCATTTTACGCGTAATTTACTTGAAACAATTCTGATTTATACTACTTTTTCAAAGTGAATTTCAATACGAGCTAACGATACCTAATATTTTTATTGCACTCTATGTTGAAAGGGTATTAAACATAAAGGGTATTAAACATAATATATTAAATATAATAATAAAGTACATTATGGACCCTGTATGGCACGGAACGTAGAAGAGAGGAGGATGCTAATTTTATTTAGCAATTGCAAGAGCTTTGATAAATTATAAAAAAAATCTGTTTAATCCAAACATTATTTAAGGAGTTTACTTTAATTTTGATAACACAAAAAGTAGGTAGCTAAACCACACGAAAATATAAAGAACTTCCGAAAATTTCGTTTAAAAATACCCAAAAAATTGCCTTTCAGCTGAATGTCAGTCATGGCAGTGAATGGGTGGCGTTGATCTACGTCGTGTCCATCCATGCCCAACGTGACATATAACGTAGTTTATCGTCGTTCAATCGCAACACCTATGTATAACAAAACTGACCAATCAGAACTGCTTTATGAAGTTCCTCAACCGAAAAAAAGAGTAGATAGAGAGGGGAAGTTCAAAAATATAGATTAATTTCGTTCAATGAACAAGACTGATAAAAATTCTCTGTTTAATTTTAGAAAACTTTAAAATCATATCAAACGTTTTTAAAACGTCACATTTATAGATATTTCTTCTTAATTAAGTGTTTTTGAACTAATATAGTATCAGGAGCAAATTTAATAAGTAAAAAGAGATATATAGTACAGTTATGATGCAAAACTACAGTGCAAAATGATGATCATAATTTATATCTTGCCGTCCAGACGTGAATGTCTCTACTATCTACATGAGATTAACGATAAAATGACGACAAGCAACAATTCAAAAACAAAAAACAATCATACTAGCAGCCCCGAACTACACAATACAAAGCATCTAAAACTCAAAGAACATTTAAATACACTACAGAAGGGAGACAACAATTCCAAAGCGCCAATTCCTTAAAAAACTCAATTGGACTTGTGATGCAAATTCGTAAATCTACTTTACCGCTTCACGAAGCTCTGCGCGACTGAATTAAACTCTATTTAGATATCCCCGATTTGCTGAGTGATCTAACTCGTCCATGAAGTGGTTTCAACTTCTTTTGCGAGGAATTGGTTTTCAAATGAGACTAAGTTTAAATTACTCGTGTCTTATTTGTTAGTGTTTTTTTTTTGTTGAATGTAGTGAAAAAGATGGAATGGTCAGCAGTTCTTGTTCAGTTTAAATATATATTTTTTTACATTGAAATATATATAATATGTATGTGCAGTGAATTGCACAATAAATATTAAAATTTTGACCCACTTGTACCCAAGTTCAACTCGCGACCGCGCTGTGGTAGCTTACGATGAAGGTCTCCGGTTGGGTCCGAAACTAGTTTGGCTATCCCGATAAATACGCGTGACGAAACCGTTGGAACATAATATAGGAGATATAGATACTATAGGTAGGTTTATCCTAAAAGTAAGAAAGTACTTTAAAATAAAATTGCAACACACATAAATAAACTCACACAATCTGACAAAGAAAAGGAGAAAACATGTTTGTTTCCAGCAAATAGGTGAACAGTAAACATTTATCAGCGAAAACTTTAATAGGTAAGTAACACAGCCACTAAATTAACTAAACTTTAATTGTAATGTACAGAAACCTGAATTTATGTAAGTATAGCCCGAAGCGCTTTGCGTGCAATGTGAGTTGAACAACTTTGTTGTTTCGCGACACGTTTATTTGCGCACTTCCGAAATTGGGTCGCGGAAGGAACTTTTTGGGGATGTTTTTCAAACACCGATCTTTCTATTCAGTGAAATTATACAACGGTTACTGTTTTTATTTTGAATTACACTTAGTGAATGAAAATATGATAAATTACTCGTATACTACAGCACTAGTCTATATTTACGTCGGGTCGAATTCGTATAGTACTTAGAAAAATATTTATTATTTATATACTCAATTAAACTGTCGATAAAAAATAAACAAATTGTTCCTGAAGTCCAATATAATAATATTAAACCTATAATACACTTTTCGTCACCCAGACGCCAGAGTAAGGACTTCATCGTCGAGATCGTCCGCGGCAAAGGTTGTGTGACGATCTTATCAGATTTACGGGGTGCTCGTGGCCAGAAATAGCAAAAGATATAAAGGTTTGGAAAAAAAAATAGGGACGCCGTTGCCCAGCAGTGGGATCTCACACAGGCTACATAAAAAAATACACTTTGATGATAAGTGAACTAGAGTATAATATAACTTGACAAAAGAACCTACCGGTTATGTAGATAATAATTCGGTAGGGTGCTCATAAATTTTAATAAAATTTGGACGTTTAATCCGTTTTTGGACGTGCTCGCGTCTAACTTTGTTTGCACGTGACATTATACCTGTGTTTTGCATTATTTTCCACTTATGTGTGAAGTAAAAACGCTTTTTGTTTGAGTGTATGTGAATTGTCCTTATTTTTAAACAATGGAAATAAATCGACACCTTTTGTTTTATTCTGCTGTGCGCTACTATCTACTATCAGAAACCAGCACTTTCTGTTTTTTGTTTTTTCTTTACTATGGCACATTGCTATCTAGAATTCACGATCACTAGAACTGAGAAAAGTATTGAGCATGTATTTTTGTTGAACAAAACTAGTTTACATTTCCTATTATCAAATCAACATTAGTTGCTAAATAATATAATTATTCTTACTACAAACAAAGCTGATAAAACTGCAAATAATTTTCTTGCATATTATTACCTATTCCAAATCAACATTGTACATGCAAAATAATATTATAAAATCTACTAACAAAAGTACTTAACGTTCGTGACATCTTTGTGATATACGTTCAATAATACGACTATCATTGTACGTACTTTTATGTCATGTATCCGAGATTATTCAAAGCGTCCAGCGAGATAGAGTGCAGCTCATGCATCCCAAGTATTTCTAAACATATTTGAATTTAAATTTTTAGGGTTCCGTACCCAAAGGGTAAAACAGAACCTTATTACTAAGCCTCCGCTGTCTGTCTGTCTCCAGGCTGTATCTCATAAACCATAATAGCTAGAAAGCTGAAATTTTCACAAATGATGTATTTCCGTTGCCGCTATAACAATAAATACTTAAAATTTTAAAAAAATGTTAAGGGGGTCTAAAAACAATAAACGTGTTTTTAAAAGCTTTTATTTAACTTGCAATGTATGGATATTTGTGTGTTCGGGTGAAATCTTTGAACTCAATTTTGAAGTAGATATATTCAACCGTTTGTGCTGAAATTTTGTGGACGTATTTTGTTTGGATGACAATATATGATAAGATATGTGACGTCATTCTAAATTCAATATGGCGGATCATACAAGATGTCAGAACAGTTATATTTAATCCACTTATACAATATGGGTATCAAATGAAAGGGCTTGTTAAGAGTGACTAGAAAAAGAATATGACGTCATTCTGACTCCAATATGGCGGAACTAAAAAGTAAAAAATAAAAAATTTTAAGTAAAAAACTTTTTAAGAAAAAGCTTTTATTTAAACGCTCTAAAAAGAAGAAAATAAAATATTCCTTTTGGATTATACTAACAACTCCTCATTGTACACAATTTATATATAATAATAAAAGCTTGTCGCGAGGTTTACATACCTATCAACATTCCTTTATATCATAATAATTTGTGGTAAATCGAGCGACAAGCTTTTATTATTATATATAAATCGTGTATAATCAGGAGTTGTTAGTATAATCCAAAAGGAATATTTTATTTTCTTCTTTTTAGAGCGTTTAAATAAAAGTTTTGTCTTAAAAAGTTTTTTTACTTAAAATTTTTTTTTCGTATATTTTTGCTCAATATTAAAAACGGTAACAGGTAGACGTTTCAAATTTTCTCCCTGTATAGATGATAGTACGGAACTGTTTATGCGCGAGTCTAACTCGCTCTTGGGCGGTTTTAAAATCACATCTCGATCCGGACAATTCCTCGCGTCTCATTAAAAGTCGGACGTGCGGTCGCCGGCGTCGCTAAGCCGGTACGCTCCGTATGAAATTCAAATAGTGATCTGTTTGAGACCGAAAATACGAATTGTTGATTTTAGACGGATTTGGGTATGGTTTCGTTAGTGATAATGATATAAATATTTTTAAGTGTAAATGATAGCTTTGGTAAAAATAGGGAAGTTAAATTAAGTGTAAATATCGGTGAATATAATGCAAATTGAAGGGTTTGGTATAATGTCTATAATAATATTAACTTTTTAATGAATAAAATTGTTATTATTTCACGACGTTCACTCAACGCCATTTAGTCTTAAACTAAGGAAAGCTTGTAGTATGAGTACTAGAAATCTGATAAACATCTTTACATACATCATCATTCCCCTGCCCTTATCCCAATTTTTACTTGGGGTCGGCGCAACACGTCTTTTAGACATGTTGCTTAAAGTTATGGCTATGGTTTTATAGTCGGCCGCCTGCCTGACACTAACCCTCTTTGGGAATGCGATTGTTGGTTGTTTACCCGCCACCATTCGGGTGACCCAAGGTGCTTGGTACAGTGCACTGGGTCTTTAGGTCCATTAGTCGCCTTTTACGACACCCAGTGGAGGCATATGGGGTGGTGCTATTCTTTATATCCGGACACCACACGGACATCTTTACATACATATTATAAATAATTGCAATTTATGTAAATAATATAAATAACAATAGGACTAATTTAACATATTAACATAAAATAAACAATAATCATTTAACATAATATTAACATATTTATTAAGTCTTGATGTATGCTTCATGACGGATTTTTTTATTTTCTTTTCATTTCCATCAGAAAACGAGTATAAAAGACAAATAAACATATTTATTACGTAGATATTTTTTGTTTGGTGTAGTGTCTGTCACAAATTGTGATACCACGTAAATAAATATTATAAATATTACTATGTAGAACACATTACAACAATAATTACAAACTGTTTACTCATGTGTGACAATATGGCAGTCACATACCGGTCGTAATTTGTATGTGGTTTTGTACGACTAATGATAAAATTGTGTTTTGTTTTCATGGTATTAAATTATTATTATAAATTACATTAATAATACAAAACATTCAATTTTTATTTTGGGGTTGACCTAACCCTTTGGTCTTTGAAAAAGCTTTAAATTAAACTTAACACGATATGTACTATGTGGTCAAACTGTTCAATTTAAATACAATTATAATTTAAGGAATAAAATCAAAGATTAAACCGTACTTTCTGTACTATATTGTTGGAGTAAATGCTTACAACATTAGAACCTATTTTAAAAATATTGCTACCTACTAAATGGTACTTGAGCCTTGAGATCAAAAGATTTTGAAAGTACAAAAAAACTATTTAATCCGTCAGATAAATTTCCAAAAAATAATAATTAATTTTATTAAACGAATAAAGGAATCTCGTGCGTCACGTCTCGCTGTATCTGAAGGACTTATCCGATTTCGTTTATCAAATATCCAGTTATTGAAATAATATCAAGACGTATGGATTTACGATATACCACACCATATTATATGTCACGCTTGAGAGCAAAATATACACAATTGTGACGTCATGCGCGATGAGATATTCAAATAAAAGTGTCATCGTGAGTTTATTGGTTCCGTGACAAAACACAAACATATACCTAACATTTTTATTACCATATCGAATGAGTATTAAAAATATTCGTCTAAGCTAATAATTGTACTCGTAAAAAACAAAAGTTTTCGACAAATTAAAAACCTCCTTTCGTAATTCGGTTGTTTAAAACGGTTCGTAAACACTAGTTATAATTTTTAGTATTATGCTAAACCTGTTTGGCTTATTAGACCTATGTTTGCTATCACGTGACAAATTAAGCATACATCTGTGGTACACTGTGGCGCTGTTTATAAACCACGAACATGGAATGTCACATGAATAAAATATTCACCTTTTGTGTGTTAAAATAATTCTGCGTTATTGTTGGTTTAGTTTTATGCCGTGACTTTGCTCGAGTGTTTCAGTTTCATGGGTTTTGCCTGTTTTACGGTTAACACATTATTTTTTGTTTAAATATTGTTAATATGCATCAAATACCTCAATCCTCTAGTTATAAGCTCATACTAAGCTCATGAAAACAATCCAGTCTTCGTGGAGTAAGTCTTCAAGTAACATTCAACTTTATAACGTAAGTCTAGTAGGTAAGTGTCCTAGTGTAGACGCAGCCCAACACACAAAATTAAATTAAATTAAATGGAGCCAGAAAGTATCTTTCTCCAACACATTAATTTGAAACTTACATAGAAAATAAAGGTCCCATTTACAAAACTTACGTAACACCCCCGAGTGCGGAGTTAAATAATCATAATTTATATCTCGCCACATATAAATTAACGTAGGAAGCCATTATCAGGCTAACAGATGACAAGCGAGGCATTAAAGTCTAAAATTGTACAAAACTAATTACCGCAAAGACCGTTTGTAAAGGTGGCCGCTGTATGGCGCGGCGGCGGTAACGCGAGGCGGGCTAACTTTAGGTCGGTTGTAAACTTGCGATTTGTCGCAGAAATGTTGCAACGTCTCGGGAGAATGTTGCTGCTGAATACGTTATATTTTTAGTTTAAGGACGTAATTTATTTAACTTTATCTTTTAAGTATTTATTTTTGAAGAGATTGTTGTGGAGATTGTTGAGCATGATGATAATATAATTCACATAGTTGACGAGAAATTTTAACACGTTAATACAGTTCAGTGATAAATTCTTAGAAAAGTGATTGAAATAGTTTTTGTAAGAATTACCACCAAATTTAATCATAGCATTAGTTATACCCAATGTGTGATGAAAATTTTGACATTACGTAAAGTATGAATAAAGCGTAAACATTTAATTTTACATTTATATTAAGAGACTATTCGAAATGCCATATTCGTTTGAACGAATATGTCATTTCAAATATGACGTATGCCAGAGACGTAACAGAGGCAGCATCAGGGAAGTGACCAGCAATAACACCAAAACGAACCTCAAATACAAATAACAAGTAATGAAGCAACTTTAACCGTCGCCTAACATTTGACGGCTTCTCATAACATCGAGTCGAACGCTTGCAGAAACCTTAACGTCCCCTTTAGCAACACTATATTAAAGCGTAACAACTGAAGATGAACTGGTTCTTTGATCTGAATGGAGTAGACGACGGAAATGCAACTGCTGGTGATAAATATCTAGCTAATGGCACACCGTGGAAAATCTGAACAATCGCTGTATTCGACGTGGTTGATTTAGTTTTGAAATTATCGTGAAGCGCGTGACTGTTTAGGGTTAGAGGTGCTAGTAATATTTTAATATTACCTGCTTAAATTTTGGAGACTCTTGATTTTTTTGGTATTAAGCTTGAAGTTTGAAAATATATCGTCGATATGGCAAGTAACGACATTACAAATTACCTAAAAGTAGTATTTTGTCAAGTTACAAGATACGATACGCGACCTTATAGTTCTTTAATCAAGATTTGCTCTTTAAATTTGAAAATCAGTTAAATTTTATTTACATCATCAATCTCCATTCATGTAATACTTGGAAACATACACAATATGTTTTATTACTTCATAATAAATTATCAGCATCATAAAACTCTATTATATTGTCAATTTTTAAATTGCCTCTTTTCTAACAGATATGTGCCTGTTATGTGTTTTATTGCTATTAGTTTTACATGACCAAAATTAAATGCAGTTAAAGAGGTTTCTTTCAATTTCAAGTCTTACATAATTCTTCACTCCCACGTAACAAACTAAATAAAATACGGTTTATCTAATACGAAACAAAAGCTACAGAACCTTCACACTCCTTACCGGAATGTTAAAAGCCTGAAAATATCTGGAAATAACTGAAAAACCCAATTTAGGCCCGCACTGTATGGCGACTATTCATTCCAAACGTTTGAAACCAAAAACGATCACTAAAAATTTTGCTTTTCTAAAATAGACCGTGGCACGTGGCATCAAGATTCCAAACAGTCTGCATACAATTCTCGGTAGTATTTTATATGAAAGATCATTCAAATTTGTAACTTTGTTCGCTAAGTATAGAGTTGAGAGTTCTATAAACTTCTTTCCAGTTTAGTTTCAACGCTCGCGCGTGTGGAACACCTGAATTATGCACCTTTGAGCGTCGCGTCGAGTTTTCAAACAAGATTGACAAACATATCAAAAGGATCTGCTTCTTTATGAAATTACCAGTTCATATGTGCCTGCGAAATGGTGAGCTTTATTACACACTGAGTGACTCTTTATGCTTTTCGATTTACGTGCAGATTTTGTAAATATAAGTGTGAATTAAAACCTACACATATATGAATAATAAAGTATTGCAAAAGAAAAGTATTTTAACTAACGACATGTGCAAATTAGTATTGGGTAATTGTATTGGAAACACTTCCTAACATCTTTTTCCCAACATAATTTTTTTTTGGTACATAATACTATTTGCATATACCTAAGATTATCTATGCTTAAAATGGGTCACGTAACAAAAACAAAGCATTGTTGAATAATTTATTTACACGGCTCTTTCATATCCATTCAATTGAGAGGACGTCACAAAAATCAGCCCAGTTCACTGGCCACCGTGACACAAATCGTTAACAATTCCGACCAAATCACATATCAAAACCCAATATTCGTCATGACACTATCGTACATTGAGCATTTTTAGGTTTCGCTTAATTTCACGGTGGTCAAAGTAAGTGGGTCCCGCAGGGCGCCGCGCTTGGCCCGCTAGTTTTTCAATTTGCCATGTTGCGATGCACCGCACGTGGACCATATTGCGATTTTATTCACTCCGCCGTTCGCTATAAAGTGGGACATTTTAGATTGCTGCAATACAGATAGGCTTTTGACTGGCAGTATTTGTGTTATTAAAATGATAGCAATGCGGGAAATTGCAGATTTTTTGGCTGGATGGTGATTGCGCAATTTCATAAATATGAGTATAAAATCATGCCATAAAAATATAATCATAACGATTATTACTTTTTGTCAAAAAGTGTTTTAAGTGTCTATATTGTTTTGTTTGTATAAATTGTTTTTTTTTAATCGTCTTTCTAACTTTTTACTATGGCAGACCTTTTTAAACTTTCATCTATCTACTTACTATTATCCTAAACCATAAAACAATTCATCAACCAAACATAACAAAGCATATACCATTTACTTTTCCATGAATACCAATCATTCATATTTCAATTGAAATGATAAATTTTAACGTAGGTATATATTTAGATTCACTGTTACTATGTATTAAATTCGGAAGTTTCATAACGAACGTTCTCAAACAACCTAATATTTATTTAGTAGAAACAAATAATAAATGTTACTGTTAATTATCATGTTCGTTGTGCAATCAAATGAAAATAATATTTACTCACAATAGCGAACCTAATGTGTATTAGTTTTAAACAGTGGTTTTATGTTTGACTTTATAGGTTAAAATAGTATGTGTACATTCGAAAATATAGAATTTAAGTTAGTTGAAAGAATGTTGAAAAATGTAGTCGATAGGCAGGCAAGGTTGCACGAACCAATAACCGGAACATGCACCTGAAGCTAGAAAAATAAACACAAAAATTAATTTGATGTATAATTCTATTGTCGATGGTAGTTCAACTGCAAAAGATAGAATAGCAATTAAATAAATACCAGATATTTTCCAAAACAACAAGAATGACATCTATGTTATCGAAATTTCGTTGGTCCCTGCTGCAACTGACTTCCTGGCACTGAGCCAATAAAATAATATGAGAATTCTCCTCTACCCTCTTAGACTTTGCGGCATAATACCTCGCCCAGTCTGTTAATGTTAATGAGCCTAAAACTTTAACCTCGTCTGGATAACTTGGCAAATCAAAAACAAAGCGAAAGAATCAAGATAAATGGTTTAACTTGATGTAATTAGTTCAGAACGAAATATTTTGAGGCCAAATTGACTAAATAGTCAAAGTTTGAGCTTGTTAGGAATTTAGTTTTTGGTTTAGTTAAATATTCTGATTTTAATACGCCTTTGGTTTGTCGCCTTCGTGAAATTATATTAATTTTATAGCAGTGTTATTTCAAACTTAATAGTGTTTGCTTTAAAACCTATCAAACCAATTTCATTAATTCTAAAAATAAATTTATTTGCTAACAAAAATACGAGCGCATTTAAAAGTTCCAACATAAACTAACGATTTTAATTACAAGACCACATCTAAAAACTTCCACGAATCCAAAATAAAAACACCACATCAAACCAAATTTAATACAAATTATATTCAAATCCATTTAGCCGGTGTACCTATTAGGTAAATATTAAATCAAAGATTAATTTTATGATTTGGATCAAGGAGCTTCAGAGTACTTTAATTTTAAAGAAGCAAAAATAAATTATTTTTATAATTGGATAAGTTTCAAGACAGCACGATATTGCTTTTTTATCTAATATTTTATACACTACACCTCCCTAATCTCTTTTCGCATAAATGTTATTTTATTTTTCATCAGACGCTACGCGGTAAGCATTCATATTGTATCTCTGTAAGATATTAGTGAAACATCTTGAACAAGACTGTTACATAAGACAGCGTATTTATACGGTTTATATCATCTCAAAGGAGTGAAACAACTAACACAAGATAAATATTTGCGTTTACTCATACTTTATCCTCAAATTTATCATGATCGTAATATCCACTTACTGGGACCATTTTTCTCAATATTTTATTTTATTTGCCTAAAACTGTTGTCGTTTTTCCTTTGTCTCGTAAAGCGCTTTCGAACTGACCTCTGACCAAAATGCCGAGAGCAATCAATCAATTATTGAGTTAGGAATGTTATTTATTTTTATGGCTCTCAAAGTGACTTGGATTTTTATGACCGGGCATTAATATCGCCAATGTTGTTTTAGGAGTGAAAGTAAAACAGTGTACGACACTTATCTTAATGAAAGATATTATTTATTTGTCCAGTTGGAAAGCTAGAGGGGAAATGTCTCGCTGATGTGATCGAGCTGTTATCCTCATTATCTGGACGTGTCTTCACTGTTGTTAGATTAAGAATAGCGATATCTTGAGTTAATGCTTAGTGCATTAAATGTTGGTTGATTTATTTAATTTTATCATCATCAAGGCATATTTCGTTTACGCTGTCATACAAATTGTTAATTATGTTTAATGAAAAATGTTTTGCATATTTAGGCATTATCAAACTAAATCTAGAAATGACACTGATTAAAACTAAAATAACGTCTTCAGTATTAGAATTTATTGCTTGGTGTCTGGGAGCTTGGGTGGCAATTTGTTGTGCGAGTAACACGAGAAAAGGTCATAGGGCTGAATAATAAATGGTGAAAGTGACTTCTTTTGATACACCGCCTTTAACATCATTTTAGTTTTAATTATTAATGTTTTGTAATAAAGAACAGTTAATTTTATGAGACAATAACGTTTTTGGTAAATCGATGGTTCAACTTGTGTCTAACAAAAATAATTTATAAATTCTTAGCTATGACTTCAGAAAGCAAATTAACAAAATGCTAGTGAAAATTACTAGTTAGCAATTTATGACTACACTACTCATAGTAGATAACTTGACTGTGTACAAAGAGACTTAGAAACGAGGCTGGATAACGTTAACGCTAAGTGCATTCATTATGTTTCGCGTTTCTAATCTCTTCTTTGTTGCAAACTTGCATGTTGCGTTGGAGCTTTGCGAATTAATATTACAACGTACAACGCAGTCTTTACAAGGGAAAGCTTAAAACACTTTATACTCGAATATAATAATGTGTCGGGGGTTTAATTAACAACGTTGTTATAGATATAACCAGGGATTTAACGCTCGCCTTTTGTTCTTTTATGGTCTGCAAATTTAAATTTTAAATTAAAATCGACTGAATGGAATACCCAGTAATGTTGCGAGAAGTCGACATAATATAGTACTTTAATGCAGGTAGCATTTAAGTGCTAGAGTTGTGTAAATAAATGTTGATGCTCATGTTAGGAACTTAAAGAGTCTAGTTTCGTTCGGAGACATTAACTTGGAGAAATTGCTACGCCACCTAGCCTTGGAATGGTGCCAAAGGCTACACGCGGTACCCTCGACTGCTTGTCGCTACTCCTATGAGCGATGGTCCTTCCGAGTAAACACTTAGGAGGGGACCGAACACTGGTTTTTACATGACATTATTAAGCTTCCAAGTTCCGGATGGAATTTCAGCTGTAGGTAATCACATAAAAATCATATTGCACCGTTGCGAATTCCAAAAGGATGCAAATGAATGTCAGTAGCACAGACAGAAGGATATTCCCATAATAGATAGAGAGACAAAATTTATCACGACTGCGCTGGACGTATACGGTGCTAATTTGTTTGGCTAAATGGGCTACTGCGCCGCGAGGGTGTTACCCAGCTAGAATGAAAAGATATGCACGTACTACAATCCTATTGTGTTGACTGTCATTTATATTTAGTAGGGTTATAACTTTAATTATTTGTTTTGAATTTGAAGACGGGATAGAGATTAGAGCTGTTGGTTTATTTTATGTCCTGTTGACTATTCACGTTATTGCGCTTTGTTTGCCAGTACGAGAAATATAGAAACAAACTGTAATCAATACAATAATTAAAGTCAGATAACACACTTTTATTTGGTAACCAGTAATCAAAATATTCGACACGTATGAATAACGTAAATGAAAACTTATTACTTTTATGTAACCTATCGTCCGTCCAAAAACTGCAGTCAGCAATTTTTAAAGCTTAGTGCGCGGCAAATTTTAATTTCGCATATTTTATACTGGCTTTACATGAAGAACAAATTGATTGCAATTTATGGATGTCCCGAAGAATGTCCGAAAATTTCCCGTACGGGTTTTGGCAAAACTTTTTATTGGGCGTTGTTTGGTAACAATCTATGTATCATGTTTACCCTTGTTTCACTACACAATGGCACATTTTGCATTCAGGAGGAACATTGGTGGCCGTAATTTCTGTAATATTAAAACCTTTGTGAGTTTCAAAAATACAAACATGGTATGGAAAGGTGTGGTGCGTGACAATGGCGTGTCTCCTGTCAAATGTAACACCTGGGATTGGTACGAGATTTGAATGGATTTGATGTGGGTTTTTTAGATTAATAGCATGATTTTGGCTTTGAAAGGCAGGGACAAGATGAAACAGCGGTAAACCTCATTGATACGGCTACATTTTGGATGTACAGTTACGAGCAAAAGATGAATACTCGATTAATCAATTGAAGATTAAGTCGTAGTCAAATGATTTTTGGAATCGTGAAATTTTCTTTCAGTATATTTAGTAACCGCTTTAGGAACTTTGCTGTATAATATATGATTTTATAAGTGTTTGTACTAACTTTTATAGCGATAAATAATATTGGGTCTTTTGTCAAGCAATTTGCTCATTTTAGAGACAATATTGCCTACCAAACATGTTTTTTGAGTTTGATAAACCCAGTGTTTCTACATATTTTTTCCAATCTAAAAATAACATGTTATTGTGAGCATAAAGATTACACATTATTAGCACAACATATTGATCGCAAAATGATACCAAGTTATTAATTACATATTTTAAATACGTGGGATAAAAAATGATAAATGAGTAAGCTGGTTCAAATTACACTTCTATACGGATTAAAGGATAGAATTTTATAAAAATATTAACTTGAATAAAATTTTCATGAATATTCGATGTGGGGAACGCAAATATTTTCAGATCAGATTGGATTGTTCTGGGAAAAGGCTAGTTTAGTAGAGACTGAAATAGATGATGGATGGGTAGGTATGTGTGAAGTTGGTGATGACTGACGATTTTAAACTTTCGCGACTTGTACACATATTTTAGACGACAAACGGGACTTGCTCGCGATATGAAACTATATTTCTTTTTTCCCGTTTAGTCCTTTTTGTCCCGTTTGTCGTCTAAAATATGTTGGTGATGACGTCGTAGTTTGAAGTAGATATTATACAGATAGAATATTCATAATAGCACACCACATGAGAAACAGATTTGACAGAAGTATAAGTTACATGGTGCTTCTTGCAGCTTTTTGCTAAGAGCGATCTTTTACAGAAAACCTTAAAGTAAATGCGTTAAATCGAAAACTTGTCAGTACTTTAATTTTGATGTCAAAACTATGTAATTTTACAAATGTTTTTGTATCAAAGTCTATTTTATGTGGGTGTAGGTATATCAGTTTTACTTGCATATATCTAGTTTTATAATATTTCTTAAAATTAACTACTTTGTATTTAATTAGGCTTTGTATTTAACTACCAAAACAGTTCTGCATCGAATTTGGATTTGGCGAAAACGTTTTAAGTCATATAAGTAACTTTGGCCAAATTTAATACCAAAAATCATACCGATAATAAAAATAATGCCTTTAATAAATTCCTATCAAAACAAACCTAAACATCTAATAACCATTACAAACTTCGACAAAATCTTGAAACAGAGAAGCAAAACTTATTTATTGTTAATCCAAGCACATGATGCGTAATCGTTACGAGTCGAGCGTAAGGGAGATAAAACAACGGTACTGTTTAGTAAGCGTAAAAATACGAAGCTTTTACTAATGTTTATCGCAGACGAACACGCTACCTTGAGAATATTCAACATGTAAGGTAAAAATGGCAGATAAAGGGTAAGAAAATAGACAGAAAAAGCATAAAATCAATTTTGAAATGTATTATTTTTGTAGAGTAGGTTTGAAAAAGGTAAGCTAGACTGATTCGTCGAACATTATTCTACGAATCCGCTCTACCTATTTATACTTCTTTGATGTTAAAAGAAAAATATCCTTATTTTCATGATCTATATCATTATCGATCAGTGGGCAACTGTTAATATTACGTGTAATGAAATCAGTATATTTTTAGTACATCAACAAAGTACAACGAATTTAGCGTAAGAAACGGCTTTGACTTAGCTTCACCAATTTAATCCTATGTCATGATTAATGTATTTAGGTACCCATCCTGTATAATTTACGCATCCATAAAAACAACGTCCTAAAATATTTCACAATACAAAAACACAAAACAAATCTTACCCAATCTTTAAAACCCTACTTCCGAATACCTATTTTTAACTCAAGACTTACTTTAATTGGGGCCACAAATATATAAAATAGGCGTCTTGTCAGCGTCGAGGGCGTTTGAAACGTCCTGACATAGAATTTTGAAGTACTGAACACTTCCCCCCCTTCCTCCCACTTTCCTCAGTTTGTTAGCTGACGTCAGACAACTTGAGGCAACAGGGCCTGTTCACAGTGGAGCGAGTCGATAACTTAACTTGTTTTTAAATTAACTAGCAGCCTGCAAGTGAGGCTGCATGCGTACAACTTATTAGATGGAAAACTTTAAGTAGTTGCAGTTTGTACTAAGAAAATCGCGACAGATTTTTTTTTTTAATTCATTATAGAACTCAATGAAGAGTAAGGCTTTGTTAGATTTTTTTTTTTTGTAAGATCAACAATTATTATACATTTATGGAAATTGACAACTGGTTTGTTCTAAGACTACAAGACGAAACAAAAATAACGGTAAATAGAGATGTTTGTGATGATAAAGTCATGTTATCACATTTGCACACAATTGTAGGTATATACATGGAAAAAATATTAGAAAAAAAATCAGAATAGCAAAAAAAAAAAACTAACCAAGCCAAATTCAATGTAGTGTAAAACAATTGAATTAAGTTCACTTCCAAGCCACGAACGTGACTTCATTATAATTTCTAATTTCTAGCGAGATCAATACATTGGTTAAGAAAACTTGGGGAACAGAAACAAGGATATCAAGGTATTCAGAAATCTTGGTAGATTTAAGTGCGCTAATTCCATCGTGTGAGCGAGATGCTGCTATGGACAACGTAATGTGATGTCTGGCTTCTACAACGACAACGGTGTTATCTATTCTTTGTCAGTCTGTTTGTTCCCGCGAATCTCCGAAAAGACTGAACCAATTTTGACGGGATTTTAACTGGCATGTAGCTGATGCGATAAAGAGTAACTCCTTTTGAATAAAACATGTTTTAGAAAATAAACTAAGCTACTACAGGGATGTAAATTTTGTTAAGTTGAGTATGTAAAACATAATGTTACATTTTTGATATTGCATTTACAACAACTGGTATAAGTTGGTATCCACAATACCTAGAACAAAGATCACATTCGGTTAGTTGTGAATGTCACTGAACTATCACGTTACATTTATTTTGTTGTACGAAATACAAAGAAAAGTCAATACAATGTTTTATAAAAATATAATATTTCCTCTTAGTAAACTCGTCACGTAATGTATGATACGCGGAAATAAAACAACCAACACAAAATATGCAAAACAATGCCCTAATTTAATTCGGTCATCAAAATAATCTGCTCTTTACGAAATTAAAACGATTCGTAACAAAAATCTCATCAGAAATTTACTCACAATTTCGAAGCAAATCTTCAAATAGAAGAAAATTTATTTCCCTCCTGTACTGTACCTGTAACAATAGATTAAACTGTATTATTCAACGGTATTTCTTGAAAATTAATTTTAAAATAAATAGCAACGGTTTATAATAAAGGAAATTCATTTCTGTAAATCGCTAGATGCTTTCGGGAACAAAACAAATTGTAATAGACCATCAATTACGACGTTGTACATTTATCAAAAGTTATCTCTGAGATATTTCATAAAGAAAAAACAGCCTTTGAATTTGTTATCCGTCATAAATAAACTGAAGGGAATGTTAGAACTCATGTAAATATTCCTCATAAGTCACTGTGTGACAGGTAGTTCTTGGCACCTATGTCTGTATTACATTAGTTGAAATACAGACATTTATGACGTTGACAGCTGTCACCAAAGCAAAATTTAGGTATCATATTAATTTCAACATTTACATAAAAGGCATGCAACATGCTCATAAAACCTTTGCAATCGAAACTTCAATGGGGTTATCATTTTCATTTTATAGCTGTACACATTTTGAATGTAACATTTTCGTTATTAAAATTACCTAACAAAAGCGCGGTATTCCACTGTATAGCTAATAGTAGAACTGGAACACCTTGTTCAGAAATTTCGTGACAAAAATCAGAACATGAAAGGCACTCGTGGCCGCGACGTGACAACAGCGCGTTTTGACTTGGATGACGCGAATCGAGAGGCCTCAAGCGCTGGACCGCAAACGCTGACGCATTCACTTTGAAGCCAAACGAGTTGGCTCTTAAAAGATCCGCAAGTTTGACGTCAGTGTCCAAGAGCCCTCGAGCCTTCAGAACGAACGTGTCTCGTCAGTTTTTTGATACGCCCACTCATATCAAAGAGGTTATTGATCTAAGTGGATGTGCGAAAAAAATGAGACGGTAATCGAGAAGGACAAGATGTTCTATCGATAAAAATAGAATAACACGAAGTCTGAAATTTGATAGATGTTGTCAACGATGTGTGAACGAAATTCTGTCTGAAAAATTTCGAAGAAACTTCGAGGGATGATTTTTTTTATTTTCTTTCGGTTTATTCAAGTGTAATAACTGATACGTCTGATATATTCTTAGAAGCTTTGAATTTTAAAAATATTATTTTATTTGACCGAAGCAGAATAATTTAGTAATCCTAACTAAAATAGATATTATTTTGAAGTAAATTCAAAGAAAATAACAATGACTGACGTAAATATTCTTGTAGTTCCCAAGTTTAATTTCCATCTTTCATTGCGTGCTAAGTGAAAAGTTTCTGTGTCTCCATAATTATGTTCGGGTAGATTAGAATTGGAAATTGGGGTAGGAGCCGAAATAATTTGTTTTGTTTTATTACTCAGTTATTCGTTACAATTCGCCTGTCATTTTAGCAACAGCTTCTCCTGATTAAAAGTTTTCTTCTTGCCTAATTTAAATTTGTTTTCGAAATATGTAAATGGAATTTTGAGTTAGTTTCCATAATTTAATGGAGAAAGGTGAAGATTTGTATTTTTGTCTTCTTTAATTTGAGCTCGGTTCTTGTCGTATTTTTGTATTCAAATTGGTTTTTATGAAAAAGGTTTTTGAAGACCTTTGTATTAGTGATTAAACCAAATGAATCTGTAAGTAAATTTTCAAAATTTATTGTATCATCGGGGATTTTCATCGTATTTATTTATATTGGTTATGGTGTAATAATAACTAATTCACCTTAATTCTCATTTATAATTATTTTATCTCTAAACCTTTACTCAACAGTATGTTTCCAAACCCTTCTTTGTTTGTAAAAAGATTTTAACATTAGTATATATACGCCTGCACGCACATGTACTAATAGCTTTTGAAAAAAGACTGTCATCATTATAAAGGCGAGATAGTGGTCTACACTGCAGTCTGGCATCTCTTTCTCACAACGGCAGCAACAATAGAGTCCATAGTACAGGCACGGTAAAGTTTTACAGTAATACCTGTTAGCAGTTCCAACTCGATACCGACACAACCCATATTGGTGTTACTAATTCAAAGTTCAGAATTCGATCACAAAGCTCCAATTTTGACCAACACGCTATTTGGTATGATCGTTTGGCTAACATGAACTTACTTGCTTTATAAATACCTACCTGAAGACTGAAGAATATTTTTTGTGATACTTTTACAAGATTCAATAAATCAATATTTTCGTAAATAATTACAGTCAAGTTTCCATTAAAAACAAAATGTAATAGGTATAAAATGGTTTATTTTCTATCAATTTGACTTCTCTCAAGTTCCAAGTAATTACGCGAACATCAAAGGTTATTTATTAGTCTTCTTTAACGTTAATTTGCAAAGAAATATGAAATGCCTTCGCAGATTTATTCCCTTACATATTTTAGTAATTATACATCAAAACAACCACAAATTCAAAGAGCTTTTCATATAAACAAAACTAAATTCCTGCACCCATCCTCATTAAAACGAAATCGCAATAAAACCAAGAAAGGATACTGACAGACAAACGGTGGATACTTGCTTACATCATAAATATCTTTTATATGCAGCTAGCACAGTTCTTAACGTAGCGGGATAAAGATTATTTTTGAATGTGTGAGGTGTGGAGTAATGTTGGTATGGCAACAAAGTTAAGAGATGTCAAAGGAGTGACATGAAAGCGACGAAAGACGAAGTTACATCAAAGTATGCTTGTATTTGCCACGGTTATGATTCATGCGTAAGAATGTTAGGAAATGTTTTTGTGAGGGATCGATCTTGTATAAATGTATTATCACCATGTTTGGATTCTTTGTAGGAGTTGTCACTACGTCTGTGTTTTCTAGGTACATGTGGTTTTTTGTTAGTCGGTCAGATAATTTTGAAAAATAATAATAAAAAATCTGTAAACTGTTTAACTTTATAATTAACTAAAAGCAACAGTAATACATTAAGAAAAACGATTTTAGTTTAAGAAGACATATTAATAAATCATTGTATATTAGTTACCTTTGATCAATGTCTATACTAAAGATCAAAATATCTTTTACAACGACACTTTTTAACCAAGTTTAAACAGGATTCTGAAGCAATAGTATTGATAGCCAGAAAAGTTAAACTTGTCAAAAACCTCGATTGTTTTAATTTCATACATTCTACAGTGATCGCAGCTATAAAATTATCAGCTAACTAACAAAATCACATTCACCAAACAATTTTATTGTTGCACTAAAGCGAACAACTGGAACAAATAAATACTTTGCAGTAAACAAAGTTAGTGCAAACACCAGATTAACAAGGCTTTAACTCAAACACAAACCGCACTTCCATTTAAAACATCTTGTCCGAAACCAGGTGTGTCCAACATCAACAAAATAAATACTAAACGCATACAAAAAACAACTCAACTTCAATCGAAAACAACACGTACCCTCTACAATTTAAAATCCAATTTCCATTGTCGAAACTCTCACTGTTAATTTGAACTTTTTCATAGAAATAGTGCAATGCAATTTTCCTTTAGACAATAGACGGAATTAACTCTCTCGTGATATCAGCGTTTTACAATTTTACAAAGGTTTTATTTAGTGCAAATTGTTTGGTTTTTGAGGTGTAATATTAAATGGAGGCTTTAACAAAGGAATAAATGGTTTTACAGGCTTTAAATGGCTTTAGAATGGAAATAAGCACTTAAGTTTTGCATAGTGTAACAATTGTTTAGGCGGAAGTTGAACGCATTCAGAACACCATTAAAGAAAATACAGGCGATACTGAGGATTATGAGGAACTCAAAAGTAGGGGTAGAAAGTGTTAAAGGAAACTGCATTAATATAACGATTTCCAGAAAACAATATCCCTAAAAATTGATTTTGTTGAAAATTGTTGTGTTATCTAGTCATGCGGTACCTCTGATGTTAATAATATTAAGTAATTAACTTAACCAAATAGATTATTTTTCTTCGACAAATCTATGATTTTTGCTTGTATTTAGTGCAATGTTCGCCGATTTCAGCGACTAACAAAAAATAATTAAATCACATAGGTGGAAGGTTTTGACAGCAGTCAGATTGCACGAAAGTTATTATAAAAAAAGTAAATCCTTTTCAAACTAAATCAACGAAACCTATTTTCTCTTTATATCAGAGAAACGAATATTTCGATTCTCAAAATTATACATAGTTAGGAGGTTCCTTTCAACTTCAGTTGTTGCATTTTCCTCAACTGAAACTAAGGTTTTACAATTATATACTTTAGTTTTCTCCCAAGTCTCACGTAGTAATTGGAAAGCCACTTAGTGGATACAATTACAAACAGAAATCCTATTTAAAACAGTCCTTCCGTGGAAATTCTAAAAACTTCAAGCTTTAGTTCATTTAAAAAATAATTTTAAAATATGAAAAGATAGTTGAAAATGTGTGTTTCATTTGAAACAAAGCTGACGCACATTTTGGTGACACATTAAAGTTCTATTTAAGTGTTATTCAGTGTCTTTGGTTCGTGCCAATTATTTATATAACATCTAGATATAATATCATGTATCTTTTTATTTTATTCAAAATAAATGCGTTGACACAGATTGTTGATTAATTTTAAGCTTCTTCAGAACATTTCAAGAAAGTTAAATCGAAAATTTAGTTACCATTGGTAATGTATTTGTGCTTAAATACCTGGCTATAATCAATGTAAGTGCTTAATTTATCTATTGAACTGAACGGTAATGCAACTTACAAATATTTAGACATAAACCAGCGCATTCAGATTGTACAATTCACGTCATTAACGTAGTCTACCAAACTATGACATCTCAATTTCTATACTATCATTTATCATAACCACAATACATTTAACCAATTAACATGTAAACGATGTCTTACAGCCGTAAAATCGCAGCAACCCTTGACAGGTAAAATGACAGGGAAACGAGAAACATATCACCAATGTTATCAACGTAACGTGTCTCCATTTATCACCGCAGTGAAGTATTGCGTATTACTCGTAATATCAGGTTGGTGCAAGGGGTAAGAAATCGACTTTCGTTCATTTGAAACGAATTCAATTTGTGAAATATTTTCAAAATTATCGTAGATAATTTTCTTTATGAAGTTGGAAGACTCTTAACTAAAGGGCCTACTATCATTTTATCATGAAGTAAAATTATTATTATTGGAGTTGAGCTGAGCAGTGCACTGTTTCGCTTTTACAACTGGAATAGTACGGTACCTATCTGCTTAGAAGACTGTGGTTGGCACACACATTGGTGTTCAATCCAATTCAGAAAAAAAAACAAAAGCATCGAAGTTTTTAAAATGTTATTTACTTTGCGCTGAAGATTATCACGACATACTAAACTCAAGTATCCACGCGTGCTGCAAATTGTTTACAGTACATCGAGAATTAGCTTTAGCAAACAAAGCCAGTATTAGTGCAGTGTCCAAAGTGAGGTAAAATGTTAAGCAAAGGATGTTTCCTCGACCCGAATTCCTGTATGTACGTGGACCTTACATACCTACGATATAAGAAAATTCCTAGAGTGAAAAGTTGAGAAGAGTTTTGTATGTGTAAACTTTTTATAAATGTTAACCCGGTAGAAGTGTGTGCATGGCCGTTTTCATTTAGTATTGAACTTCAAAATAAAACTGATTTGCATTGTTGATTATAAAGTATGATTAGAATTTTTACAAGAGTATTTATAGAGTTTCTTGACAGTTCTCCTTCATAAGAATGGCATTTTGGAACAGCGCAACTAGAGTCAGTAACGTTTTGAAGGTGCCTGAAAAGGCCTTCTTGAAATAAAAACCTTTTGATTTTTATTAAAAAAAACACATCAAAATCCTTCATTTCATTGTAGCATTATACACAAAAACAAATAGTTGAAAATCTTCTCCTTTCTAAGCAAGTTAATTTAAATTTAACTTGCTAATTTTGTCCGTAACCTACATACAAAAACTTGGTATCTCTAGAAAAACAAACGACAGTATATTCTTTAATCTAACATCTTATAACTTGATCCCTTCGCTAGCAACAGTCGTGGAGTGCGTATGTAATGTTTCGTAGCCGTGCATTATATTGTACGTAACATATCAACCTTGAATAAGTACTCTCTTCTCCGCAATGTTGAAATTTATAATGAAATACATATAGACGCAGTTGATACAATTATTTTGTACTTATTTTAAACAAGGACCGTTGCTATGAATACCATTTTGTGATATTTTAAGCTTTATGTAGTTTCGTTGATATTTTCTGTTTTGAAGTTGTTTTTATTATTGAGGAATGTAGAAGATGTACTTGAAAAAATAATATATTATCAAAAGGAATTTATTCTAAAAATCTGAACATTTTTATTTTATTCTAATAAAAAGGTTTTTATTTTCTAGAATCGTAAATCCTATTAGGGAGAGGTTTTCCTCGTCAATGTTAGTATAAACTATATTATTTTATGTTGGTTCACAGTCTCAACACATTATTGTTGTCTAACTTAGACCAAAAACCTCCGTGTTTCACCAAGAAGAGCGAAACTTCTCCAGCCGTACATAATATTGAGCACAATATATCAGAGCTGAGACAAAGGCGCTTGCTCCACTTGACCTTGTATTAGTATTCTCGCTGTTTTTCCAAACGCTTTACTCTGAAACTATTAGGTTAAAGGGTTGCTAGACTTGCTAGTCATGGACTTGAATTTTGTTACAATGCTCATTCTTAGTCATTGCTTCTTTATTGTTTTTTAGTTGAGGTATTTGCGTTATCACCTATGTTTCGGATTGTTTTTGGTACAAGACAGGTAAGAAAGGACGTGGCCTCGAGTTACGTGATGAGGACTTTAACCAGTTTCAAGCAACTTTACCAGAAGTCATGGTTATACTATGAAAGTCTGATATTTGAAAATAGAATAAATATTTGTTTAAGAGTTTAATAATAGGAGGCTTGTAAGTAAACATTACTACCACGAAAGCATACCAGGTTGCATCAGACGTTATATGTATAACCTAAATCAAGATTCTAACAATACTATTCCAAGAAGTACAATCCCAACAAAAAAAAACACAAGACTCCAAATAGTAATCTAGTTAGCAAAAACTTCCCCAGCTAATAAATGATCTTAGTTAATAAAAGCCAAATTACTTCGTATAAATAAAGCAAAACAAACAATTTAGGGATCACTGAACAAACTCCGAGACATATTCAAACAAGTAATTAGTAAAGTCACAATATTAAGTTTCAAATTACGCCGCGAAATAACGAAATGAAGAAATTAATTCTGTCCTGGGCAAACTTTGTTGTGCAAACTCTGTATGTATATTTGCACAATGTAACCGAGACAATTTTCTCCAAATGATCCTAGTATATTGTTTTAGGTCTTAGAAATTAGATGGCGGTATAAGAAAGTATTCGCACTGGTGAGAAATTAAAAAGGGGTTAGTTACGCCCAAGGGTTTTCTTCAAGGTTCGAATTAGGTTCTGTGCTATTTTTGTTTTTGTCCTGTTTATATTGGGCCATTTTTTGTGGAATTGTATGTATATTATGGGTTATAGTTACATAGCAACAGAAAAAAATATGTCTTAATTAATTTGATCCTAAATGCAGGCACGGTTTTTGGCGAAGAATCTTCGTTGCTCTGTTACAGGTCTGTAACAGAGCAAGGAAGATTATGTAATACAACAAAAAGGATAGTAAGTTGTTTCTAGAGTATTATAAATCCCAAAACATGAAAAACAATACTACTTAACAATATAGGTAAAAATATTATTCAAAAAGACAACAAAAAGAATATTAATTTACGAATCAACATTTACATCTCGAAAACCTTTCAGAGTCGTTGACACAGAAAAAGAAAATGACAAATCACCGAAAAAAGTCCATCCATTATATAAGGGCCATTCAGGGACCTTTTCAAACAAAGACATCGGCTTCAATATAAATTATACTTGCAATAACAGTTAGGTAGTGGTAACAAAGATAAACACAAAGAATATTAGTGTGAATTTACATCGACCTTTTGTTCTCGGGATAGGGACGCGCGTTTTGTATGTGAGACACACGGCTTATGAATTTCAAGAACTTTTAACATTTCATAAAGATTTTTTTCATACTCTGTGTATGTCAAAAACAATCGTTGACCCAATCGACAGGTGTTTAGATTTTAACTTAAAAAATTTTGAAACTGTGTCAGTCGCCAAATACTTATTTACTCAGAAAGAAGCAAACCAAAAATATGACTATTAAAATAAAACCACAAAAAATGCAATGATTCGAAAATTTTCATTACAATTTTAAATAGGTACTATGAATATCAGTATGAAACTTCAACTTCATAAATACTAACAAACTCGATAACTCTAAGGATATTCATGAAAGTTACTGTACTTAGGATACTTGATAGTTTCCGTCGTCATTTATTAGCGGCTGTAAGTGCGAACTAATATCAAAGTTAGTTCGATGAGCTTCTACGTCTATATTAAATCGCTGCAGCGCTGCAAAGCGGCCAGTGTATTGCTAAACGTTAACTAGAGATGCGCTTTGTACGCTATTAGTTGTGGCTAATGAAGTGTTCCGAACATCGTTTGCTGTATTTAATGAATTCGGGTTTTGTGTTGGTTAAGAAAGTTTGTCTTGGTTAGGTTAATCCGTATCATACCGGGCAGCTACATTAAAATTGCTAAATACTTTTCAACTATTTCAGCATTTCCTAATTTGTCCTTGACAAAAAAGGTACTAACTCGTTTTTAATCGCTTCATTATCTGACTGTCAGTTTTATTTAGTCCCCTTTATTATTCAAATTTTATTAAAATGTTAGTAATTTTATTTTTTATCTGCGCTCCGTGGTCTTCATGCTCATACGTTGTTCTTCATTATGAAGTCCACCTAACGATTGTCTGTAAAATATCGCTTTTAAGGATAAGATCACCTATTGTGGTACCGTTTTTATATTGGCGTGCAATGAAGAATACTCTACTATCCATCAAACTTCATCTCAAAAATAATCTAAAACCTTATTCGTTGGTATCTACACTAGCAACCATAACAACATTTCCTTGACCTTGAAATTCTTTTGCTGGTCATCCTCCCAGCCTCTATGTACCACATAATAATGGAACACTCGCATAATAAATGGCGACACGTTCGTAAGGTAACATCGTTCTTTCATTTTTCTCACGGTCGATTAATCTTGTGTGGGGATGGTACTGGTTATACCAAGAGTATATCGACAAATGGCTGGGAATTTATTGCGCTCGGTTCAATGCTTTCCGAAGTATGGTAAGTATTAAGAGTTACAGGTTGGTTAGTTTTTTATTATTTGTCTTGACGTTATGATTGGTTGTTTCCAGTTACTATTTTATGGCTGTTTCGGAATTGAACTGGACTTGCGACTTATTGCAGCCTAATTATTGATAACTCTGTTCGGGTCCCAGATTTCTAATTTTTTGAAAAAAGTTACGAGAAATACCTACTACTCGGACTTGATAATATTCTTATACTACATTGAAATTTTGATTTTCATTAATTCAAACTAGGAGTAAACAAAAAGCTTTAAAATAAAAGGATACAAAGTGATAATCCGCTTAGAGTGAACTATTGATTAGCTTAGCCATTACGGGAAGGCTTGTGTTTTGCCAAAAACTGTACGGAATACTGAAACAAAATGAGTTATCGGTGAGAAATTCACTTGGGTTTGGATTCTGCCAATAACAGCAAAGCGTGATTTATTCGATTACTGCAAATTCGTTCTGCGATTTTACAACTTTACTCATTTTGGTAGCCTAAAATAAACCGTATCTTTTTTAAAATTATTGCTAGTTAATATGTTTATAAAAATAGAATTACTAACAATTACTTAACTTCATCATCAGACACAACTTTTAAGAAAGAACTTACACAAAAGAACAACAATGAAATCCACTTCATTTACTCATTTGAAAATTAAATAAAGGTCCCAAAAACATTTGCAAAAGTACAAATGTAAAAGTTAGTTGTCGGCATTCAAAATAATTCTATAAAAGGTATGCATGGAATCTTTGCCAGTTTCAATATGTTCGCCAAACTTCTGCGACCCAGCGAAAATTTTTCGTCAACACAAAGCGGAAGACTCTGTCGGTACAATTTTAAAAGTTTTTCTCTGTATTTTTTTGTTCTTTGTTTTGAAATTCCAAAATTCTATTATCAAGTTTTTCTGTCAACTTGGGTCGCGGTGTTCCTCTTTAGATGTATTTATTAAACTTTATGATAATATGTTTTTACAAACCTGATTATGTAATGGGGCATTCGTTTACATTTTCATGAATAATGGCTTCCATTTTGTGTTTTTCCTCGGGAGTTTGTTTTTAAACTGGATTAAGATTAAATAAAATTGTATGGATAGAATGTTGGCAAATGTATTAATTCATCGGAACGTTTTTTATGTACTTACAACATAATTCTGCAGTAAATAAAATCAGTTAGAATGCATTTAAGATTTGGACGCAACTTTTACTGTCAGATATAGCAAACCTGTCAAAAATAAACTAGATATGAGTACATATAATACTACCAACCACATAGCACTCCCTACCAAAACAAATACAACCCCTAAGCAAAAAACAAACAAAACTAACAACAATATCTTTAAAAGCCAAGATCATCTTGAAATATAATTCAGAAAAAATCACAAAAACCCAAGGGTACGTGAAAAAGAGATTACTAACGCCACATAGATTTATGTTAAAGCAAACAAAGACAATAATGTACTGAGCTCTGAATCTTTAGATGGAATCAGTGAAGTGAGGTTTCTTATACCTACATCAAAGTTGGTAGAGATAACGGGATATGTTGGTACTGAAGCTAAAGAGATAGACGGGAATCAAACAAATTTTACGAGGACTTGAATAAGAACTTCTTGAGGTTGTTCTAGCTCCAGTATTCTTGATTGTGTGATCTGTGATACGGGAGTAAGGACAATTTTATATTTTTCTTAAGTTGGGGTCTTGATAAGTAATGTTAGTTTGTCTCTGTGTGTAATTGAATCTTTCTGTCTTTTCAACAGCTGTTTTGTATTTTCATCTTTTATTTTAAGTAAGATTTTCTCAGTGTTCTTAAATTTATTACTAGTAACAGTATTGTCAACTTAACGTTTCTCATGTAAAACAGACATGCAATTCTCATATACATAAATCCATACTTTTTCAAGACGGCAAGACTATTTACATACTGGCAAATAAATAATATTACTTCTCTTTTCTTGAGACATACTTTGACCTACATTATAAGAATCTTGGCCGGCGTTTGCCATTCCCGACGGACGCGATGGAACGGCATCGTTAATATTTATAAATTCTTGACACTCACGTGACCAGTCTACTTCACTGATGTTATAGGTACTGACAAGATTTTTCTCGAACTCATAATATTTATAAGAAACTAGCTGACTCGGCAGACTTCGTACTGCCCCAACGATAAATAAAAAAAAAGTCGCACCTTTTAAACCTTCCGTAGATCTCCACGAACAAATCAAGACCAAGATGAGATAAATCCGTTAAGCCGTTCTCGAGTTTTAGCGAGACTAACAAACAGCAATTGATTTTTATATATAAGAAGATATATGTTACATTTGGTTCAGTAACGATTATGGTAAAATTGTTAGTGACATTTACTTGTAAACCTGAAAATGGTTATTGTACGATTTAAGTTCTTAGAGTACAGAGCAAATCATATGAGGGCTATATTTATTTGAATCATTAGGTACAACTATCATTTTCAGATTAAAAAAAAACTTTGATCATACCGATAGAAAGATAAATTATAATTAAATTTTATAAACTTGATTTTGTTTTGTTTCTCGGTAAAACTCTCGTTCAGAGTAGTTTAGAATTAAGGCTGAAAAAACATTTGAGAGAATTGACGGACCATGATCATGGTAAATTTTAGGATCAGTTTCTGTATTTAAAATTCCAAAATCACGTGAACCATTTAGAAAAACGAATGGCTGGTTAAACCTGACAACAAACATTTTAACGTTCACGGTCCAACGTTTCCTACAAACCGAAAGCTACCCACAGGTAACAGAGAAACGATAGCCGTAACGCCATTCCTACTCGTACCGATACGAATTCTCCCAAAAATATCACCAGAGAAATACTGCCTGCCTAAATAATGCCCCTATCGTATACGGTCCATAAATTCCACGCATTTCTATAAAACACTTACATACGTACATACATTATCCTTAGCCCAAATAAGGATTTTCATCTATATAAAGAATATAAACCAAGTAAGGATAAGTTTGGGTCGACACAAAAATGTAGGTATGTAAATGCTACCCTAAGATGTTTCGGTAACAAATCTTTGTACGCATCACTTAAAACGTTCTGAAGAATTTGCTTAATTATTGTCTTGTCTTCTTTGATATGCTAAGGATTCACAAAACGTATTACTTTTCTTTGCTTGTAAGTAAGGATATTTATTGTTTGAATAATGTAATGCCAATTTATTTGGTCTTTGTATTATTCATTCTGGGTTTGGATTTTATTGTATCCTTATTTAGAATCACAGTAACTGTAGCAAATTTGAGCTTACATTTAAAAAAATCTTACGCATATATCGTAAGTTTTTACAATATTCATATGTTACTCTAAGGAAATTTAATTGACTAATATAATTTATCTAAAAGTTATTTATTCTAATTACTCGAAGGAATTAAAATTTTGATCAACCAATTACTTTTCGTTTATTATGTATTTTGTTTTCAAAATCCACAACACCAACTGTAGTTGTTTTCACAAAACCAAAAGATAACTTAACGACTTCTTAAGTTAAATCGCTTTAATGATTATCAAAAACAAATGTAATTTTGCTTAACTCAATTATCTTTGCAAAAAACAAAGTTTGGAAGGTCAAGCCGTCGCGGGCCGCGATAGCCTCAGCTGCAAAATAACCGAGTTATGTATTCCCTTGGGTGTCGTAAAGTGGATGGACAGCCTTCCTCCAACATTCCTCTCACATCAAACTGTGATCGCTTATTTGCTCGGCAGTATATAGGTATGAAGTAGGATTGATTGAATTTGGTTGAATCTAAGTGAAATGTAGTATTACTTAGGCCAGTTGGTCTAGTGGTTAGTGGCCCTGACTGCTATTACGAAGGTCGTGGGATCGATTTCCACCTGGGATATATTTTTGTGTGAGGAGCACAATCATATTTTGTCGTGTCTGGGTGTAATTTATCTATAGTAAGTATGTATTTAAAAATATGAAGTATCAGTTGTCTAGTATTCATAACACAAGCTATTTTAATTTTCATAATTTGAGACTAGATGGCGATATTTGTATTATAAAATCATTGTCCTGGTCACTCGAGACTTCCAGTTACATATAACGAGTATGGCAACATTATACGTTCCACACTACATTTTGCATGCAGTTTCAATAGTACGGGCATTGATTAATCGCTACAACGAAATATCCACTTAGTCACATATTGTCCTTTTTCTTGTAATGACTAACGTTTCACACTATTATTTGTGATTAAATAAAAACAGGCATATAAAAACTGCTCTAAAACTTGCTCTTAAACCTATAAAGAAGATAAGCAATTTTGTTTCTATTCAAACTGAGAAGCAATAAACAAAACACGTCTTATCTACATTATCTAAACAGCATCACAAATAAAACACACAAACTGTTTTGATCGAAACTTCGAACGCAATTAACTAATTAAATAAATGCTTCACTTTAACTAGTTCGTTTAGAATGACGTGTGGGTGTTTGTGGGCGAGTAGTGAGGGGCTGTAATTGGAGCAGAGGCCGAGTGCCGAAGGACGAAAGATGCTTAGTGACGTTTGATACTAGAAGAAAAAACAATGATGTGAATAAAGATAAGATTGTGATAATAATATGTGTGTGATATGTGTTTACTTATGCATAAACTTACAGCTAATAAATTAATCCTTGATTTATGGAAAATGAATAAGGTTAACTAATTCGATTGCCAATTCAATTATTGACAGACTGACCACAAGACTCAAATGACCTTTGACAAACAATTACCAAGTGTTTGTGTTCACAGATGATAAACGTTCAAAAAACTAGATGAAAATTATATGTTCAAAAGTTCAATGGTTAACAATGGTAATGAGTTCAATTGCTGTTAACTTTCTTAATTTCATTTGTAACTCGATGATGACTATAGCTGTGGATTGAATGATTAGTATCTTATTTTAGCTGTCATATTATTTAACTAGCGACCCATCCCAGCTTTGCAAGGGTGAAATACTGATGTGTTATACATATAAACCTTTCTTAAAGCACTCTATCTATTAACAAAAACGATTGCCAGATCAGATTTGCCGGATTGATAAATGGACAGGCAGCGACAGCGATTTTGTTCTAAACTTTCTAGTAATGATAAGTTAAAATGTTTAAGTAACCGTTTAATATACCGACTAAAAAAAACATCTATACAGTAATATCGATACCGAAAATTCCTCAGCACGTATTTGTATCCCATCACTAAACTCCGAAGATTCACACGAATCTTGTAATTCACTACAATTCGGGGTTTAATCAAGATGTTTTAAACACTTGATATATTAAATGTTCTTAGTTACTTTCCAAGTAAATGTCGGTTGTTTGTTGGCTTTCTAATTGTTGTTTCTATGAAGTTTGTTCTATAAAGTTTTATTGAGACTACATACGTTGTTGGTGAACAAGCGTTTTGCTTGAAGCGAGATTCGTCTGGATAACGTAACTCAAATAGTTTTCATAACGATTTTAGTTTATATTTGATTTATTTTATTGGTCTCGACGTGGCTGTAGGTAGGTAAATGTTCAGGTAAAACTTTTTATACATAAATTTCTTACCATTTTATTACCTACGATCTCGACCTTACCTCGACTAAAAATATGTTTTGAACATTGTTACGATTAGGTAACCTAAGAATTTTGTTTTTAAAACGACCAATTTTTCAACATTTTGTTTTCCATTGTTCATTTCGGTTTAGTCTACTTATTGTCCCGAATGTATAAAGAAATATTGTACTACTCAAAGAAGAACATCGTACAGCATTACCATAATAAAGTTCAGTTTAACTTAACATAAATCAAACTAACGCACTATTAAAAACTAAAAAATATAATAATAATGACTAGACCGATTTCAGCCACAGCTGCTAGTGTTACTATGACACCAGCCAGCTACGCAGGACATAATAATATTATAGTAGTATTATAGTGCAAAAACACATGCACAAATACAGGTGCTCTGTCTATAGTTTACTCTCATAGCCCGATGCGACGGCAATCCGACACGACCGGAGAGAAATCAGGCACCAAAATTTTCCGTGCCTTCCAAAACACGGAAGCTGTGATATATATTTAAAAAACGCACATAACATGAAAAATCATACATAAAACCTAATACAATATGCAAAGTTAAGCATCCTATGTTTATTGATTTTACACTGCGAGAGACTAAATACCGTTGCCCTAAATTATAATCCTTGAATCCCTATTCCCTAGAAAGCTTCGGCCGGCTTATAATAATAAGCCTATTCCAGCCCTCTACGCTTTCTACCTACGTCTCAAAGGAATTAGACATTAAACGTTTATTTTGTCTTAGAAATATAAATGTGTAGACTGGCGTTTAAAGAGAAAACAACAGTTTATGTTCTTAAAGTAATTCAATTTATAAATGTTGTCCACGACTTTGCCGGTAATGTGGGTTATAACTGCAAAAATATTACTCCTCTCTGACGTAGCCGGTTAAAAGGTAGCCTATGTGTTAATCCGAGGTATCAATAAATATCATATAAATTTCATTAAAATTACTGCAGCCGTTTTAGCGTGAAAGAGTAACAAACATCCATCTATCTGTACTTAGAAACTTACTCGTTTATTATATAAATAAGACGATATTCCAAGTATCCCACATAAAATCGGTATATTCCGAACCTAACCCGAAATCCTAACCCGGTCGCGGGTCAGGTTAGGAACTCGAAAAATATTATAAAATTTGTTCCGAACCTAACCCTCTTCCTAACCTGACCCGATCTATCGTTCCTAACCTAACCCGAATAGTTATATGGTACGATTCCCCCTCCTCTTATAATAAAAGGTACCTATTTATGTCGAATCAGAGTTTAATACTTACAATGTGTTATCCATGTATCACTCTTAAAATAAATAAAAAAATCTTATTTTTGGCTCCTATTGGTTGTATGAAGATACCCCATCAGAGTTTTTCTTTAATATCTTTAATGTACAGACTTGAACTCGTTAGAATTTCATTATATGTAAGTATAGATTAATTATTGTTTTTTTTTTTTTTTTTTAAGAGTGATATATGGATAACACATTGTAAGTATTAAACTCTGATTCGACATAAATAGGTACCTTTCATTATAAGAGGAGGGGGAATCGTACCATATAACTATTCGGGTTAGGTTAGGAACGATAGATCGGGTCAGGTTAGGAAGAGGGTTAGGTTCGGAACAAATTTTATAATTTTTTTCGAGTTCCTAACCTGACCCGCGACCGGGTTAGGATTTCGGGTTAGGTTCGGAATATACCATAAAATCTCTTCATTTGTACTGTTACACTCTCACACACTATTTTAACCTCCTATATCTAATTGTGGAGCTTATAAACATTGAACTGCGTAGTTAAATTATTTGCCACTACGAATTTCATTTACGAAATTTCAGGTTGATAATATCGGGTTACTCAATATGGAGATATCAATATATGGATATATGTTCTCTAAAACCGCAATGGATGTTTAATGCAAACGGTACTCATTTGCATTACATTATTGCATAGTCTAGGACCAATGGCATAATTATTATTTAAAATTCCATTGATTATGTCAATTTATTTCGTTAGAATCACTCAGAGTTAAGACTCACAAGACGTATGCGAAATGTGTTTAAAGTTGATGTTTTAATAACTGCAAGAAAACAAGCTCAAAATATAGGTCAGTATTTTCAAATTGCAAATCGAAAACCTACAGCTCGATACCGACCGTTTGTCGATCACTCCCAGTGAACAGAGGCGAGAGCAATAGTTTGCAAGCGTAAACATGTTCTCACTGACTGGCGAGATCTGTCGCCAGTTATCGAATCACTCCCGAATTTCTCGATCCTCTAGACTTTATTACCTACAGTATTTCTCGATAACATGAAATTTTGATATGAATATTCGTCATATACGGCAACGAGACTTACGACGAGTTTACTCTCCAACGTCTGAAATAAAATAGGTTCTATTAATCCTAAAGTATTACGCACTTTAATTTGACTATAAATCACGACAAAGATATTATCCTCTAACCCTTTCATCACAGGCCAGCTTAAAACCATATATCTCCGAATGGAAATTAAAATTGCCTAATCCTTCTCAATGTTAATCTCATTGCCATACAAATTACTTCGCACCCGACACATTATCCAAAGTTTGGGCCCAAAGTACCCCAATCACGCGTTATAGAGGTCCAGAAGATGTAGGGCCCGACTAATTCCGGATTTAATCATTATAATCGGTTGCGGTCATGCCAGCATTTGAATACTAGAGTGATTCTAACTTAGATTAGCGAAATGTTGGATATGATAGTTCCGATTGATAGCGATAAATCTACGGACAGATCTGACAGTCTGGAACAGGTAAAACAGGAATTCCCTTCACTAGTATTCGAAATTCACTTAAATTTATTTTTTATTTTAAAACCACGACTGTCAAAATTACCTATTAAATACAATTTTAAACGTAAATCACCGAACTATAGTTAAGTGTAGGTATAGTACCTCAGTGTAGTTTACCCAGCTTTTAATCTTATCCAGATTTAGATAATCCAAGACATCAAACGTGTAACTTTGTGACCCACAAAAGTTGTCAACGATGAGGACACTTCAGCATTGGCGTGCTTGTCTTACAGCAGATTATATTGTTTTTGTTTCTAAGGTCAGGTTTATACGTGATAAATAATACTTAGGAATGTTATTTCTTGTGATTATTCCAGAATCTTCGTTTGTTGTTCGGAAAAGTTGTGAGGAGCTTGCGAAACGGGTCATTAATCCTCAAAGATGTTTAGTCACTCATTCCAAAAATCAACATTGTCTTGGGTAGGTAAATAAAAAATAACGAAAAAGGAAAGCTGTCTGCTGGTGTTTTAGAAGATTATTCTTTGGCTTTAAAATCATTTCCTAAATGCTAAAAGTATCAACATCACCTAAATCATCTAAAATATTCTTCTAGTCTTCTTAGCTCTACTTATAGTGCTGAATATAAATGAAAATCTGTCCGAGAGTATTTCTAATACTTCCACTGTTACATAAAGGACGCAACACAGATCCGTGACACTTGCGTCGCTGCCTGAATTCAATTTAATAGTGTTAACGCTTTTGAAACTACTTACACCGACAACTCGTAAGCCCATCCTTCACATTTCGCAATTACAGTTCTCTAACTCTGTAACTTTTATTAGAATTAATGTCAGCAAGAGAAATTTTAGCGCAACTCCAAAGTAATAGAGAAATCGTATTGGGTTTTAAAACTGTCACAAGTTTAAAATATAGTACCAATAAGGTATGACATCATTTTGGAGAGCAAAGCAAAATTTGAGACTCGGGTCTGACCCTTGACTCCTGGAAGTTGTTTCGGGCGTGCAATAAGGTTTAATGCTTCTATTTGTTCGACTTTACTAAAGGGATAACAATCTTACCGGACAATGGGCATAATATTAAACAGTTTAGACTTTAATACCCCATTAGACTCTAACATCAAAATAAAAACTATTGAAATTATAATTTTCAGGAGCAACAAAACCAGTTTACTGTTCCTATTTGGCAATATAAGCAGCGGAGATTTATAAAGGGATTGCGCCAGATAATATCACTATAGGCAATAAATTCCGGGGTTAGTATAGCAACATAGCGTGTAACCTAAACTGTACAAACAAGCCTCCGTGATAAAATATAGCAAGGCTAAAACGTTGCGAACAATATTGACTGTTATTGAGTAACTTGAACATGATCAAAAAGATTTTGGGCCTTTTAGTAATTTTGTACGTGTTATACAACAGCTATTAGTAGAAGTATTAGATATCTTATCATATGGTTAGTTTACGGCCTAGTATCGGAGTTTTTAGAGCCGCCGCCGGTCAGTGGGCCTCTGACATAGCTGAACAAACCCTAGAAAATATCTCATGTACTAGACCTGGTGCCCTCACGATAATTTCTGTCACCGATTTTAGCAAGTGATAATTAATTTGATTGATGAACCCACGATTTTTGACAGGGCAGTCCAATGGTCATACCACTAGGCTATAATTGCACACAAGTTGTAGATGCAACTGATAAACTGTACCAGTAAAAGGCGTTTCTCAATAATTATTAGCTTTCGCGAAATAATGAATGATTTGGCATACTGATTATATTCATCACATACCTTATCAGAGTTCATAAAAAAAAGTTTGCTACTTTTGCTGAAATGACTCAGGAGTGGAAACCCACGGAAAAATGGGTTATTGATTTCAGTCAAACGGCAATACATGGATAGGAACAATGCTGTTATTGCAAGTGAAGTCAATTGATAAAAAATAGATTGGTTTCGGTCGCGGTTTTGACCTATTCATAACCAAGGTTCTGCGTAGGACAAAACCAAACATGGCTACGATATAAATGACATAACAATTTCAACGTAATTTAGTTTTCAACGCGCGACTTCATATCGTGTCTTCATTAATCTACGTTATCTGTAGCAGCAAGTTTGTGTGACCTACAAAACTTGGTGTTTGCTGAGCACCAAAATGTTTCAGCGCCTGTCCTGTGTCAGATTATTTTTGTTCTTGTTTAAGTGAAGATTAGTTGTGTTGGTAGTGTTTTGTTTTCTCTTCGAATTAAGTTATAATGAGATATGTGATGTAAGTTGTTAAGTGAAGTGGGTCGTGATCATTTTGCTGTAGTCGTAGTAATGGGATGTAGAGGGTCGTTTTTTAATTCGGGTGAGTAGTTGAAAAAAACGAGTCCAATTTGGTAACTACAGCCACAGTATAATAATATAAACAGTATGAATATAGGTCTGCATATAATTGGGCGCAATGCAAATTATTCCTACGCTAACGGATTGAGGCATGACTGTGACATGATAAAGTCCGGAATGACGACCTGACGGTTTGTTGTTGATGTAATGAAAATGTTAAATGAAAACTGTTACGAACTGCGTGGCTACAGTTTTTTTTTAGAAATGGTCAAGCTATACTTCTGTATGTATTTATACTATGCTACAGCTGAGAAGGTAGACGATTTCATTTCACAGGAAAGCAAAGTCATCGGCTACTACACGCATGTACAAAATTATTTACAAAGAGCCAAAACCATAACAGTCATACTAAACAACAATTACATACTCTAACAAAAACAACTTAAAAATTCCAAACAATGTATTCATACTTTGAGCGGGACTCAATGTTGCGCCATAATTGAATAGCACGTGTACCGAAATAACAAATTTAGCATTTTACTAAACATCGCAAAATACTTTAGTCGTAAACGAGAACAGGATACTCAACTTTACGACGTTAGTGTTTGCTCGTATTTTTCTGACGGTAAAACAGAAAATTTTAAAACGAGTGGAAATGTCTCGACAGCTGCACGGTGTTAAATGTTCTACGGAGATATAGATGATGGATGTGGCTTTGTTTTAGAGGAATATACATATCATATTTTGGGTAAAGTATTTTTCTGAATTAGAACTTGGTTGTAAGTCACGTAACGGTTCAGTAACTCAGTGTAGTATTTACTTTGTACCATCTATTTGCGTATACGCAATCAATGCATATAATTAACATTAATATAATAATATGCATATAATTCACATCATATCAATGCGTTAGATGTCATTTTATTATGTCTGTGATTTAAAACAAATTCATTTTTTTTCTTAATTTATTCCACTCTGATTTGGTTTCAATTGGCGCTTATTTGTATTGTTTAGTTACTCCAAATAACACTAATAATAGCCGTGCAACAATGTACAATACGAGATAATAGCGTAAGCATATATAGTTTTACATAAACGCTGCCGGTATGCCGCTGATTTAGACGCATCCAGCAAATCCCCCCTAATTCCTCAAAACACATGAAACTATTTTTACTCCCCCACACGTACAAATTTAGTCCCTCTTAGTGTAGCTGTGGGGTACTAATTGACGCTTTAAATCTGTCCTCGCCCTTTAGTACTTGTCGTACGTTTATGATTTTATACGTAACTTAATGTTTACCCCCGACTTTACTTGCGAAGAGATGAATGAACTTTGGGAGGATAACATCTTGTTTGTGGTTGCCGTTTAATTGGTGAGAATTTCTAATAATAAACACCCTTTTAGTACAAATATTTTCTTATTTTTTTTTCTGTTCCTCTGCAAGGTAAAGACCCCGTCTATCCTCCAAACCCTACTAGTAAGGATAATAATTATACTAATTCCTATCGACGATATCAGCTTCAAAGACGTTCAAAATAAAAAGACATGGCAGCATTTCCATTACAAACTATAAAGAAGATACAAAAAAAGTTTTCGCCTATAAACACAAAGAAGAGCCTAAAGAAGGCAGTAGACTGCGCTTCCACCAATAAATTATGCCCAGCGAGAGAAATATTAGAAACCAAAAAAAAAAAACCTTTTAAGATTTCCAGTCTGTCGTTTCACGATCTGAAGTAAAGTTGACGAATGAAGTGCTTATATTGGTTCTTTTAAAATACTCAATCGTTAGACATAAAAGGCCTGGGTAAAAGGCAACTCTAGTATTTAACTTTCCAAATTTTAGACTGCGGTATTTATATTTTCGGCGAAAATTCTTTACTTTTTAATATTTGGCCTGCATTTGCGTGATTAAACGTGGACACAGGTGGACCAGCTATGTTTGCTCTTAAATAAAAATGTTGCAAATTGTTTGGAACTATGAAAAATTTTACAGGTTGGAAACAAGGACATAGTTTTGGATGTGGCTGGTTTTTACATTAAATATTTATGAAATGGAGGTCATAAGTACTGGCTAGAGGTGACCAAACATTTCATATTACGTACGTAATTTATATTTATTTATTTTTGTCAGTGGTTCCTCTGCACTACTAATATCACAAAAATACTACAAAAAATGATCCTGCATATAAATTGCATGCGACATTTAAAATCATTGAATAGGAGCTCCAAAGGTACCTAATTACGTCCATTTTAAAGCACACAATTTGTCCCTGAATATTACACTACATTGGAATTCTTGTTTTTGATTGGGCACTAAAATGTAATGTTATATTTTTTAATACGTATATGTAGGTACCTGTATCCATTTTGCCACCAATATAATAATATATATTTTTATATTTATAGTTTTATCGTTTATTAATTGTTGAATAAAACTATTTTTTTCAAAGCACTTTGGTAATATCATTATTGACTGCTAAACATTTTAGCACGAAGAATCATTTCACAAACTAATATTTCGTTTGACCGTTCAAACAGTCTTGCCGTTTAAAGTAAACAGGCAAACAAAAGTTTTCTTCTGTTCATAACGTTAATTTACTTAACCCTCCTGCTACTGTGGTTAATTATGGTTTTCTTGGGTTATTACAAGTTTTACGACTGAGTTTCCTGTTTAGACTGGGGGTCTAACCGGCCCCGGTATTAATGATTCGAATTTAAATTTTAATGTTCGCATTTTGTGAATTTCATTCGTTTTTGGGTGATTCTAACTGACCTACCTATTTTGTATTTTATATTATTTCATCTTAGTATCTTTGGTAAACCTATTTTAATAGTTGTGGTGTTTTGTCGTTTGTTATATTTTGTTTTGCATGGGCCCTATACTTTAAGAGAATTGGCTTTAGGACATTACAATTTTACGCACTACTTAATGCAATCCTTGTGTTGCATTACGTTTACGAACATTCAAATCACACAGTGGTAACAGGTTTCATTACTCGGCTGTAGTCACTGCATCACACATTCATGTAGTCCATAGAAGAATTCTTCATTTTGCAAACAAGGGCAATATTAATTTGCTACTCTTACACTAAGCCTATCCTGTATCGTGGAAACCTGTTACAATATTTTAGCACAATATCAAGTAAAAGGTAGAGAACGAAAATTGTCAATCCTATAGCACTTTTATTTAATAAGGAAAGCTGATTGACATTTCAGTAAACAGCCATTAGGCATGTCATTACATAATAATGTCATTACAAAATAAATATAAATAAATAATTAGAAGCTAAAAAAACAAATGACAAAAATAAAATATTCTAAAATAATGTCAATCCAAATTCAAAACGCAAAAGCAAGCTTCTAAGAAACTTCACGTCATGAATACTGTAAAAAACAGACATCTTGACACGAGATCAATAAAAAACAACTGAATCCTGACATCGTCAATTTGCGAGACAGAACAAAAGTCCTTTGGCTATTGTACTTTCCACTTTCATCTGCAATACCAAAACGTAAAACAAAGCCAACATGTCGAACGGAAACCGAACGGTTAGGAAGTTGCTCTATATTGTAAACCCGACTAATTTGAGTGAACACTTTTGCTTGGCAGACAGATCACCGCGGGCGGTACACTTCGGCACAGAGTAGGTGTGGCAGTAGAACAATATTTATTGACAAAGGTGAAATTTTGATGCACATTGTTTTACATTGAAGAATTTATCTTCTACTCTTTGTCTATAAAAGTGTTTAATACCCGGTTATGTCGACGGCTTCTATGCATGGTATCGAACAGGTTTCTTAAATAAAATCAGTTTATTATAAAACAAATGAGGCCCTAAGTTGTCGTCAGCTGATCCAAATTGCCTTACAAAAAATATAGCTGATTTTTATTTACAGAATCAGCTGTTGATTTTTTTCAACTTGTTTTTTTTTTTGTTATTTATTTCAAAATCTTTTTAGCATAACTACACTGTAGATTAACAATCTACAGTACCTACCGTAACGTTCTAATATTTTAATTACCACATGTGCTTGTTTCACCAAGTTCCAAGGTTTACGCAAAGCTAAGCGCGCAAAGCAAAATTATGTTTTGCAACATTCTATGCATCGCAGACGGTATATTTAGTTAGAAACTGAATTTAGATGCAGTATGAGGCGTCCTTTTGTTCCGAGTGAACCTTCGGCATTTGTTTTTCGCGTCGAAGTGCATAACGTATACAGATTTAGCGTCGGTACCGTTTGACGCCATAATTACACCGTAAATCCTCGAACGAAATTAACTCGCGCTTCTGAGCGTGTTATGAAAATGCATCGTACATGATTCATATAAAACTTTATGAGATTTGATGGGCGAGTTTTTTTGGCACGATTTGTATTGTAAATGTTCATTGAAGGCCACTTTTTTGGTCATTTAGTGTTCATGTGTTAAAATAACGTTTTGTCGCCGCTTAAAATTTATTTTTTTGTGCAGTAATAATTTTGAATTATGGGACAGTCACACAAATTGCCCAAAATGGAGTTCTTTTTACATTTGACTTTGAACTTAATGAAGCGTTTATTAAAAGGAACGTCGTCGATTTGTAAAGTTTTACTATTTACTTCAAATAAATGATGAATAATTAACAGAAACTTATCGTCAAACACTATTAGTTCTATACCTAAAAAATAATAGCCCAGAACATTTTTCTGTGAAAACCAAGGCCAAGAAAAACTGCTTACTATCAAACACAATCTTTTCGTAATAAATCATAAGATTTTCTCATCCTTGTCTAGCAACTCGGGAAATGTTAACACGATACAAATTAGAACAAAATGGAAGCCATTTTCCATCGTTACAAATGTTAAGATTGAATGTAAAGGGTAGCTTATTACTAAGTACGGTTTTCATATAAATTGTTGTGTAGGCTTTACACAACTTTGGTTACGGGAGAACAAAATTGGGAAGTAGACTAAAATAGCGTGCGTAAGTAATTATAATTTTATCGTATTTCTTACATTCTGTGTGTAATAATTTCAAACATCGTCTTATAGTGTCTTTTAAAGCTTACCCCAGCAGAGAGATCTGCTGGAGTAAGATAAGTATAGTGAAAGAACCTAAAAGATAATTGATTGATTCATAACTAAAGTAGCGTTTACCTTACCACATTTTTTCAGTTATCTTTCATTCTCTAAAAAAAGCTTGTTATAACAAAAATGTTCTGCAGCTGAAGTGCGTTGTTTAAGTACTTTTTTTTTTTTTGCGTATTAGAGTCACTAACATTTTGAAAGTGCCTCGAAAACTCGAAATAAAAACCATTTGATTTAAATTTTTTGACCGTAATTTTACAAACAATTGCCAACCCATTGAAACATTTCGGTGATACGTGCTTGATAAGAAACTGCTAACCAACATTACGCAAACGACACTCACATTCCAGTGAGTTCTAGCTCTATATAAATGTGCTAACGACTGTACGCTAGACTATAACTAGGTACGGGTGTAGAATTACTTCTAGGTGTACTTTTTATCTACCAGTCAGGAATTCCCGCGCAGTCACGAACAGAGGGAGAAAATTAAACGTTCGCACAAAGGAACGGTGCTTAAACACTCTCTTTTAGATTACTGACGCCTAAGGATCCCTTGCATAAAATTAACACCGTCAATGAATGTAGATCACCAGATAACACGACAAATATTAATTTGACAATCATCACGGTGCCGAAATTAACATTTTAAATACATTTATAACGGGGTCCGGGATCTCCGGGGCATGCCAATAGCAACCAAACCCGAAAGTTGGCCGCTATCGATTAAACACCACATCTGTTCCGAGGGCACCCAATAAATATGTAAATTTGCTTTGGATTAACCCCGATTGAGGAAAGAAGCCTAGTGCAAATATCTATAGACCTCGAGTAATCATTTTCGAACGTTATTAAATTCGATTTTATTATATTATTTTATTGCTCATTTTTTTTGGTAGCCCCAAAATGTAAATTGTATATTTATATTCGTATCTCGAATGGAACATTGAGGAAATTATCTGAATAAAAAAATGGATTGGTATTTCAATTTATGTAAATTCTATAATTTTAGTATACCTGTAAAATAAAAATGCTATAAAGGAGTCTATTGGAATCGAATTACATTTAGAAATATTTAAAGAAGCTATGCTGTGATTGAATTTACTTTGTCTACGTTGTAATAACTTCGTAATTGGCTTAACGGAGTGGCCAACTATGTAAGTCTTACGTAAATTTCTTGGAAAGAGCCACATACATTATTACATAGTTGAGGAGGAGATTCTCGGTAGTAACATTAGAGAATTATGACCGGAACATATCAATAAGCTCTCCCGTTTCATAAGACAAAACCACCAACGACGTTACATATTCCCATAAAGATTTACCATGAACATTAAATCATTGAACAAACCTGGGAATAAAGCTTTAACTTACTAAATAATTTATGTAATTTTAACTAGAATACGAGGTTTTGAACATAACAGAGAAAAATCTTAGGAAATCGAACAAAACATATTTGGAGTTAATCTGGACTGAATCTAACCTTATTTCAACTGTCGTCCAAAATTTTTCGCTCTACTTTTTTGCTCTACTATATATAGGATATTTCAGTACCTAAACACGACCAAGTCCATAAAACATTTACACTAGAACCGAATCCTTCACAAAATAACCATTCGCTTGAAGAGATAAACCGCACAAATATGCTTTTAATTCCACCATGTAGGAAAGAATTCAGCGGTCATAAGATTTATGCGCACCAAGCGATTTATGTGTGGCAACATTCGGTGCCTATGAAGGCGAACCATGGTATTATCGTAGGCATTTACTCCGGGAAACTCCATTGTTTTTATGATAGTATTTCATATGTTGGTAACGACTTTCGGATGGTATAAAATCTTCCTGGTTTGGACTTGTTTTGAATGTTATGATTGTATAGCATTAAGCCTTAGTGTATATCACATTGCTATGCCCAAACAAGATCCGTAATTGTTACTTTTATTAAGACTGACATCTACATACTTATGTACATACATTGTGGAAAGCAAATAATGAATATGAATATGAATGCATTTTCTGCTTGTTTTAGAAAATATTCGATTTAAATAGCACTGTTTTAGAGGGCAATCATGAAGTATTTCAAATGGAATAAGATTTATAGACCGATCAGTAGTCAACAGAATTCAATTCTAGTCAGTCATTAGAATTCTGACAATGAGTCTTGCTATGGAACACTGTTACCAAGTAAAACGGATTGTGGAAATTGACTGTCTGTCAGTCGTTCCGTATAAAATACGGAATTCAGCTGGGTCCGGTTTGATTAGAAGCTAGCCCGAACATGGCATGAGGAGAAACAAAAGAAGGCCTTCCAAAAAAACTTTCGAATCTTTTCTATATTTTTTGCGTACAGCAGTCATGGTGATCTTATACACACTTCTCTTAAGGAACGATGTTGAAGGGTATTTAGCTGGGTATTTAATAAACTAATTGGTCCGTCAGATAAATTTCCAAATACAATTAAAAATAAATAAATAATAAGTAACGTGGTGGAGGTAATAGGTGACGTTACTAGCCCCTACTTCCATACGATCCACCATATTTGATGCGTTATATCTTCGTATAATTTTATTGACTTGAAAAAAGCAAAATAGCGTTTGGAAATCTATCTGACTGACTAATTCGATTATTTAGTCAAATACCCAATTTTCCTTAACACATACTCTTTTTGAAGTCAATAACAACTCAAAATACCATGTATGATTTCCTACTTGTACAAAACTCTACTTCCAAACCTTCCCCAAGTTTTAACATTTATATTATTAAACCAGTATTAAAGAGCACAATACTAGCTTTTCTTAATATGAAGTCAGTTGTAGCTGACAGAAGAAATTTATTAAACGCTTTCCAGAAAAGAGCTTTTAAGTCTTCAGCTCTTGAAAATTAAATACACGGTTCACTTCAAGACAGGTAAGCGTTGCTATGTATGTTTTGTATAATTTCTCGATTCAAGCTGTTATAAATCGTATTTAAAGGGAATAGGATACAGTTTAGAAGGTGAGTATTTTGTAGCCTATATCATCTATTATATAGATGAACGTTTTCTTTGCTACAGTTATGTATTTTCTTCGAGGTTTCTACTTTGGTAAAAATTGTTTTTATTTTTTTTAAGTTTCAATGTAGGTTTATCTAAGATGTAATTTCGTCTCTTATGATAGTCACTTGTTTACATAGGGCAAATTACAACAATTCAGTAAGTTTGACTAGGTTCACTTTGTCAGAACCTGATTGCATATCGTAATTCAACAGATTTTTATGAACCATTCATTCGATGATACAATTCAAAATGACATCTTTACGCAAAGTGTGAACAATATTCCCAATTTGAAACCGTATATTATATGGAGGATCATTAATCGAGTGACACAGCACATTAAGGCAATACGGCGCGTGTGACGTTATACGCGTGAAAAACAGCTCGAATTCCCCTATTTATGCACGTGGAACACGATTTATCTTGTTGAGTTAATTTCCGAATTAAATATGAGAAATCATTTTCGGGGTTTTGATTCTTGTTGCAGATGATTCAGTTTGCATTTTGCTGTCGGGATCATCATCATTCCCCTACCCTTATCCCAATTTTTACTTGGGGTCGGCGCAACACGTCTTTTAGACATGTTGCTTAAAGTTTTGGCTATGGTTTTATAGTCGGCCGCCTGCCTGACACTAACCCTCTTTGGGAATGCGATTGTTGGTTGTTTACCCGCCACCATTCGGGAGACCCAAGGTGCTTGGTACAGTGCACTGGGTCTTAAGGTCCATTAGTCGCCTTTTACGACACCCAGTGGAGGATATGGGGTGGTGCTATTCTTTATATCCGGACACCACACGGAAATTTTGCTGTCGGGATCGTGTTATTGAAATTAATCGTAATTGAATTGGTATTGACATGATGTTCGACAGGCAATTAACTAATTCTACAACTGATCAGCTGTTAATATACTCGGGCTTGAAATGGCAGTTACGATATTATCCATCGATAGAGATATCTAACAATTATGCTGAACGGTATTAAGGCAATTAGACGATTACTATTATGGAGCAACTCAACCAAAATCTTACATCTGAAATGAATATCTTTACTTTATCACAGATTTCTGGGAGGCTGATCAATTGAATCTGCTCTCAAATCAACTGATGAATGTGATTGGTTGATCATAAAACTTACAACTAATAACAGAGCTTAACAAACTTTTGTGTTGATCAGCTTTCGAAAAGCCCAGAATTAGTCTATTGAAAACTTTATGTCGTCTTAATTTTACTCTAAATATTGATTCTAAAACACAATTTTTCTTAATATCCATAGTTAAAAAAAAACCGTTTTAATATTTTATCATGTTTTCCTTTTTCATATCTGTGAACAGAATATGTACGCGACTATCTTGTTACCTACCATAATAACAGAGGCGACCTAATAAGGCGAACTTGAGGCTTTTCCAGGAAGGCTTCGAAGAAAAAGCAATTTAAGTACGGAATAAGTAGGCGTTGAGTTATTAAATAAATATGTTGAGATGGATGAAATTTAACGCAATGTTATTAACTTTTTAGCATTAATAAGTTAGATTGAGTAAGAAAATTTGCTGGTAGTTGCCTTCCAAGGACATCAAATAATATAAATTACACAACATTAACATAATGTATTTGTTTCTGAAATGAATAATTATATCGTTATAGTGACTAGACGAGGCTTCGGGATGTTTGTGAGAGTTACCGCGACCCCGGCACCCAAAGGGCTCCATGACGAACATAGTGGGTCTTAGTCAGTAAAAGTCTGACACCCCCTCCCGCTGCAATTTCCCACGAAAAATAAAAGGTGTTTCAAACAGAGCCTGATCATGTTTTGGAAACCCTCTTATAAGAAAGCAATAAATTGGAGAAGATTAAAATTATCATTAGCTGAACAAATTACCAGTTTTTATAAGTTTATTACACGAAAACGATTATTTATTCCGTAGATTTTATAATATCGAATGCTTTATCCTTTTTAAGTACTTACATTATCTACTAATAAGATCGTGGAAAATTTTTCATTTTGTATTTTTCGCATCTTTTCGCAATGTACAGCAATAATCTGTGTCGTATTCCTTATAATCTCTGTAGGTAAGTCTTATACAAAGGATCTTAGCACACGTTGCTGGAGAAACCTTCTTTGGTCGCGTTTCTTTAGTCTTCTACTAACGACGTTGAAACTGAAGTTAAGCTACTTATTATGATACTATTACGTATGAACAGGAGCTAAAAAATTACGATCCTTTAGTTTTTTTATCAATATGAGTGTTTTTTTTTCTGTTTTTATAACATAATGTATTAAGGTTATCATAAGTATCATAAGATTTCGTGTATTTGACAGGAGCTTAAATTAAATATAATAATGTCCGGACCGATTTCGGGCACGGTGGTTAGTCGTACTATGGCAATAGTTTAATAAAATTTATTTCAGTCAATATTTATTTTATTAAAATGACTTTCTGTATGAGATGAGCAGACACTATTAAAAAAAAACGGTTTGCGTATTAAGAAATTAAATCTTTGTTGTGGGTGCAAAAAATCCTGTCTTATAATACGCGGGGATCGAGCCCGCGACACGTCGCGCTCAGTGATAATTTACGTGGTGACCTATACCATACCCACACCACTCAGTTTTCCGTGCAGTCTATTTATGGAATACAGCGTTTAGAACCTATTTTTCTATGCTTGAGCTGGTCGGTCATCGTTTTGAAAACGTGACGCCACACAGTATCTCGTATCCACAACGCAAAGAGTTCGCCACCAGCTTACGGTACTGATTGAAGTTCCAGTATTTGGTCATTAAAGAAGAATATCACAGTACCTGCCAGTTTAAGTCCGATACGTTTCCCGGGGGGTTTGACTAATTCTATGTGGGTTCGGCGAAGCCCGCGTTCCGTGCACAGTCCGGAGTCTGTAGACAGCGACGTCTGAGATTTGAACACTGAAACAAAAAAATATATGGTATATAATGTTGTTAGGAATTTGTGGTAAAAACATGCTTAAACCTACTTGGTAGATTGTGGATCTTTGGCGGGTTCCGGTGTGCTGTGCCTAGAAGTGTGACTCACGGATGATGTGAATACAAAAGTTTCTTAATAACTGAGTGGAACTAACAGGGAATGAAGAAAACAGCTCTTATAAAGTCAGACCTACGCCTTTGCTAGTACGCCTACGCCTGCAGGGCTGAGTCTAAATGATAACAAAGATTGATTGTTATATTTCATAAACCATCTGTTCATTTCTAAAACCTACAGTTTTTCAAACAACATATTCTATTACACACAACATAAACCCACCATATTCGCCCAACAGCATACAATAACTGTACAATATACGAACCAAAAGCATAACCTACAACCCACACCGTACTAACATTTAACTAGCGGACGCACAAATCTCTCGAGGCTCGTTAGCGCCCAACTTTTACTGTAACTGCACTTGTAAACTGCCGAACGTCTCTTAAAATAATACCCAGTGCTGCCCCCACGATATCGATACTGACTTGTGGCACTTTCAGAACTAATAAACGAGTATTAGGTTTATCGTAAGGGATGGAGTATCGATTTTATGGTGCTGTTATTTTTCGTGTAGATGTTGGTGGTTTTTGTACTAGCGAAAATCTTTTGGAATGATTTGTAGCTGTTTGTAATGGATTAGTTATGACTTGATGGTTTAGCTGGTTTTGAATTTAGATTTTGTGAATGTTTGAGGAGTTTTTTTTACTTATTTTGGTCCTTAATGAACGAATAATAATGAATCATGTCATTTTGAGCATTTTTCAAACCAAAATGCTAAATAGTAAGCTTTATTCAAAGGTTGATTAAAGATTTTTCTTTAAATTGCGTTCTGTGTATAGTTGATTGTCACACCATTACAAGTAATTGTCAACGTGACGTTTATTCTTTTATAATATTTAATAAGTAAGTGACAAAAGAAGATCACCAGGAACGTGTTTCATTAAAGGAGGCAAAAATTGTAGTCGCGACTTTTCCGCAGCGCCAGTGACAAAATGTTAGCGGGCATCAACTGTTTTGCTGTAGTTTTGGTCCTCCGATCTATATCTACTATAATTTTATTTATATTTTAATTTGATAAATAATAAAAAAAAGCTGCATTATGTTGGGTCATTGTTTCACGTCGTTGTGGCCTTGCGGTTCCATGTATGGATTTGTGTTCATGAGATGCAAGTTCGATCCCCAGCGCAGGCATTTCCAAGTTATATGTACTTTCTGAATTATTCTAAGACACTACTGACTAACGTTAAAGGAAAACTTCAGAAGGAAACCTAGATTCCAAATATTGGGATCTGAAATACCCAATCCGCAGTGAGCTAGCGTGGTGATCAAATGCTCAAATCTTCCCTACATGTGAAGAGGCCAGTAGTGGGACGTGTATAAGCTGATTTAGTATTATTTGTTTCAAAGCCGTAAGGTGGCTGTATTATGCCAATCCTATGTAAACAAATTACAAACTAATCAGCATAAGCTTCTAAAATCCTGTATTTTGTTTTAAATCATTTTATAATGACTTAATTGTCACTGAAATAAATTTTAGATAGATCTTACAGTTTGATACATAAAATCGCTTAAGCTTAAAACTTAAACAATTATGTTTTGAATTGTTGTTTGCAAATTTCAGCGGCGGCTTTTCAGGTCGTTAGCAAAACTTGACATTTCATTTTGAAAAAGAAGGATTGCTTTTATCCGTCTCTAATTTGCTGGGGGGCCTTGTCTAACTTTTTTTCTCTCGTTTTTACAATTTCGTAGCTTGTCCTCCTTTTATGTAATTATTCTTATAACGAATGTCATTAATATTCTAAAAGTAAAAGTCTTTGTTAGTGTCTTTTATGTTTCATCCTTTTAAGGTTAAGATGGATTGGATTTACGCTTGTTTTGGGGTTATTAAGAGGTTTTATTGTAATCTTTTTGACGTTTTTTTAGTTTATTTGTGTCAAAGAATCTTATTCAATACTGACCTGTGGCAGTTTAATTTGCTCACTGCTGTTTTTGGAATATGGCTTTTGATAGATAGTTCATTGATCTTTTGTATTCGAAAACTATACAAAGTTAATTATAAGTGAATTAAAAATTTCACGTGAAAATATAACATTTTGTACACTATAAGCTTCAGTAGAAGCTTACAATAGACTCGCAGTGTAATTAAATATTTATTGAAAAAGGAAGACACCGTCGAATAAAAACTAAAAACGTTCATAAAATATTTCATTGTCCATTGAAATTTTATCAAGCGGATATGAACTTAATATTCCTACTCATAAATGTCATTTTTAAATAGCATTTTCACAAAGCCAAATATGTTGAAACTAAAATAATTATAATTTGTGATTGTTCTTGTTTGTGCATTCCTTTTCAGTTGTATGAACATTGTTCAGATATTAAAGCAAATAGCCTAGATATTATGAGAATTGTAAATAAAATTTAAAACAAGTTGTTAATTAAAATTCGTAACATATTTGTTAATTAGTGCTTTGAATTCATTACTAATTTAATTATGGAATTCGAGCAGAAAATACCTAGAGTAGCTACCAATCAATAGTACGGTCAGTAAAAAAAAACCCATGAACGAATGCGAATTTAGGAACCACCACCAAGTTTTCATTACAATTTTGGAATTTTGAATTTTGTAAGCTCTTTGTTTTCTAGACCCATATCAAAGTTATACTTAGCAAATTGCATTTTGTTGCTGACTGTACCAATTAAAAAAAGGATTTAAACAGATATATAAGTCATATATTATATATTTTTTTTTAATTATTTCGAATTTGTTTTTATCTAAAACCCAATCTAAAGTAAAAATCAATTTCTTAAATGGGCCGAATCTTTATGAAGACATGTATTAAAACATTTGTACCGTAAACAAATAAAACAATTGTTTCAGGTCCCATCTCTGAACTGTGGGATTAGTCGGCATTGCTTGACGTATCATTTATCAAGAGGCCGAAATAAGAAGTACGGACATGAGTAAATTGCAAGCTCTTGTTAAACCACAGGATGAGGTGCGGCTCGACTACGAGAGGTTTGAGGAAGATTTTTAATTTAGAATTCCTTTTGTACTCATTGTCAGTGGAAAAAGTACTATTTTTAAAAGGCTTAATTTTAATTTGTCGAAGTTGAAGAACGGAATAACGTGGAAGGATCTGAAGAAGGCCTTTGTTCAGCAGTACGACCTAATAGGCAGTAGGTTAGGAAAACAAAAATAAAACCACGATTTTTAGGTGTGTTTTTAGGTATACATTTAAGCGACAAAAGTAGAGAAGTGATAAACATAAGTAGGTCAAGTAAAAGTGAGATATCCCTTTGCAATTTATTGCCCTCGCTCATAATAATTCAGGAAAAATTCTCTCTATAGAAGACAGTAAGAAAAATATAATCCAATCTCTGTTACATTAAAACTAGAATCTATAGTAAATCGCTCTCAACCCCGCGACCAAAGACACTGCACCCCAAAAAGAAACCCCACCGATTTTGGCACGCCACATATCCAAAATGTGCCGTTACGGCATTCGGCTGACAGTGTCACCGCAAATACTCGCGTTCATTCCTGGTCAGTGGCTCTGAACTTAATTAAAATACTTCTGCATTTTACAATATTAATTGGGCCATGAACCGGTAAACTAAATCCGTATAAATCTGTATGAACTAGCTTCGGATTATTCATATGATGAATGAGTTTGTATAAAATATAGATTTACGTTTATTAATTTTAGTTTAAAATATTCATCGAAAACCCAGGTGCTATGACTTTTTTTCATTGTTTTTTTATGTCATATATCACAGAGTTATAAATAATATTGGATTGAATTCAAATGTAGGTATAACGCCTATCTTATATTCTTCAACCACGACTTTTCTCGAACAATTTTGAATAGGACTCAATACAATATCATTTTTGCAAAGAGCAATTTATAACCCATGTGACCTATTTTACAAGACAATTAACACGCATAAATCTGTTCTGCTACAGTCCTAATAACACACAGTACCCACAAAGATTTTCCCTTTGTAAATACTAATTCTAATTACTTCCATGTCTTCCATGTTAAATTACTTTCAAAGCGAAAAAAAAGAGAGACACAGCCATAACTGTAGCTTTCCCCTAATTGGTGTTTCACAACTTCAGCACAAAGTTTAGTACAATTAGTTGTCAGCATAAATTCGTGGTGATAAGTTTTGGTAACGAGTTTCTGTGCTGCACTCATTCGTACTTTAGTAAACTTTCCCAGTCTGAGAGGAAATCAATGTAACGGGCCGTTGTAAACCCAAGCCACAGTATAATTATATACACAGTACGACTTTATCATACAAATGGCCGCAACGCGAGTTATACCTACGCTTTTGGATTGTGTCATCTGTTCATCATCCTTAAGTCGCGAGCGTGTTGTTGGCGTAATTAAAAATTAAATGTTGTAGGTGGATAGCCCTATCGCTGTTACGTAACGCGAGGCTTCTTTTTTAATCTTTATTGAAAAATATATTTAATGGCTTACCGCGAGGCTGTAAGCATTTATTTTCTAGAAATGACCGAGTCCTACTACTGTATTACTTTATACTGTGCCCAAACTCCCCGATCCAACATACAGTATATTGTTCGCAGTTTTTTCCTCAAAAGGTAAATAAGATTTTGTTGAAAACAATTTGTTTGGATTGAAAGCAAGTGGACTTCATTGTGTTTGGAGAATGTCTGTTTGATTTGAGCATTGATGATATAAGTAAGAAATTTAATTTTCTTGCTATTGTATGTTGTATCCTTTTCCGTGTAGGAAAAATACGAAAAAATATTCGGAAAAATGCTTAGACATAATATTTTATTAGTTTGATACTCAGTTGTTTTTATTTGGTGGTATTTACGGATCTTTAGGTGGAAACAAAACGTCAAAATTAAATATCCTTTTATACATGATGTAGATAAAATACTGACAAGAGGTACCTATTTAATTATCAACAAAATATCTCTAAGAATAGCGTCCAATTTAATTCTAAAAATGTAAAGGAAATAGTCGAGAAAATCACGTAGGCTTTTGTTTTCCTTCTCTATAAATACTCTCAAAAACTAAATCGTGATCTATCATTTTGTTTACTTAAACTATTTTATTTATAGAATCCATCCTCACGAAACAAAGTAACATATTAAGTTCTTTATATATCTGGAAGTTCTCAGGTAAACTATCATAATTTAGGCCATTTCAGGCAGTCTTGGCTACACTATTGGATTTGCACCAGCGAATATGACGTGTTAATGACAGCCAATAGAATCTTCTGGCAAGACTTTCGTTGGTCGCGCACGAATGAGCTCGGCGTGGTTACTCATACGCCTTGTTGAATGTACTTCAAGAGTTTCTACGTATCATAATATTTCATGAATGATTTGTTAAAGCAAAACTGTTTCACAATAATCTGAGATGATTCTGAGATTTGAATTTACGAAACATGCAATCTATGTATGGAGTTTTCCTTTTTATTAGGTATTTTTAAATTGTTACAAAGTTCAATAAAGCCTCGCTATATGACAGTTTTTGCTGAAAATGTTAAAATCAAACGTTGAAGAGATCCGCTTATGAAGAGATATTTTACGTTTAATACCTCGATCGGGGCTTAAAATAATGTTATAACTAGCTGACCCGTCAAGTTGTTTTGCCATATAAATTATTTTTGAAGAGAGCTACCCTTATCACTTAGGGTATATAAATAGCCTACAACTTATTCTGAGGTTTACCAGATATACACAAAAAAATTGACACACGATAATCGTTCAAGCCGTATTCGACGCGGTTAATAACAAACATGAGATCCATTTACTTTTATATTTAAAATAATGTATTACAAAATAAGTTTAATTTAAACACTAACAAATCACAGATTAGATTATCAAACCAACAAACAAAAACAATCAAAAAGCACAGTTCAACCAAAACAAAAACGAAACAAAGAAACGTATCTTTCATTAGGCGCTTTATTAATCCTCGAACAATACGTACTTTAAAAGTGGGACATGCTCTATAATCCCCGTTTATTCGAGTCTATAGAACCCTGCTATGAGACGGGATCACGTAATCCATTACCATGGAGGAACGTGACTCTTTCAGACGGGTACAGTCTGTAGGTAATTTTATTTACCTTCTTGCTGATGTTTTGGTGTAAGCGGTAAGAGGACGCGGGATGTTAAAACGTTTGTTTGGCTATGGATAAATATACTGTTCATTACAGAAAAATGTGGAAAGATCTTCGTAAAAAATAAACGATATACTTAAAAATTTGAGTTTCGCAATGACAATTAATAGTAACAATTAGAAATGTACAAGATGTAGTGAAAAACAATATTGGTTTTAACAAGTTTAGTGAAGTGTTTTTGGTTTTTTCATCGGGAAAATTAAAGTTCTTATTTAAAGGGGTTCGATCTTATGCGATATTTATCTCTGAGTAAATTGATCCTGTATTATCATCCATCTCCATTGCTTTTAGGTTCAAAAACATGATTGTTCTCGCTCTCAGCCTGTACCTTCCACCCCTCACCCTTCGGAAACTTGTTTCGTTTTGTTTGTCACGCGAAACTTTTCGAAGTTTACTCGACGTACAGTAGTTGTCTTGTTAAATTTTTTATGCTTACTTTACGCGATACAAGAAAAGTCGCAAATGTCTATTCTTTGTTGTCACTTGTGTTTACGTTGATAAACATTATTTTTAGGTTGTTGTACAAAAATAACTTAGTTGATTTGATTGACCAAATTTATGACGAAAATTGTTTCACAACTTTTTGTTTCTATTGAACAATATCGGAAAATTTCTTTTAACATCGTTAATTGCAAGGTGATTATAAAATGCTTCTATTAAATTTTAAGGAATATTTACGCAACGAAAAATTAAAAAATATGTGTAAGCACACTCACAACCCTATATTTCGGAAGCCACCTTGCCAGAATCCTTCATATATCTAACCATTAATGGTAACATTCCTAGGACCAAAAACCTTCTTCGCCTTAGGTCACAAAATCCTTCTAAGCACTATATCAAATTACCATCTATCGACAAAGACAGCCTACATTCGCAAGTGTTACGTTATTAGTCAAGGGTTATGTCTTAAGCGTCATTAGGCGCGTTGCTAACGATAGTGCTAATTTTGAACAAGCTTACAAGGTTACACAGCCCCCGATTCTATTTCAAATACAGCGAGCATGAAAATTCGATTTTGCCAAGCTAATAGTCAAGGAAGCAATAAATCTATGAAAAATAGCCATCTTCGAATCAAAAACTAAACGGGAGGATTTTTTTTAATGTAGGGTATTGTTTTTTTGTTGATAATATTGTACATTTTTATGCACGAAAGCAGTATGTAAAATGTGAACAGACTTTTTTGAAACGAAATTTATAATTTTTTGCTTTATTATACTGACTACGTTAAAATACACACGTTAGCTAATACGATAAAATTTATTAGTTAAAACATTAAAAAATATATCATCTCTACAGCCGACAGCTTATTAAAAATCTCAGTTATCTTAGCAAAAGTAAATTAATTATGTTAATTATCCTGAAAGGAAGGCTCTCCGTTTCGGCTTTTGACCTTTTTTTGGGTACCCAAGTCAAGCGAAACAATTTTTAAATATGATGTTTTTAGGGCGCTTTAATTGCCTCCTGATAACAGTTCGTTAACCTCCGTACTAAAGGCTGTGTGCTAATAAACTCACAGTTTTATTAGACCTTTAGATATGCTAAGGATTATGTTTATGTAAAAACACGCGCTTATCACGGTAGGCTTAATTAAGTCTAGTACGAGCTTTGCATGAAACGTAAAAATACATATCATTTTCTAAGAGTTTTATGAGGGTATGCTTTGTGACTATACATTTAATATCAAGCAACGTTTAAATTTTGAAACTAGTATATCATAGCCAGAAAAATCCAATTGCCTTGGTTTTTAAGCGACAGTGGAATCAGTAGCTCTACTACTAAAACACTCTCTCGTAGTTAAACGTATTCTACAACATTCACATAATACTTTCTAGTCGCAAATTATGTATACGACAGTAACTTGTGTTATAAGTACTAGACAACTCATATATTTCTAAATACATACATGTAATAGATAAATTACACCCAGACACAGAACAAATTATCGTGCTCATCACAAAAACATTTATCCTGGGTGGGAATCGAATATAGTATACATAATATATAGCCGGTATAACAGTCAGGGCCACTAACCACTAGACCAATTACAGGCCTTTCAAAATTTCTATCCATCCATACAACATCTCAACCACCCTTAAATAATATTATTAGCTTCCTAATCTCCAATTAAGAATAAAACATTTTTCAATTAACATTTGGAACGGTAATAAGCGGCCATGATCATAATTCGTATCACCTGCCCACGCGATACCTTTTACTTTTTTAATTAAATTTCACGTTTGTTTATTAAGCATTCATATGAACCTTGGTATGTCTGCTAAACGTACTCTCAAATGATGTGCGTAATTTTAGATACCTAATAATTTGAGTGTTTTTCAACAGATTTAATATTGCATCTGAAGTCTTTCGCCTTGTAGCACATAAAAGTTGGTAGCCACTGTCTAGTAGTCGATTCGAAAACGTTTAATTAATATCGATTTTGGTTAATTGGAGGCAAATATAAAGAACGAACGAAGACTGATGAGTAATTTAAAATTAATGATATACCTACAGATTTTACTATCGGTTACAACTTTAAAACCTAAATGTAACTTTTAGATCAATGAAATACACTGCCAACCCAATACATTGCAAGCAGTATGCAGATTTAAAACCGGTTTACCGGGCGTGTTTTACAAACAAGTCAGTTACAATTTCTAAGATAACTTTTCCCTGTCTGAAAGCATTAGTCACACGCGACAGACCTGCACGCTGAGTATGAGCTCTGAAAGACAGAACTGTTAACGGTATTGAAGCGGGAAGGCGATATCTGCTGAGAGATATGCTATCTTGCTTCCTCTACAGCTACAGTCCGGTTCGAAGGAGTTATAGTAGGAGAAATACTCTTTGTGTGTTTACGTATCCTACGCAATACCTGTCACCAGTACTTTTAGTTTTAATTAATTTTCTACATTGATGTCGTACATACTTGTAAGTACCTACCTCCTTGCTCATAATTACTTTGTAGGTGCGTGGTACTTAAAGTACTTATATAAACGTGAATGGAAAGTAGGGGACTGTAATACGCTTCAACTAACTAAAGAAAGAAATTGGTGGTATAAAATCTCGCAGTGGTTTTAAAATAACTTAGAAAGCAAGCATCCGTGCCATATTAAAATAATTTAATAAAAACCTCGTAACTCCGCACCAACTACAATAAATTATTATAAAAAGTAAAAAGTTTACTAAAATCCTGAAAACTTAAATTCTCAGTTGAAAACGCAGTACTTTAAAATTCTTTCTGCTATTATGACGCATGATGTATGAATAGAGCTTTCTGGTCGTAAAATTTCAAATTAGCTTGTTCCTCCTCTCATATTTTCTCTAGCAGTGGTGAAGGATTTAGAGAATAAAGAAACTTAGTGGATTTCAACATTTTATTAGGTCATTAAACTTTTAACTTACATGAAAGATAAGATATTGTCTTTAATGGTCTCTAAGTGAGCAATTACTCCAGTTGAAGGCTGAGTGAAGGTCGAATTTTATGAGATAGTTAGTCAACTTAAGTTTTTGTAATGAAAAGGAAGCGGCAATTTCCTGTTGCCAATAAGGTTAGTGCTCAAACAAGAAACATTAGTCATTTCGAAGGTCTAATAAATGCAAAGTCAGTTGTTGAAATTTATATGTACAACAATTATAAATACCTAATAAAAAATTATCTGATAATTAGAAAGATGGAAAATTTACTTAATGTTTTATGACTAAATAGCATAATAATATGATTAAAATGAAATGTACAAAATACTGATAATTCAAGCCTTAAAAGCCCAAAAAGCAAACCCTTCCCAAAACTTCCGAGAAAAATCTAATTCCTCGATACGCCCCTCCAAATTCCACGATTCCGACAACTCGGTCTATCCGTTTATTTATTTCTTCAAACACGTTTGCATTCCAGAGAAATAATATTACAAGTTTAGAGGGCACAAAGCTAACCCCGCTTTTATAATTAGTCACCAAAGCTCGTGAATCATTCAGACATCCTGCCTCGCTAAGAGGAATTCATATTGGACGCAAATTAGCAAAAAGGCTTAAACGCCTTACGCTCCAAAAATAGGAAATACAAAAAGAGAAAATAGTTCTTAAGATCTATCTTAATTTAGAGTGTTGGTAGTGACAGTTCGCTAGTTCATCGCTTGCTTTCCAGCTGTCTTGTTTTCACGTCTATAAATTTAAGCGTTAGTTACTGAAATTATAATGTGCAATATTTTTCGTTCGTTTTTTTTTCTTTTAAATTTCATCTGTCGTTGCCACGTTCATCATTCACATGACCATTTTCTGTCTCTACATTGTCTATACAAGTACCAAATTCTATTACTCGTACACAATCGACTGCGGTCGTATCGACTACTGTTAGCAATTCAGCCTCGGATGCATTCAAACAACGGTCAATCATCGACTGACCAGTCTAACCTCTATTTGAATTTCAGATTAATACTAGCTGCACTTCACTAACATCAACACTAATATTAGGATAGTCTATAGCATCAATACTTTTAACATTTTCTCTTTCTCTATTTTCCTTCAAATCACAATGCCCTTTATATCTTGCGGCACTTAAAACATTCTCTTTAGCTCAGACTCTTTATTATTCGAGTACGGTGACAGTCGAGAGCAAAGACTTTTTGTTCTGACGCGCTTGTTTAATTCATTTATAATTAGCGAACCACGGTTGCAAAGGAAAAAATGTCTTTTGAATTATGAGCTTATGTGACGTATGAATTCTAGTGGATTTAATGTTATGGAGGATGGTGGGCGATGAAAAGTTAATTATTTTTGTATTTTGTGATTTCATTTGTAGATTTTAATTTTATATTCATGCCACCCAACTCAAACTTCGTCTCACTTTAATCAATATACGTATAGGTATCAACATGTTTAGTGAAAATAAGTTAATTATGTTCATGATTTTTTTGGGTACTGTTTGATTCTACCAACTCCTTAATGTTCCACTAAAATTCAGTCCATATTTCCACTAAAACTTTTTAGATAATTCTAATGGTTGAAGTAATGGAAAAGCCAAAATGGGTAATGACAACGTCCCGTGTTGTCTCCACTGACCCTTTTTTCGTTTACACATTATTAAACATCAGACAGTTCGTGATCTTGCCTTGACAGGAGTGGTTCCAGCTAATAACTGAGGGGAGTCACAAAGACGGTATAAGCCAAGTCATTCCCCATCCATTAGTATGTATAAATTCGTTTCAATTAAGAAAATATCCTCGACACAAAGAAATAATTGCTGTGAAGGCAGATCTGAACATAATTCCGTTGCAAATTCGTTTGATGGGCTCACTTTGTCAAAATAAATTTACAACTTAATAATTCATCATCAGCGTTCAATTCAATGTTTTAGGATGATCCAAATTGAGACGGACTGGGAACTTGAGTCTCGGAATTAATCTCTTATGAAAAGTTTTGCTTTTAGTATCGGAAATATTTATCAGATTTTATGTTGCTACGAAGATAATTTTCTTGAGGCAGTGGGTGGTAGCAATTTATAATTAGAATTGTATACTAATGATGTTTGAATGATGAGTTCTGTTGTTTATGTTTCGCAATAAATTAAAGCGATATCGCTCATGTTTTGACAATACTAATGTATGTTCCGTCGCTCACGCATTAAGTAGTTGAATCAAACTAAAATAAAAAGATGATAATGATGACGCTAATGTAAACATAGGCGCTAAAGTAAATAAGTACTCTTATAATTATACGATGTGCTGCAGGCTGGACTAAGAAAATTTTCCATTTAAATATATTAAAAAGAAGCCTAGTACACAAGTCGTAAAACAAAAATAATATAACACAACGCAAAGAATGTCGTCACTCAAAACCTTTCTAAAAACCACATTTTAATTAAAATTTTACGAGAGCCAACCCTAACAGCGGGGAACAGTGTGACACACCAAATTTAACCAATACCCATCTTCGAAATTTTAGTAATCAGTGAGGCAGCTGCGAATTATCGCCTTCTAGACACGTTGTACAAAATATATGGTAACGGAAGGTCTACTGGCGCGATAACTTGCGTTAATCTACTAAATTACTAACTAAATGTAAAATGGGTGTTAGGAATGGGTCAGTTGGTTTTGGAAGCTTGGGGTTTTGATGATTGGTTTAGTTTGTGTGTGTTTGTAACACAAGAACTAATTTGTGTTTTTTTTGTGAGATTGTTTTGTTGAATTTTAAAACGTCTTTTATTCAGTCTATGTGTATCTAGGTTGAATGAAAGAAATTGGCGTGTAAATCAACTTCGTTTAGTTTGAGTCATTAAAAACTTATTAACTCCACTACCAATAATTCAAAATAAATGTATTTCCAAATGGGTATTCTCAAAATTAACACATTATAACAGTATACGTCGATCAACGACTGAAATTTCGTGTCACAAATTACAAAGTGAACCTTCTGAAAATGTACAACGTGATCGAAACGAATACTGGCACCTGTTTTTGACGCGAAACAATATCTGTTGCGTCTCATTATGGAAATATGTGTCGTTTAAAATAATTTTACTGACAAAACCCTGTTTGAGTTCATTACCGTAAATATGTGACAGCCGGTTAGCTTAGTAATAGCGTTCAAGTTTTATTATGGATTTAGGTAAAAGTGGAATGAAATTTATGAGTGCATATTTTAGGGTTAATTCTTGGATTATCATTTTAATGGTGATCTGAGAGTGAAAGAGGGTTATGCGGCTTTTGGCTAAGCAAGACTGGATTTTTAGTAGGCCTGGATTAATTTTATTAGGAGTTTGTCTTGAAAATATCTGTTGCGTTGGTTTTAATGCTTATGAGCTACGTTTATGTTTTAAACACACTCATTTTGAAACTGAATAACTATTGAAAGCGAATTATTTGTGATTTGAAATTTGACATGTTACAATATAATATTATGTCATTTGTGATTGTCATATATTTATGTCAGATTTTTAGGATCTGGTACATTACAGATTTTGATAGAGTTTGACGTAAATAAGAGCATAGTATATTTGAGATCTTACTTGACATTAGATTCCAAAGTTAAAGTACTACTTAGGCATCTAAAGAAATTTTAATTCACTCAGTTAATATCGACAAAAGGTTTTCACAAAATTCCATCTCCAAACTTATTTGGGGTCGAATTTAAAAACATTTCTGTTCACCAAAAAGTTTTAATGTGGCCAGTTCTTCCATGAAATTTGAAAAAAGAACATAAAAATTTAAGAGGATTATCGATATAAAACGTAAATTAAGCAAAAAGTTTGATTAAATTGTATCAATGGAAATGGGCCAAAGTATTAAAAAAGTCTATTAATATGTCATTGTGGCTTTTGTGAGATTGTTAATGAAAAATGTATGTATTTGGATTTGCTTTAAATCGGGTTTATAAATTCTTGTTGTGAAAGGGTTAAGCCACTGTATTTTTAATTACTGATCACCTGAAAATGTTTTATTGGTTAAGAAACTGAGTGTTATAATGTTAAGAGGTGTCTCTGTAGAGTGTACCGCAAAATGTTTAGAGTGATAATTAACAAAATTTACAAAATCTTGTCTATTTAATAAATGCGTGTGTGTTTTTAAGTACAATTTACAACCTTTTATAACTTATAGATTATAAAATGATCATTTTTCTACCTTATTACCGATCGTTATTTTTTTAGTTATTTCATGACGATATACCTAGTATTTCAATAAAGTTTTTTTTTTTGGAAATTGAATTTTGGTTTCAATGAAAACATTATTTCGAGATTTCTACGAAAAACACGTGTATCTTTTAAATCGGAAATACGAAAATATAATCCATACGAGTATAACCATTTCTTTGAATTGAAACCTTTTAAATATTTACCTTTTATACCTTTCGCTTAAATAGATTTTCCTTGTAACGATTAGAATAACATTAAATCAACCGGATATAGAAAAGTGCGATTTAATATTTTATAACATTCGTTATATTCATCATTCAATAGTCATATTTTTGCGTCTAAAAATTGAGATATATTTATACAATCTAAGCAACAGAGTGTATAAATATCCCAATTCTCAAGAATAACAAATGTCAACATAAATTATATGTATATACCTATTGATATTTTTTTCGGAAAACACCAATTGCAGCTGTCTTTTTTAATTTTGTGATTCGACAGTAAATTATGCGTCAATCAAGATGTTCTCTACATTTTTTTATGTTATTTCGTTATCTTACATTTTTTGTGTTAACTTTACGGAAAAAAATCTTCTATTGAGCCCTAATTCGTTCATATAAGACCTAAAATTACAGCCCTGGGCATAAAATATAGTTTGCTGCAAAGCATAAGGTTCTTACTACTACTTAGTGTAAAATTATTGGTCACTTGGTCTCACAGACAAGCTAGCCCGGCCTTTGACTACCGCAGAATACTAAATAGCTCATAATTTATAAGTTATTGTACATCGTATCGAAGACCATATTAGAGTCTTATGTGTAGGTACAGCCTCTAGTCGCTTGTTTCAGTTTGAATGACATGTTTCTATGATATAATGTTGTGTTATTAGGTTGTGTAGTAATTTTATAGGAAGAGATAATATTGAATGGTTTTTATTTACATTATAAGTGAGGTTTTCTATTTTATTTCATATTTTTTCTTTCGTTATTTTAAGTGCATGATTGTTAAGACACAAAGTAGGTCGCACAAACCGTCGGTGTCGATATATTTTATCTGTTTTAATTGCTTTCATTTAAGAACGTTTTAGGTTTTTTGTTGTGGACACTTTATATTAGTTAAGATACAATACAACATGTATAGTGAATCTATTCCTTTTTCGTACCCCTTCCGTAGGCACATTAAAAAACCTTTCTTCCCGCAGTTAGAAGCTTTTAGCTGTAATCCCGGCGGTGGCCTGAAGTGGAGCTGTAACGCCTAGGTTTTCATGTTTAATTAAAGTCTTCGCTAATTAGTTAGCACCGCCATACCCAAGCAAGAAATGGAAGAAATAATTTTTGTTCCAAGAACCTAACTGAAACCTTTTTGTGGTCGGTGCGACTGTACGTGGGGTGCATTTTTATAAGATTTTTTTTGAGTTCGTTTTAATTTAAAGAAAATATTTCTATTTTAAAATTTCTTGGAGTTACAGAACTTTTTCTTGATTAGTTTTAAATATTGGTACTATTCTTGGTTAGTTCGGTTTATTTTTTTCACCATTACACGAGTAATTTTATAAAATCTATTTTCGTCTTAAGACTTATCTTCTAAAATCACACTCAATTTATATAACTTGTTCTATTAATTATCAAATTAGCCGGAAACCAAACGGAACTTCAGGTACTAAATAAAATCAAATTTAGTTTACGTGAACGAACTAAAACTAAAAGGCAACAGACCTGTTTACAATACAATAAACAACCATCATACGGAAAATTACAAATATTTGCTCAGCAAAACAACAAATAAAATAAGTCGTCAAGCTGAATAATAAGAGATACTAAAAACAAAATACAATTCAGCAATTTTTACGACTTTACGTTGGCAAAGTACTTTATTAAGACACTTTCCCAAAGTCCAATGTTTTACGATATAACAATAATGAACGTTGGTAATAATTTGTTCTTTAAATAATATTGATTCCAAGCTGTAATTCTTGCTGTAAAACAAAGGCTATTAAAGGAGACGAGAATATCTTTGATTCAATAACAAATTCAGATCCTGATGTACGGCTTAGTGAAGCCAAAGGATTTGAATAAAAAAATATTCACGCTGATGAGTCAACAAAGTTAAATGGAACAGTGACAGTTGAAAGGGGAACAAAAGAATTAAACATGACAGAGATAGGTGAGATAGATACAATAGAGAGACCAAGGCAAATCCTTTAGCTGTACTTTACCGAAAAAGTCCGAAATTATTGTACAAAATGTATGTCCTTTTATCTCTTTAAATTTATGCTAACGACTGGTGTCGGAATGAAGAATGGTTTAATGCAAAATCCAGAGGATCCGATAATTATATTCATGTTCCTGTAAACGTTTGCCCAGTTTGAGTTATTTTAAGGTCTTATTTTTTAAGGTAAGACGTTTCCTTTAAGAACCTATTATTATGGAAATTAAGGACAAGACTAGGCGGCTTCTTTTGTTAAATTTTTACGTTACCATTGTAGGATTTTGTTTTATCATCATCACCGTTTCAGCCTTTATTTGCTCCTGCTAGATCTATTGTGTCTGTTTCAAGTAAAAAAAGTTTTGGTGGTGTTTCGTCCAGATTCTGTGTAATGAATAAAGAACATTATAGCTACAAATTAACTAAAATATTTTCAAAAAAAGTTTACCATCCCATTATTCATGAAAGTCGATTTTTTTAACAGTAATGTTTTATGTCTGATGCATGCCGTTTCATTCCAAGAGTTTTTCATTTAAACATCATTTGGCAAATATCCAAATTGTCCTAGATATTCACAATTCATCTTTCTCAGCACAATGTTGTAAAAAGCGTATCAAGAGTCGGCCAATATTTATTATTTGTTTGTAGGTATTTTTTACTGGGAGCAATATTTTTTTAATCTAAATCTAGAAGAAAGATTAATAGGCAATATCTTAGGCACTATATTTTATGATTTAAATGCATTAAACCATAAACTAGACGATCAGAATTATTTTTGGTTTGGCAAACGTTGACTTCATATTCTCAGCTGGACGCTATAATGTATGCCCATAAACGTTAAAATCAATAGAACTTATGAATATACATCCGACCCAGATGGTCAGAAGGATAAATAGGACGCGACAAAGAATCGAATACATGATTTATTAGTAGTAAACAAAAACATGAAAATACTATTTATTGCTGGCGCTATGGTACCTAAACACAAAGGACTAACAAAACCTTAACTTAAAAATATTACGTTGAAAGTCTCACAAATTAACCCAGTAGATACTTTCCCCAAATGGCCTCCGCAAATTTCGTCAAAAAACTCGGCGTGAAACAATTAAATTCAGTTGACGCAACGCCAGGTCATTTTATAAAGGTCTCATGCAATTTTTTACGTGTTACCACGCAAAAAAAAAATAAGCCGGGACAAAACAAATCGCCCTTTGTGGCCCCCTCTTTGTCGCCTGTCCCAGAAATGTGTCAGTGGAGGATCTTAATTAAGAAACTGGGAGATTCAGTTAAAGTGCGCCTCATTTTGCTTGGTAATGTCAAGACTTTTGATTTTGCCGAGCTAAAAAAATGTTGAGGTAAAAATTTTCATACTATTCATTATTTAATTGTCTCGTTAGCTCTATAATTGTATACCTTTTGTAATCTTCGACTCAAAATTATTTGTTACGTTTTTTTTGTAAGTTTTAGTTTCTAAAACAATTTTGATACAAAATAATTATTAACCTCCAAGATTATACACACCTACATTTCCACATCCTAAAATGAAATAGATACAACCACAATGGTCCCTGGCTTTTGTTTAAAGTATTCTATTCTACATATCATTTGTGTCCTCTCCCTAATGTTGAAATAGGTCACGCCAGACCACTCCACCCGCCTCATTTGTCGTCCAGTCGGTCAAAGTAGGTTACACGTCCTCGATATTTGTATATGAGAAACAGGCATGTCAATGACCGCCGAAGATTTTGCGACAAAATGTTTCTGTTGAAGGTTGTACTAGTATATTAATCATGTAGATGGATCTTGTAGTATTATGGGTAAATTGTAACAAAGTAGATACAAAACGCAAGTATAAGGAAAATCAAGATCTGTAGTGTTGGTTATTATTTCTATATCTACGAATAATGAAGCTATTAACAGCCATAAATGATAGAATCCATTCGTCAAAAATGTACCTATACCTACACCTTACACAAAGTTTGATATAACTGATGCTACAATCTCAAGAATATAACCGCCATTTTACAAAAGCGTTATCCAAAACAAATAAAGCGTTATTGCAATGCAGCGGAAAAAATGCTTTGAAAACCAAGCACGGAATCTTCAAGAAAATTGCATTTGTTATTTTAAATTCGCCAAGTCAGTCCACAATATAGGAGAATATTCAAAAGCAAGTCTTGAACGAAATTGCCAAATCATTGCATAGTTGGGTAGCGAGGAGCTTAGCACGGACACTATTGGATTCTCAAATTGTAATTTTTGGAATATGTATGTGCCGAATTAGGTATGTTATTGGTAGCACATGCTTTTATATGAATATTGGAGTATGGATTTAATTTATTTGTTCGAAATAAAAAGATGAGTAAAGTATTATGAAAAAATATTTGCAGTATTGCTCATTTTGGTTCGTAACCATATTGCATACTGAAAATTAAATCTTTGAAGAAATTAATTAAAAAACATTAAAGCAGAGCACCTATACAATCGTTCTACCATTATGTCTTACATAATTTAATTAAAGGAATGAGAAAGTCTAGCACTCGCTCACGACACAAGAAAGAAAAACTTTAAACTTTGCACTGAAGCAGAAATATGCACCTTGCTTTTGTAATGCTATTTTTCATCTCATTTCTTTGTAAAGTCTCTTCTAGAACTCATTTTTTTTGCCACTTTGATTTCCATCTTCCTCATCAAAATCGCCAAAGTATTTGATTGTTTTGTGAAAACAAATGAAGTGTCTTCGGAAGTCTTATCAATATACATAAATTGTTCATCTGCTATAACATCGCCTATTTTCGTCCTCAAAATAACATAATTAAAAACAACACGAGGAATTTTATAAACAACCGTTTTACCCAATTACCTTGACTATGAAACCGAAATATTTGCTTTGATGTCGTGAGTTAAGCTAAGCCCGGTGATAACCCGCTGATTAAAAATTAGGAGAAAAAGGCCTTTCATCATACCCTGACGTATAAAGGCTTAGTTACAGGATAGATTTTGTTCTATTCAATATTTATTAAAAGGTGGATTGACGTGAGCCAGGTAAAGGGCCGAAAATAGATTGGATATCCATATAACTCTTTGATTTTCGTATTCTACATTAAAACGCTTCAATTTTTTTAAAACATTTTATAAAAGTTAGAAGCATCTATCAATTGAAGCATTTTTACTATTACGCTCAAACGAAAACATCTCGATTCCCGATCAAAGCTATTTCATCATTCCTTTGCAGGACCAAATCGATTATACAGATCGTCAAATATTTTAATCGAATGAGCAATTTGATCAATACAATGCACACGTGATGTGGGATCAAGAAATATGACAAACACATGCTTGGAACGCGGGTCAATCCCTTGTCATCCGAACTAAGGTCGGAGGTCAAATGTGTGTCCGTGCCCTAAACGGAACGAGGAAAAATTTTGATTTGACCAAAATGAGTGTACAAAGGGAGGGAAATGTTTTGATGTTCCTAAATTTATTGACTTTGTATTATTAAGAGTAAATGTTTATGGGATGTTTTCATACGAATTGTGAATGGTGATTGTGTTATTGCTAATACTTATTGAAGACGATTATTGTAATGCTACTCTACTCATTTATTAAAGAATACAATCAATGATCAAATCTACATTTCTAATAGATTTTATTTATTTATGATCATAGTTTTAGGGTTTCTAATCAATTCTCTCGAATGTCTCTTCCAAAGGAGTATTTCCAGTTCGATGCCGATGAATTCTTTATCTTATTGTAACAATGACGTACCTAAGAAAGCAGTATTTCTTTCACTAGGCCTATATGTCACATCTTTTTTGTTAGCAACAGGATCTTGTCTATCTCCAGTACTTGATAGATGACGTATATCGTCATCTATCGTCATTTGTATTGCGTATAGTAAAAAAGTGATTAATGATTGTGGGGTCGGCTTGTGTGACTTCTAAAACAATTTTAATAAGCTCAGTAGTTTTATTAGAATTTATTCCCATATCGTATTGAGATCGAGTTTCATGGAATTGATTCCATTGTTTATTGTGTGAACTATGGCTAGAACATACTTTATTTAGGTTTACTTTATTTAGGTAGGTGTTAATAAAATTGTAACTGAGAGAATAATTAATCCATAGTTAATGTAAAGTAATTAGTAACATTAATAGAGCTGTACCTACTCAAAGGATACTATAAAGATGTAAAGAATAAGTTAAGACTGTCCATGTTTGAAGTAGTTCACCTACTTTGAACTGTTGACAAAACAAAATGCAAGGGAGTGGCGTACGTGATGCGAGAAAACGAGCTACCGGTCAAGCAGTTAATGCTATGTATGGATCACTGGCTAACTGCTAGAGAAGTCCGAGTATTTTTACCACTGATATACTTCGAATAGCCTAAGTATGAGAAATATTTCCACCCTCACGCAGTCGATCAAAAAATAGCCTATGTGTTAATTCAGGATATCAACTAACTGCATTTCAAATTTCATCAAAATGTATCCAGTCGTTTGAGCGTAAAAGAGTAACAAACATTCATCTATCCATATTTATAAATTTTCGCTTTCATAATGAAATTTGTTCTTTATCTTTTTCTTTCTTTTGTAGTAATAATATACAGGTTTTGACAAAAGTACTCACCATCCAGTTCATATCCCTGGCCACCCCACTGCGGCAGCTCTTGGGAGCACGACTTGGGGTCGCGACTACCTATCGAGATCTTGAGGCTCTTCCACAACTTCATCTTGCCCACATATTTATACACGACACTGATATATCACACGTCACTCAATCATTTTGCACTCACACTGTCACTTGTTGGTAAAATCTGAAACAAAAGAAAATTGTTATTAATCAATTTGTGCGATGATGAAGCCGAGGCAACCGCAAAAAGGATTTAGGAGTTTAGTAAGGTTCAAAAATGTATTTTTTTCTTTGATATAAGTCTAACATTCAAGTGAGGGAGTTTAGAATGAATACTACAGTAAAAAATGTTTAATGCAACGCTTGCATGATGCTAATAGCGCATTCAAATTGGCATAATAATATTAAGCCGAAAATATTCTCAAATAAATGGAGCATGTAAATGAAACAAAGCAGTACATATAATATTTATAGCGGCAATGTAGCAGACTGACACAAGTACAAGTAGGTACTCTATTATTTCAGCTGTAATCGCCCAGCGTAAGGTCAAAGACCTCCCATTTATCCCGATTATGAGTTACCGTAGACCATTCATTACAGGAGTCAAGTTCGTCGAGAAATCGTCTATAGAATTACGTCTTTTGTTTCCTGTCCGCCAATGAAATGATTTAGGCAGATAAGTTCTGATTGAAAGTGGATGTATTTTAGGTACAGATATTATTGACGGTGAATAATGCTTATAATAGCGCATCACTGGTAACATATGGCTAACAAATCAGGCGTTTACCTAGCATTATTATAGGAACAAACATAGCTAAAATGATATAAAAATAAGAAATTTTGATACTGGATTATATTCAAGACATGTAAAGCCAAATCTACTACATTTAGTACAGGAAGATTTGCCAAAATATTAACAAGTAAACATAGTAAACACCGAACATGTACAAATTTTCAATAATAAGATTAATTCACTTGTATTTCAAGCGAAAGCCCGTGTATTGTATAATCTATTTATAGTATACAGGATATCTGAATAGCACAAACAATACCGAGAGAGTGTATTCACCAATTTTCAGTGAAATTCAAGCTATGCTTCTCATGCATACATTAATGTTTGAACAAAATGAGAATAGTTCGAGAACTAGTGGATAGGTGAGGCTAGGAGATGCTTGCTCAGTAAATAGCTAAAGCGTAAGTTCGTTATCTCAAGTTAGATTGTCTATAAGGATCATGTTCAGCGTTCACTATTGAATGGTACAGTCAGTCAATGTTATACCTGTAGCTTCAATAGGGATCATGACAACTTTTTCTATGTCCACTACGTAGCACTAATACGAATTGTCTCTTTTGTCCCGCATACAAATACAAACATAAATTAACAAAAGAACAGTCAATGAAACTTACGCTCGACGCCACTTTTTCGTATATATTTTGCGAATACGTAACATCACAAGCCGCCTCTTCTGCACTTTAAAGGAATTTGTCTTCGACATTTTTTATTATTTAGTTATACACAAAGATACGTACCTAATATTTGTTGATTATCTATCTGCCGAACTTATTAGATTTTCGTACTCTATCATCATCCCTATTAATAATTGAAGGTAAAATAATTACAATATAGGCCTTGTTTTATCTATCGAAAATGTAATACATTTGTATGGTAGGAAAATGTTTACTAACATGGTATGAAACTCAATACATCCCTGGAAATGTTATTATGTATGTCCAAAATAGAGAGAGATTAATAATGTATTTTGTGATACAATTATTGGTTTTGAAGAGAAAATCGAAGTCAGAAATTTTAGGCACAAAGGTGATATAATCGTTTAGATTTTTTATATATTTAATATAACTCCTAACTCACTTCAATAATAAGAACAACTAAAAATACTATACAAATCTCAATGGATTACAATTTCTTCAAAACTCACTTAAGTCTTAAAAAAGGACACCCACGTCTTACCACAAGCCAAACTTCTGGCAAAGCGTAGGTGTCCTCCAAGGCAGCTGCCATTTTGATTTACATACACCATCCCACATAGCCATAACCTCCACCAGAGTAACAGATTATGACAATGCCTGTACGCGACGACCTAACAGTACCAACACAACACAAATTAATTATTATTAATTACTAAACCAATATATCTAGAGACTACTAACCTATAGAACACAAATTGCATTTCGGGTCACGGTGGATGGTTTGTTAGCTTGTCCATCGCTACGGGTCACTACAGCCCGTCAATCAGACATGGCTCCTTGAATACAATGGGCTCGGACTACTTTTTAATGGCGTCGACATACTTCCATGAATATAAAATGACTTTGTAAATTTATGAATCAATGTTTGATGAATGAGTTTGTCTTTATGAGTTTATCCTTAGAGGTTAAAATGAAGGACGTATATCTGAGTATATTCGTCACCGCAATAATTTGTGATTATATCCAGAAAATTGGGAGTCGTATCGTTTGAAATTTGTTGCTCGCCTTTTTTTCCCCTACATTAATCGTATTGTTACCTATTAACGACTAAAAAGAGCAGGTTCTGAATTCTTTGAATTCTGTTGTCATTTTATTTTTCATACTCAATGGGAATATTGACAATATAGTGCTGGCTATAATTTATGAACATTGACGTTCAAAAAGTGCTGCATTGTGGCCTAATTTGAATAAATGACTTTTGATTTTTCATTTGTTTTTCTACTGACCAAAAATATTTCTTTTTACAACATTCTCTTTAGAAGCACTAGGCACCATAATTCAGATCATCTCTAACTCCTAAAATTCGATAACAAGAGAATAATGTTCATAGTATTACCTCTACAATGCGGTATTATCTGGCTAATGTCCCAAACCGGGTATTAATGAGGCAATATTGGTAAATTAAATACTCCACATTGATGTTATAGTTAAGTAACATTATCGTCTTTGCTGAGTGAGAGTGGTGTTTAGTTACCGCATACCCTGTTTGTGCATTTGATATCTTTGTTGTAAGGACTTAGTATTATGTTTATGATAATATCAGTTTGTTAGTGATCGAGTACTGGAATAAGACCTCTTTCTATGTAGGATTGAGCATTGATTAATAGGTACGGTAGGTGTTTCCCGTGGAGGTTGATTATAGCTGCAAAAAATATAAACCTAAACAGCAGCCAAATAAATAGTAGTCTTTGGATTAATCCATGGTATCAGCAAATAGTACCAAATTTTGTGAGGAGGAAGGAGGAATAAACATACTCACATAATTTCGCCTTTATAACATCAGTCTAACGGAAAGTGGAAAAAACATTCTTAAAAGCTGAATTGTTTGACTTATAAGTCAGTTTATTGCTGAGTAACCATTATTGAAATGCAGTGAGATCTCTCCGAGAGTCGGAAAGCACGTTAAATTGTTGGTCTTGGCTGTCAAACGAGGAATTAAAATTGATAACAGTGGCATTCACAGTAACAGAGAAAATAAGTTTGTCATTATCATCATCTCAGCTGTAAGGCGTCCACTGCTGGACATAGCCCTCCCCCAGATAAAAGATATATACGATTATAATATTCACTGTCTTTAAACACTTTTAACTGTCACTTCAATCAAACATTATTATTAACAACCCATATTACATATTCAGGTGAGTAAGTACTTTCAACCAAAGCACCACTAAAACATCGATTCCCATTACTAAAAACATATTTATGAGATCTCATTCATTTTCGTCTTGGAAACATACATCAAATAATTGACTGTCCGTAATCCAAGGCTGCGTTCATTTTTTATGTATTTATGGGTAATCATACCCAATACGCTTCACGAAAAGCTCAAGCTTCTGTATTATTTACCCCACTTCGAATGACTTGCAAAATCGAACGCGTTACTTAAATATATTTCAAAGTGATGCCAAGAATGCCATCGACTGTCGATAAGAAATTGTTTTGGCTTAAAAAACAACCGAGTGTTTAATGCAGTTCAACTAAAAATTTTCATTTGTTACTTTGTTAAGATACAAATTTTCATCATCTTGAACTAATTTCTTTTCTTCACGATTTCTTTTTTGCTTTTTTATTTCATCAATAAATTATTGAAGCCTCTTTAATATTAACTGTCTCATGTATTATCATTTACACCAGCTTCGTTATTTTGCAATTTTCTTTTAATTACTAAGTTAACGTATTTTACAAGAAAATGCATACTTAAATCACGCGTAATTGTAAGTGAAGCTCAAAATAAATTGAATAAAATATTTATTTAAAGTTCGCAGGTTTACCGATATATCGATATCAAGTAATCCCCTCTCGAGCAGGCTTACCCGAGTCGAACAAAGTGAAGCCAGAGATCAGCCAAGCGTAACAACGCAGAATCATAGTGATGTACAAATATACAACACTTTCGCTATGGACAAAATGTTTGCCAACGATTTGTGTTAGTCGATAATGTATTATCTGATGTTATTAGACCTAATATGTAATGTGATTTGGAAATAAGGTCGTTAATTGAAAAAGAAGGAATGGAAAAATAAATGATCTGAATTGAATGTATACCTACTTCGTAAAAGTGTTTCGGACATGGGTGAGGTGTACGTTTTTCACCATCGTTTCATTTGGAAATCATCGAATAAAAAATGATAGGTACGTCCTAAACTATAAAATATATTTCATTCGATCATCATTTCGGTACCAATGATTAAAACTATATTTAAAACTGCGAAACATTTCTGAACACTTCAAACACTGAATACTCTATCTACTTAAATAGTTAAACAAAACTGTTCTATCTTCTCATAAATAATATCGTAACACAACGCCCACCCAAAATACACCTGGAATTAATCACACACGTTAGCGTCCAAACTAGGTGGAGTAACGAGTTCTAACTACGTAACTCAAGTTAGAGACCAGGGGTAATCAGTTAACTGGCGTCGTCGAGTTACAGGGGTCGCGCGGTCAGTCGGATTACCGTTGCTAGGCAACCAACCTCCTATTATCACAACTTTTTTTTCTATTATTATTTTAATTATGAAGCCGGAATGTTGAAGGGATTACAAGGAAAGGGGATTGTTGGTTGGAAGCTAAATTGTAGCTATTAGCGATGACAATGGCTGTACAGACATTGTTTTGAATTTGTGTTTGCGGGAAAATTCTCGTGCGGTTTACTAGTAAAAGGTTTTATAAAACTCGTACGAATTTCTGAGAACGCTTGCTTTTACAGCTTTGATATATCATAACTACAAACGTACTCCTTTGACAGATATTTGTGGGTTTTCATGTTTATTTCGTTCAAGATGCATTTCTGGAGACGCAATATTTTGAGGTAAAAGCAGTATTTTTGAAGATTGGTACATATTATAATAAAATTTGTTCATTGCATTAGACAATTGTGAAAAGGGTTCACCCTTGTTTGAACTGACAACGTTTAAATACATACATATTTTAAATAAATTACACCCAGATATAGGACAAATTTTAATGATCATGCTCATCAAACAAACAGTTATCCTGGGTGGGAATCAAACTCAAAACCTGTCATATAGCTATCAGGCCCACTAACCACTAAACCAACAGGCCAGCCATTTTGGAAGGATGTAACGCATATTCCTTCATACGTTTAAAGTCCTTGTCATTTTATTGTTTCGTGTAAACTTAAACGTTTATTCCCATATTTCTTAAGAATGTAACAAAAATATCACAAATTCAATTATTATATTTCCGTATAAATATTTGATCACACGCTCTATTTCCATTAATTCTCCTCACAATACACATAACAATATTATTTCATTTCCTTATTGTTACTGACAGATCAATTTCAGTGGGCTCGCCTCCATATTATTTGCGGTCTGTATGACCGTAAAAGGCTTTTAATACTGAGTTAATAACGACGAAGAGGTAAAAAGAAACTTATAATTGCTCTTTAAGATAAATTTGTAAAGTTGTTCCGAGTTCTGTGGACGCATCTGTTAACTTTAAACATTAAACGCAGATGATGAGAATTTGTATCGGGTATTCGGTGGGAAATTATGAAATTTAAGTAAGAAAAGTCATTGCGGTTCTGACTTTTGATCTTTTTAAGTTTTTCTTTTGTGTTTGTATCGATTTACTATATTTTAGTCGTTTGTTACTAGTGGAATGGAGAATGATAAATTAATATGAGGTTTTATTCTAGTCTCTTACTTTCGTCGTACGCCTTTTTTTTATATTTAATCTATTGTTATCTTGGCTAGGTACTGGAAGTATAGGAAGTAAAGAATTTTGACATAATCTCAATACCTCTGTACTCTGTTGTTTGTACCATTGTATTTGTACATTTATATCGTTATAATCACAATGTTATATTTATTCAATTGTTATATTTGTTAAATTTATTCAAATTGTATAGAAATACATAAATTGTTAAATAAATAAAACAGGCTAATTCATGGACGCAAAGAATTTGGAAAACGACCGCTACACATTCCATTGATTGAATGAACATACCACGTCAATAACACGAAAAGTTTCAAAATTGTACATAATAGATACTAAACAAATTCCAGCACTTGATCCTCATAAAATTCTCAAGATAATTAAAATTATTATAATGTGTCGTTTATTCTAAAAGGAACCCTCATACATAAAAGGGATTACCGCTTACGTTTTAATGAGGTAAAGTAAACTCTCGCTCTACTGTTACTAACTAAATTGTTTATTTTGTTTCATATAACTAATTAAAATTAACATAAATACTCTTGTAAATTTTTATTATATTATTGAGAAGCCATAGCCTGAATATAGAAATGCCAATAATAGTTATTTCACCATTAAGTCTTATGTTGTCTCTCTCTGACTCGTGACGTGTTATATATTTATCCTTATCTTACGATCTATATGATAATTCTGTTGTTTCATTCATTGAGCATAACTTTACGTTTGTTTTAGTATATTTACTTGCCAATAAAGACGACTCAAATTTTGGAAATTTGTCAAATTTTAACCTACTAAGTAGCTGAGGAATTATGTTAAAGTATGAGAAAGTGAACTTTAATGATATGGTATAAGGTTGAATTTTAATTAACATGCTCAGTCTAGATCCGTTAATTGTTACAAATCGTATGAGATCAAACTTAGTGATTCATATTTTGGAAGGCAGCCAGTACAAAATGTATTTCAAAATTACCTAAAGCTGAACTTGCAAAAGCATTTAATTCAAGTTTTAGTTTTATTAAAATGTAAACGGGATTTATTTTATCCTCTTTTCTGAGTAAACATGATCTCAAAGAGATTTTAACTGAATGTTACTTGAAGACTACATTGTTATTTTTATTTTGTGGTTTCCAGTACTACAGTTTACCACTATTCGCCGTTTTTACTTTGCAGCTCATACAGTTACTATGCCACTTATGTAATCGAAATCATTTTGAAGTAATATTGGATCTACGATATGTACAACCTAACTTTTTTGCCGGGTTATACACTCCAAAGGCGTCGAATTGATCTTTGTTTTTTTTTTTCAAGGGGCTTAGATAAACTCAAGAATTATATAAAACACTGTGATTTTGCAAAAAGAAATTCTAAGATCTGATGCAAAGCTATCCTCTCAAATACCTAAGTGAGTAACGAGTCTAGTTAAATCCCATTCAAATATAGATCGCGTTAGTTAAAGCAGTACGTATAAACTGGTCCACAGAAAACTAACGGCTCTCTGGATGAGGCTCCCGGACGTTTAAACTAAAGCCGAATGGATAAATGGGTGACGACCCCAATTTACGATGCTGAAATAGTGAGTGATGAGCCTAACCTGCAGTTTTGATAAATATATGAACTGGAAAGTGATAAGGATAATGTATGGAATGGACTTTAAGGGGATGTATAATTGTTTACTATGGTTTTTGTATGATAGTAAAGGAAAAGATGATAAGAGAGATAGAAAAAAAACAAGGAATAATATTTCTCAAAATATTTGTGGAAATAACCCGCATCAAAGGATAACAAAAAATGGCAGAAGTAAAGAGCTTTGATTTCATCTCGGAAAAGGATTTTTTTTATACCAACAAGGAAAAGAAGATGTCTCAAAACAACATAAGGAACCAAGTAGGTAATGTCAGAAAATTTCATGATCATTATCACACAATTTATCTTCACGAAAATCAACAAAAAGCCGAACATCACTCAGCTAATGACAAAGCATTTCTCCGAAGATTACTCACAAAACAGATGACAGTAAACATAACCGAAACGTAACGAAACATTAGCCAACCGTTGTTTCATTTCAAAATCCTTCAATTTAAGTAGAGGATAATGTAACAAGTCACTTAACGAAATGATCGGATTATGTTTCATTGACAGCACAACGCATGATTCATGTTTAGCTGGCGGATAGCCAAACGGTGAGCTTAAATAGACGAGACTGTTCTAGATTAAGTTGTGTTGGATAGAAAATTTGCTGTAGAATACTGCAACCTTGTAATGTATTCATTATTTATTAAGAAGTTACATTCTTAAAGAATAAAATACAAATTTATGACTATTTTCTACGGCATTAAATTTATCGCCAATACCATACGGCCTTTAATACAATGTAATGCATCGTTTTTTTCTTTTACGTAAATTATTTAGTATCTCCGTTTTAGGTAAAAATCTTATCTACTTCACTCTAAGCTTGGCTGCCTTGTGTCATTTTAAAATTAACCCGTAAGAAGAGAAAGCCATCACATCACATTACATCATCCATCAAATCATTAATCAATCCCCTCATATTTTCTCTCCCCATTTTTCCAATACAATGTTTTTCAATTTCTCTACATTGACTCAATAACTTAACATTTATTGCTACAAACCAAGCCATTACTTCTTCCATTACCGCTGCAAATAGTTTAGAAACCCACCGTCTTATTTATGACACCATTTACACTCATGCTGACAATAAAAATGATCGCACAACAGTGGCAAAACACATAAAGTCGTAACCACACCTCGGGGTCCATTACTCACGTTTTTATCAATTTTATAACATCACATAAAACGATTTAGCCAACAGATTTCTACGGTAAACAATCGATTAAAATAAATCATTCGCTGTCTCCCGTATCCTTGCGGAGATGTGCGGTCGCGTTGAAAAATATTTTGATTGCGAAAATTCTGCAGACTTTGCGGAATTTCTTCATTTAATGGACCCTTTTGATGGAAAATATGTTCTTCGGTTGGCTTTTTTTGTGAATTCTTAAATGGTGGAATTTTAAATTTATGGTTGAAGTACATTGTAAGTAGTATCATAATGTTAACTTATATAGGTTTATTAGGATAGTGTACATGGTCACAGGATATAATTAGCACGTGTGAACATTGTTGTCCATTACTAAGCCATAATCTCTCTATGTCGTGTTAAGACACGTACATTTCCGAAGGTGGTAAATAATATAATGCGTGTAAACACTTGATATAAGATGTGTAATTAATCGATTATTTAATTGATGTAAGAAACGTAATATAACGAAAAGCTATTTAGAATATTATATACGTTTATTCGAACTTAACGTTTTTTAAAGGTTTCAAAAACAGACTTATTAGGCGATAGTCCCAGATTATAAAGAGTGGTACAGAACAAATTAAAGTGTAGTGGATGCAATGCCATTTATTTGTCGTGATCCTAGACTTATTTTACTAGCTGAATAAATGTCAAAATGTCACAGAAATAAATAAGATCAAGGTCGATTTGGCCACAGCGGCTACATAACGGCATACTAAATCAACGGCATCTCGGAAAAATTAAGTACGTACTACTACTAGATGGACTAGTTTCAAAATAGTTTTAATTCCATTCTACTTCTTAATCGACCTATTTACGAATTATATTGTATCTTATGACAATCAACCCCTATTATATTCACCCTCATGTCTATTAAGATACAATAATTCACAGAATTCCGATTACGAGTTATAATCGATTCCACAATGATTTCGATATCGAATTACTGTTGGGGCTTCTGTTGCCGATTTCTAAGAAGCTCGTATTTCGTTACTCAAAGATGTGTATTCGATACATTGTGTTAAGGTTAATCGATAAATTAATCGAATTATATTTCAATGGTTTCGTGGAATCGTGCTGCTTTAATACTTTTCCGATGAATATTATTTTGTTGACACCTTTTGTTGACTGTTTTGTGCTTTTTTATGTTTTGCGGTTTTTATTTATGTCTATTGAGGAGAGGTTTTAAGAAAACATTTTCGTTAGATTCATTAGACACAGATTAAAGATCATGGCTCAGATTAAAGATTTGATACCTTATGTCCTTTGTTTTATTGTGTACGTACTACATACAATAGTTTACATTAACAGATTTTAATATGTTTATCTTGATAACAAAACAGAATTATTATTATGAAATTAAATTTGGATTTTGAAAAATTCGTAGTATACAATTAACTTGTATTCCTAAAATTTACTAAACAAGGACTATAATTATTGACATGGAAATAAGTTAGTAGTCATATCAAATTTCTTCAAGGGCAAGATGCGTGTTTTAAAATTTCATGTTAGAGGTATGCCTTTACCACGAGATTATAACATAATGTAGAAATGAAGAGACAACATAACACTCTAAAAGTTCTTCATCTTACGAAATCCAATGAGAATTCCAATCGAAGTTCCTATAAATATAAAAATGAAATTGTTTACCTTACAAATAACTCTCAAAACGCACGTTCTTAAGCCTATATCTGTTATAGCTATGATACATCATAAACGAACAGACATAACATGAAAGTAAATTAATAAGTAGTGGCCATCTTTGATGTCCGGTGTTCAACAGACTGAGAAACTTACAGAACTGCCGCATTGGAAAACTTTATACAACATAGGCTGGTAGTTCGAATGCCTTGTGTAGTATGTTTGTAGTTCTGTGGCTAGCATAAATCAGTAATTTGTCATAATACTTAGGAAAAGGTGGCTGAGTCTAAAAATGACTGCAAATCATTTGTTTGTGTTAACATTTAAAAAAAAACGCGTATTTTAGTGCTGTCCGCGAGAAATAGAATTGAGTAAACTGTTACCATTATTTATTTATTTATGCTAATACCATATAATTATTGTAAAAAAGCTATAATTACTGTAGTAACAAAAATATTTATTTTATTTAATACCGTATGTTTAAATCTTTGAGACACGTATTTAGCACGGCAAACTTATAAAGCTTCGAAAATTCTACGAAACATTTTCCTCCAATTACACAAATGCATCATACTCGTACAAACGACTCAAACTCGAACCGAACACGTCAAATAACCACTTAAAACTGTATCCCAACAAAACGAAAACGGTCCGGAAACGAAAACCAAAACTCCCGTTCTAGGTCACATAAATGACAGAGACGGAAATACAAAACGAGTAAGGGTAAAAAGAGACAGATGTATATCCAGATTTTGACATACAGGATGCTTGTATTTATAGTTTCTGTGAATTGTCGCTGATTGTCCCAAAGTAGTTATTCTGTTCAAAGAATTTTCGTTCAATATTTAGAATTTAGTTGTTTGATGGGATTTGAGTGATAGGATTCAATATACGACAATAGAATTTTCATTTGAATCTAATAATAGTAATGCTAATGTTTTGTTAATGGATAGTCTATATTTGACAGAGTTTCGGTTCTATAATAATGTAGTGATAAATATTCCCAACTTGCATGGTTGTGATGGAATTTCTTGCTAGTTCTTGTAGGACAGATTAAAATATTCATTAAGAATTTTGAATGTGATTAAGAGGGTAATTTCTTAACTTGTAATTTCTACTTTCATAATTCAATGTAGAGCAATGGCACAAAGTTGTGTAAACTAATCAAAAGTATTTTAACAGTTATTTTTTATACAAAAATATCATAGAAAATAAAATAGAGAACAAAATGTCACAAAAGCGTCATCTCTCCATTCACTAATCCAACCAGGAATTCGTTAACATCCATCAAATTGATACATCTATATGTCAGAATGGGCCATCAATCAATAAAACAGTCATTACAAAGCCACACTATCCTCTATAAAAATCACCCTTTAACACAATAAAAGTAATATCTTAATAACCTTACAACTTTATTTAATAATATTAATGGATAAACAAGTGTGGTGAATCAAACTTTTGTCATTTTTACACAATTAGCCAAGCAATTTTCACCCTTATTCTGTTCACATAGTGTTTAATTTCGTAGTCTCAGAAAGGTGGTATTGAACAATTGACCCCCATATCGCGTCAATTGAGTCTTGCTTTTTAATACAAGCGTTAGGGTATGTCTTAACGACACATTAATTAAACCAGGCGATATTAATGATGCCTCTTTGATCTATAACAGCTATTGCGATATAAATGTCCGACCCTTGATTGATACCGTATGACAATGATATAGACGTTACTGTAAGTGTCCTACATTAAGTACGTCTCAGTTTAATATACATATCATGTGACACAGCATAGTATTTGCACATAGTATTTGTTAAAACAATAATAATAATAAAGTCCTGACTGATTTTGGTTACGGCAGCTAGTGTTACTATGACACCAGCCAGCGGGACATATTATAGTGCACAAGCGTGTGCGCAATCCGACACGATCGGAGACAGATCAGGCGCAGGACTCGCATTTTTACGTACCTTCCGAAACACGGAACCAGTGGTATTTTACGAGAGACTTTTAACTTGACAGTCCTACGGTTTACCATTAGATGTTACGACACAAATGTCTCTCTCCTTCACAAACAATTATATCTAAGCTAAATCATCATCATTTTTAGGGTTTCGCACCCAAAGGGTAAAACGGAACCCTATTACTAAGCCTCCGCTGTCTGTCTGTCCGTCTATAACAACAAATACTTAAAAAAATAAATATGTTAACGTGTACGTACAACAAACATGTTTTTTTTTGTATTTCTTTGCTCAATATTTAGAAACGGAAACAGATAGATAGATGCTTTTTCTATATACATATATAGATGGTACGAAACCCTTTGTGTGCGAGTCCGACTCGCACTTGGCCGGTTTTTTTTAACAGTGACACGCATTTGTAGTTCCCTACTTGTTTATGTTTCATGGTACAAACAAACCATAAATGCTTAGTTACGCATTCCAATTGAATGGGACATATTTTGATGATCTAATGACTGTATAACAGTACCACAAGTACAAGTTAGGTACGCATAGTTATCTAACTGATACATTAGTAACGTAATGAGCTAATGCCTAGTTAGGTCAACTATCGCTTAATTGTGTGAAATGCAATTACATTGGAATTATGACTTAATTGTTTGAATTGTCTTCTACTTGAGGTTAGGTGGTTCATTAGTTGGTATTGATTTTCTGTAGCTATTTTATGAGAAAGAATGCGTCATGTTGAGATAAGTGTCAATCTTTTAGTGAAGGCACAATTTTAATGAGCTAAGTAAAAAAGTATAATTATTTTACGTTAAATGAAAAAGTGACAAAATTCAACCATGACGTCATCAAACATTTTAAGTATCACTCAATTAGCATGTTTAGAAATAATAGATACTTATCGTGGTACCATGGTACTGCGTCGATTATGGTAATCATGTAACGTTACAAAAAATATTATGTAGATCCAGTAGAAATGGATAAAATTTGTGTTCAATATCTGTTATTAAACTATTCTGAAGCACATAAAAAATAATTATCAATCTTAAAATAAATCATCATCATATTCATTATCGTTTATACTCGCAGGTATTCAATATACTTAAAACAACCAAAAAAAATACAAAACGTCACATCGTGACATCGTTTGAGGTATGTTAATAAAACTTGTAATTACCTTAATTAAAAAGCTTCCCTCACTTTTATCTAAATAATTAATTTCTGATCTAAAATGTGACCCGCTGTTTCACTTAATTTAGGTTAGCGTAACATTCGTAACAATCTGAGTGGGCTTTCGCATTTAATTTTCTTCCTTGTTAATTTTACAAGATTATTAATACAGATAATAAATGGTCTAAAGATAAGTTTTGGTTGAAGTTCTGAAAATTACTTTAAGTTATATTTTATAGTAAATTACTGTTTTAAGTGGAGAAAATCACGATGCCTAAAGGTAACGAAATATATTATGAACTCATGAAGAAAGATTTTAAAACGGAGATTTTGAGAACGCACTTTGATTTAAAAAACGGGACGGCGCATTACATGGTGTGTGGAGTCATCTCGTTTCCACAGCAACATCTGTAATACTTTACAAGCGCTTCTAATGCAGAAAAAACCGTTTACCCTGCAGAGGGATAGTTTGATCTGAAAATGTTTATTTAATACTAAATTAATTATTTTTTAACCATATCAGGCTCTATCTTATTTTTTTCTTTTAGTAAAGTTGATTAGCAACGATGTGGCACATTTTAACGTTCTAAATGAACCTAAACGGTAAACAAACATTTAGTATGACGCAGTGTCTTAAGGTTCAATTAATTTTCGGCGCTAATTAATTAAAGATCACTCCATTTTGATACAAGACTCCTTGAACTTTGAACACCGCACTATCTTATCCCAAATTAAAATGGAAGGAAATGAATACCCTAGCTAGGTTAGGTTTTTTATCTACTGGATTTTACTCGAGATGTATTTTTATTAGCCGAGCTTCTAAATGGGCTCGAATCATAGCACAAGATACTTTATATCTAAGAAACTTGCAATGTGATTGCATTGAAAATAAAAGGTTTTTTAAGTAAATCCACAAGGTTTTTTTTTTCGATTTAATATTTTTTGAAGGAAAAAGAGTGTTTTAAAAAGAGTCTGTATATATTGGAGGTCCTAAAGTTTCCATCACAAGTAGGTACGTATACTTCGAAGAAATTTTGCACTTTTAAGTTTGAAATTAAGTAATTCGATTTTCTATTAAGCAACGTCCAAAATAAATCAAGATTGCGGTACCAACGTAAGTACCATCATTTGATCTAAAATTCAATTCGCGTTTACCATTGATCACTTACCCAATAAGGCTCAAATTGAATGTTAACTCTGACACACAAACTCTGTAAGTGATAGTTAACCCATTGGCTGCGGCCATAATTAACCACTAATATTATTAATGTTAATAACCCTATATATTATCCAGCCAATTCCAGGAGGATATTACATTCCGATATTATCTGGGCTCCTCCATTTGTTATCAACGTTAGGGGTCGGACTATCTGTTTGATTATGACAATGAAGTGATTTTCATATTTAATCGTTATTGTTATAGCTGTGGTACAGATGTATGAAAATGTTATGTTGGAGGAAATTGAACTTTAGGTCAATGACTTTAAGTTTATGTTCTATTGCCGAGTTTGTTGCAGATGGGCAAAAGGACTTGTAATTTTCATGGTTAGGTGGTATTGATGAACAGAAAGGTATTTTATGATTAAAATATTATTATTATCATGTAAGATTTTTTATTAGAACTGCATTGTAAGTATGATAGGTTTTTGAACTTTTAATTTGCAATAATGGAACCTGACTTCAAAATTCCTGTAGAAAATGAACTTATACTTACTTTATACGTATGCTATTATTATAAGAAATAGCCTATTAATACCCGAAAAATCTGTCTAAAAAGATACACTTCATTACCTATCAAATTATCTACATCAAAACCACAGCCAAAATTATCGACAAATCCATAAATACTCATCTCCACGGGAGGGCGCCACTCACAAGTAATTATAAATTATAATAACTCGCGTTTGATGTGACGAAAACAGATGGTGCCGCAGCGTGGCGACTGATAACGGTGAGCTGTCAAGGGTTGAATGGGGTCATAAAACCCCATAAATTAATTAAGACATTTTTGTATTCCGTCATTATCATTTTAGGGTTAGGGAAAGTTATTTTAAAGTTTGTTTGCGGTAGCGCTCACTGATGCTACTCTGATTGACATTTGCACAAAGTATGTGTTATCGGGCTTTGTTAGCTGTCGTTCAAAGATATGAGATGTACGCCAAATTTAATATGAGTGCGACATCTTAGTAATAGATTGAATATATGCAATGAACAAAGAATAACAATTGTATCAGTTCAAACAATATTTAAAGTTTGAAAATATAAATAATATTTTTCAACATTCCCATAACACCTTCTAGTCTTTAATTAAGTATATTGTAGTAAATCGAGTTATGAGTACGAGACAACTGCTAAACATACTTATATACTACTAAATACATACATATTATCCATAAATGACACCCAGATACAGAAAAAATGATTGTGGTCATCACACAATCATTTTTCCAGGGTGGTTCCAATCGAACCCACGACCTCCGGTATAGCAATCAGGCCCGTTTAAGTAATGTTCCTTATGTGTAAGAGTCAAATGTATAATATTTAAATAATGTTAGTGCCTACAAATCCCTTGCCACGTTCCACTCTACATTTGAGCAACTTATGTGCTTAAAAAGCCGATCAAACATAAAATAGTTTTTCTCCTAGCTCTCTGTTTTTGTCCTTCAGGCAACATTGATTGTTGTCTTTACTCTCGAAACTTGGTTCTTACACAAATAAAAACATTTTAGTGTACTCTGTTGGTCTTGAGAATATTCTTTAGAAAATACGTTTTTACGTACGAGTACCTATTCATTCATACATGAGTAGTTTTTTAGTCTACTTGGTTTTTGTAAAACCATTTTTACATTTTAATGTATCTTAAGTAATTTGTAGGTAATGTATTTTTAGTGCTTCATAGTTTGTCCTGGTTTTCTTTTAATTTTTGAAATACAGCATATAATATAGTAAGTTGTACGCCTCTTTCCAATTTTAGTGCTTGCATTATATTTATTTGTATACATGAACTGTTAAATAAATATTTTTAGTGTTTTGTATCTCGAAGGAAAAAATGTTTCAAAATGTGTTGCGTAGTTTTAGAGATTTAAGCGGACATACAGACATACAGCGACAGCGAATTTTTTTTATACTACGTAGTGATTTATTTTGATCCCTAGAATCATCTATAATTATTACACCAAACGTCCTTTGTATTTATATACTACGAGTAAATAAATGACTGATGCGAATGTTACGAGCAACTAACAAGACTAAAACTAACCTGATTCCGTAAATCATTATCAGCTCGTCTTTTGTGTATTTTGCATTATATTATGGCATGACTAGAAAATTTGCAGTACTCAGAAATTGTAATTTTAGCAGTGTGTGTGTGTTCAACTGTGAATAAAAGTGTAAATTATAATTATCTAGCAGTTTATTCAAACATTCTCAAAAATCACCTGCGTATTTTTAGATCCTTAGTCCTTATTTTCGGAGCCCTTAATCAAGAACTCAAGAAATACTTAAAACAACAAAACAAAACCAAACTTTGCAAGCCTTATTATTTTTATATCATTATGATCAGTTTTGTCGAATACGTTTTGTCTAGCAACAAAAATCATAAAAACAAAAATACCTTAGAGCTAAAATATCTTTTATCTTTTTCTAAGGTACCTAATGTAAGTGACACCGTAGATACCAGTGATTTATTTAAAGGAATACATCGCGAGGAAACCTGAACTTAATGGCCTGAATTTCTAACAGTGCAAACATGATGATCAATGTTCTTTCTCTGTAATATCTTGTCTCTATGAAGATTTTTTATCTGTCTTGCTATTTATACGTTGCTTGACATTGTTTTAGCGTTGATTGTATTCTTAGGATTAAACAATTGATCATCGGTGATTGAAATTGCTTCAGTTACATTTCTTTTTAACGAGTCACGTGATATAGACTTGTTATTACCAGACATTTCAAAAATTCGTTCAGTGTTGTCGTCTATACAAATATCAAGGTCTTGAGTTCCGAGAGGAGGTAGGATGGATTTATTTAAACAATGCTCTTTTTCTATGCCTTTGTCTTCAGACCTAGAAAAAACGAATAAGTAACACTCGATTCCTATAGTCTTCTTAAGTTATTGTTTCAAGTTCTATCAGTTTTGTATACAAATTGTTTCGTAGTGTATCTTGTTGAGACCTATTTCAGTCTCCTCGCTTCAACACTGCATAATTTTCTACTGAAGCCTACGAATTTCTTCCTCCTCCATTTAAATATGCTAATTTAGTTGCTTATTAAATTCACTGGATTTGTAGTAATGTGTTGGATTTGTTCAAATATGCCATGTTTCTGTACAAATTCTGGGAAATGTAGGAGTAAGTTTATTTTCTTATTTGCTCCAAGAATAAAACTATGTTTTCCTGGAAATAACTTTGTTCTTGTGAAGTTAAGAGCGCAAAAACACTTTGAGCCAGAAATGTTTATGTATTTTATTTGTAATGCATGCAATTTTAATTGACGTTATTTTTTGTTAAGGTCTTATTTTAGAGCAAATATCCTACCATCTCTCTCCAGATCTTGAATTTATTTTTGTTATTTATTTCCCCTTAAATATTATTCCACAGATAATAATCATTAGAGGTACTCTAGTAACGTTCTCTAACAATATTTTCTTAATAAAATCGATATGAGCATGACTTATCTCACTAACGTGACAAGAGGTACCGTTTTACTTCTAAAGTCTCATAAGATTTAAAATGTAGTTCTCGAAAAAGGTGTTATTAAAGATAATGTCGAACGTTATAACAGTATAATGATAGCTCAAGCTGATGCTATGCAAGACAAACATTACCCGATAAGAGAACATTCTATTGGATGCTTTGAGCGTCGTGTTACTGAAAACATCAATATTTTTATACTAGTAACAAACAAACAAAGGCAGGTAAGAAACTTCACAGAAAAAAAAAATCTTGACAGAGCTGAACATTTTGAAAAGTATAGTGCTCCAAGGATCTTTTGGCACATGGTCAAAATGAGAAGTTATACCGTCCTATATGATAAACCGTTGCTTTTGACAGACAGTTCAGTTGATTTTTGTTGCAAAGGCTCATCAACGCCCTCATGCTATTGACATTTGAGCGCTTTAAGATTCTTGGAGCACTGTAAGTAATATCGACGTGAGAAGACATAATTATAAATGTATCCTTACCGAACGGTTTTAACCAACGGATATGACTGCTATTTTAATTAAAAGAATTGACCAAAAATAATTCATAATATTTTAGCTGTTTAACGAAGGCTTAGGTGCTTCCAGCCTAATCAATAGGCCTTCCTTACGTGTAAATAAATAGCCGGACTTCAACTCAATATTTACGTATTTTTTTCCCAAAAACCGTCCGGTTCGGCCCAATACATCGTAAATCTGTAATCCGGAAAAATTGGCCGCGGCCGTACCGGGGCCGCACCGGATCCGGTACCGGTACGGGTTTACACTTCATTTGCTTGACGGATAGCTAAGGATTTACGAATGTTAGTTTTGTGGGCACAGCCTCGTTCGAATGTAATTGAGATGTCTTGTTTTTTGTTTGAGGGTTGTATGAGTTTTATTGTTTTGTGAGTTGTATGACTTATCGGGTGTTGATGAAAAAGTAGTTTATTTACTTTTTGGTTTATATTTTTGGCTGACAAATTGCAGGTATCTAAATTTAACGTAAATAAACGTAACTGAGTTTAAAGTAAGTTTGTTATATTTGTAATCGTCAGACGGAATATGTAGAGGAAGTAAATAAAATTGTTTCTAGAAAATAAAACAAGTTGTGGACAACCTGCCATGCAACCCACCAAACAATTAAGGAAGTTTGACACTCGTTTAAAAGTTGATTACTATACAACAACACGACACGTGCTCTTCATGAACGATTCAGAAGTGGTTTAAAAAATTTGTAATTATCTAGTATACTTTTTAGTACTTTACTGTTAAGAACAAAATCTCTGACATTTTCAGCTTCCTAATGACATACAGGACTGACTCTTGTAAAGGAATAATACTACATTTGAAAATAACACTTTTTTTAAACGAAGTCTTCAGAAGCCTTTAGGATAAACAAATGAATGTAAAATTTGTCCGTCGTCAGATCCTAGTGATTCTACAAAATTTTAAGAATCCATCAACAAAAAAATAATAGCGAAAATATTTTTTTATTTTACGATGATTTGCTTTAGAAACAGCAAGAGGCCTGGAAGGATAAGCCTGGTCCTGACCTAAGAAGGGACAAAAGGAATAATTAATGTAAAGCTCCTGTAAAGGACATCTTAGAAGATTTCCCTGACCGCCGCAAAAAGGTTCCAAAGCAATATTATACTAAACTTGAGACATCGGAAATGGTAGTTGGGACAAACAAAAACGGAGGAAGTGGGTAAGTAGTGGGTCAAAAGAGCTTTTTACTGTTTTATTGTGTTGGTTCCTTTTTGTCTTCAATAAAGCAAAATGGGCTTACATTATAATCTTTTAGCTTTTAGCGTTTTATGTTTATTTTTAGTGAGGTAAAAGGATTGCTGGAGGTTAAGTACCTAGTGGTGCCCTGGAAACGCCTTTGTTCAGTAATGTTAAAGTGTAGCTTGTTTTTCATAGCGCGTCATTTTGTTTATTATTCTTTTGCACGAGTACCAACTTTTATCGACTACTGATGATAACATCAAATATTTTTATCAACGATTCTCAAAAACATCTATTTTATTTACATTTTATCATTAAATATATTTTCGGAGATATGTCTCAGAATTTTAACTTTTAGATAAACCCCGGTTTCTGCAACAACGGGTAAATCCTGGTTGACGCAGCCTGACACTGTGTCAACCAGTCTAATTTAAGTTTATCGTCAGTTTGCAGTAATTGGATTTTCGTGGTTAGGTGGCCGTAACAAAGGGGAAAAAGTGATTAATTATATTACTATTTTCAATAACAAGCACATCCCTTTATTGCTGTAACTCTCTTTCAGTTTTTTTTAAGACTTTTCCATTTTAATGTTGTTATATCCGAAAATTATTCATCAAAATTTACGTCTATTAAACGTTTATAAGCGTTAAACGTTTTTCTAATACATATAAGGCCCAAGTGATCTTCATAAATTCTTGCTCCGTTACCTATTACACAAGGAGTTCGAGTTTTACTACCAAACGAAATAATTTATGTTCGTATGATCCCTACAATTTTAGTGCTAGGTTTTAGCTTTTTTTCTTAGCTCGATCCATTTCTCTTGAGCACCCAATCAGCTGATGTCAAGGCATAAAATTTATATGATAGAAGGCCAAATTCTACTGAAATTTGGGCGAGAAAACCGAGTATAACATATTTTTATATCTTGAGCCTGCATCGTATTGTGGTGTAAATCTTTCTTATCATCTACAATACCGTTGTTGATATATTCAGTACATTTCATTCTAATTTGATACAAGAATTTACCAACTAGTCAGCTAATAGGTAGTATCTTTATTATTTTACTCTCGAGGTATTACTTACATAAAAATCTGATTATTATTTAGTTGGAATATTTTAGCCTCTTCAAAAACAAATTGAATTTAAGTCAAATCAGAGCCATGCAATGCAAACTCTGAATGGTTCATTAAATCAGTGTCTTTAACCTTTGCACAGACATGAGTATCGTATACTTGTTCAACATATTTATGGTCGGTAATTATTGAAAGCTTTATTGTACTATCTCTTTGAATGGCCACAATAACTTCATTAATTAGTGCTCCCTGTGGTAAACTTGTCACTAAACTTATATGAACAATTGTGTTATTTTAAGTGCGGGTTTTATTGTATCTGAAGGGTGTACATAACTTTTCAACATCTTTAAAAGTCAATCCCTGACGAGTTAGAAGAGTTCGTTTTTATATACTTTGCTCTATTTTTATTGTTTTGAAGTATCTGTTTTGGTTTTAACGGAGTAAGAATAAAATTAATTGAAAGATCCAGATTTATAACAGATTGTGAAATTGGGGCTTGAGTGTCGAAGGTCAAGTACCAAACCCAGCGTCAACTAATTTTCTAACCTATTATATTACACATCCATTATTTGAAATTAAATCTTATTGCGAATATTTAAAGTAGTTTTTTCTTTAACCTCAACCGAAAAATTTACAAAGAATTTTTCGTTTACATTAAAATTTGGGTAAGAAGAGTAAGGCGATACATCACTGTCCTTAAATTACCTGAGGATAGCCTTACAGGTAATATTAGGACGAAATATTACCTAGATTTACATCAACTAAAATTAATGTAGGCACGTTATAAAAGGAAGGATTCCTTACACAATGTTGAATCTTGGGAAGAATTTATCACTTCCAGATTCCATTATTTTGGAAGGAAGTGCTAAATTTCTTGATTTAACATAATCTTATATTTATTTGTTATGGGGTTGAAGTTAAATTTTATTAGTGTAACATCAAATATCTAATGAATTATTCTGTCGGCGTAGGGTATTGTAAAATCACCTTAAACAATTGTATAGGCTATAACGATTTCTAAACAATAGTTTTAACCTTATATAAATTTATAACGCAAAGTAAACATAATAGCACGTACATTTATATAAAAAGACTCACATTTGATAATATTTTTGTAGAGAATGACAACTCCACAATCCCCGATTAACAGTCACCATTCCGCAAAACGCTGACATTAAAAATATACAAGGGTGTTTCGCTAAATATAAAAACGGGGCACAAAGGCAAAGTATGAAAACTCAGCAGAATGTAGGCTAACATAAAATATGAACAATTCACAATATCCCTAGAGATTTATGTAAGGTTAATAAAATTAACAATTTGCTTTCAAGCGTTGATTTAGTGTTTTAATCCAACGTTACTCTTTTGATTCGTTTAGTACGTTCCTGCTTTTATGGTGACATAGGATTGATTGCAAGCATGTTGTGTGTATCAGTGTATACTGATTGACGTAGATTGAGAATAATAGCTTCTGGGGTGACGTTTCATTACTTTGAAAGAAGTAAATACATAAATCAACAGAGTTTATTGACACATCAATTTGAAATCATACTGTGTAGTGTGTATTTTAACACTTTTAAATAAAAATGCTCGATGAATGCAAAAAACTTGATGTTGAAACAGTCTATATCAACATCCGAATAAAGCAAACAATAAAACGTCGGAATTTTTCATTTTTGTATTGTCTCAAACCTCCATCAGGTCACAAAACAAATCCTTTTACAAAACCACGAACAAAGCTCTAGAGCAACAACCGTCGATCTTTCGAACAAATAAACAAGACAGTTCGCTTTAAAAGACAAACAAAAGCGACTTCAGCAAAAAAGCTAATGCTGAAGTTGAAAAGACTATCGATCACAAATCAGCAAAGTAATTTCCATCCACAGCTTCGCTTCCTGGATTATAGACTACACTCTTTGCGAAAGATAAATTAAAAACCATTTTTCAAGTAATTCCCTGGAGGCGGAACGGACGGTGTAATCTATACAAATTGGACGACCACGCCACACGTTGATACATCGATAGGGGATTGCTCCATGCCATTTTTGTTTATTACATTGATGGGGTATTAATATTTGCATATCAGTTTTTGGTGCGAAATAACGATTGAAAAATTGTAAACTGATGGATTCGTGAATACAATTTTAAACGCAAATCGCCCACGGGGATATATTCAACGTTTAATATCGGTCAAATAACAAAGGTAGAATGAATAATTTGCATGTATTTGCTGTAAAACTCAACATTTTTACACTCTTTTCATGTCTGTATACAGTTGTTATTTTATCCAATTTATCAATCATAATTCAGGAGACAGCAGTGAATAAATAAAAAGATTCCTTTGTTCCAAAAAGTCAGTACAAGAAAAAGTCCTTTATTTACTTGATACAACAAAACAAACTTAATAAAATCAATACTTCCGGCCGACAAAGATTAGATCCCTAATATAATATTGTCCGTAACGGGAAAAACGAAAGACGGTATAAGTTCAATGATAAAACATTACCTATCAAATAGACTTCTTCGAAATATCTGGAAGTGACATTTGCTGTCTTTTTTCGATACCCGGTCCCAATAATTTGAAGGAGTGCTTCATCCGGGATCAATGGATCAGCGGTTTAACCGTCCTTTTCTGCTGTTAACTAGTTTGCTGGCTCTGATGGGCCCTGACCACTTCCCAACTTGGAACTTGGTGTCTGTAATTTGTTTGTGTTATTCGGACGATGAAGAGAGTTATTTTCCTTAAGTTTGACTGTCATTTATTTCCACTGTTCTTTTGGAAGGTGTTAAGTTACGTCTTTCTTGAAGCCACTAGCTTTATAAGGAAAAATAGCTGCTCGTAATTTTGCACTCTTGTGCGTAAATTAAAACCTTTGTTTCGCTTAAAGAAACAGAGGATTCCTTTTGCAGTTCTTTACAAGATCTTGTTCTCGTTTGTAACCGTATTCTTTAGTAGGGTCCGATTGTAAAGAACCCAGTGGTTCAGACTTGTTCAATTGAGACAGGCAGAAGGGTTTCTTGAAAAATATTTGGTGCGAGCTGGAACAGGTTGCTAACATATCAGACCAACCCTTACAGTCAATTGTTTCTCAGAGAGAGTTCAACGCTTAAACCAGTTTATTTCTGATCTATTATATCTCAATCTATTGTAGGTAGCTTAGATGAAAAAGTAAATCAACTACAACTAAAACATTTTTAGGAATTAAAGAAATAAATTGATTATCATCTATAAGATATTTTATAATATCAATCTGTATCTAATGAATTAGCTTTCCTTTGTCTGAACTTCAATTCGAACCATTTTTTGAAAAGTGTGTCAATTTCTCCAAATTAAATTCGATGTTTTATTCGGAATCAATTAAAAAACAGTCCACACAACTTAATAAACGATCGAATGAATTCATTTCAGCAAATATCAGTCCTCGAATACGTACCTTCAACGCATCGGAGCCTGTAATCGATATTGTTTAAAGCTTCTGCTCCCTACTCGACATATTGGAAGGAAAGAGTTTATTACTTCTCTTTGTTACGAGTCTAACAAAAAGCGGGGTCGTCCAGTGTTTACTGTGTAGCGAGAAAATATCTTATTGTGGCTGTCGAATCGATTTATGACTCGATAAGCGATGTTGGCGTTTTTCGGAGGTATTCCAAGGTTTTGGGTTAAATTATTTGATAGCTTCCCTTTATTAAATGAGATATAGTACTAGGTAACGGTTGTTATTTGAAACATTTGTTTTATGGATTTCGATGATTTTTCTTTGGATGTTTTTCCTGCTGTTTTCTTTGTTGTTACAATTTTAATTACGAATTTTATGATAATTTATTTTCCAAAACCGTACCGTTTGAGTCCGACGATTGCATAGTTTTAGACCTAGAAATGCTTGTTATTTTTCTAAAATACTGCAGTTATGAAGCAATGTTTTAATCATCCCTGAATTGCTTTGAATAAAATTCGTTAACTTCGCCGTGTGGTTACGTACGACTTCATACAAAAATATTTTGCCTGACGCTGTAAAAATAAAATGCCCCTTTTTATTAAATTACTGTAATTTAGAATTCAAACCGCTGAATAAATTGAAGCACTTACTAAGTTGGTTCACCCCACGTTCATTGTTTTAAATAATATTCACGCCCGGACTTCCATTTTGCTTTCCATCAAATTTCGACTTGTTTTTTGTCTAGACTCAAATCTTCATGTTGAAGTAGAGATAATTAAGTTTGGTGTTGGCAGCATTTACAATTGTTAAACGGTTATTAAAAATTGTGGTAAATCTACCATGTGTGTACCTAACGTTAAGTCTCATAATAAAAATTAAGCTAAATTAAATTGGCAGTAGGAGAATTCAGTTCATTTTCAAGTAAGGAATGAACATGAAGTGGAAATTAATTAGTGTTAGCCGTCTATTGTAATGAACGCAGTGTGGTTTTGGCCACAAATGGATCTCGCTGTCGAATCCCGTGGGCGTCGTAAGAACTAAGGATACGTGGGTTAGTATGGACAGTGACAATCACCGGGGGATTGATAAAGTCAAACTATTTAATCGAATCGTATCGGGATAAGTATTGAATTGGTTATTTATTGTTTTAGAAGTTATTCGTGATCGAAATGTATTGTTTGATAACGAAAACTATATCGATGTGCTGTACTGTGGAAAGCAGTTACGAAGTTTTATCGCACTAAATTAGAACAAAGTTCCTATGATTAAAAGAAAAAAATAACTTATAACTGATAATTGCAATGTATATTTTAAAGAACGTTGTAATTGATTCACCTGATTTGCTATAGATATAAAATTGATAACCCTAAGTTGTTATCCTAGTCCTCAACGGATATCGAATCAAATACACATCAGTTGAAAGTACATACGACGAACCACAGATCAATTTATAGTAATGAGTAATGGTTAGACTACAAATAAGTAAGAAAATAATAAAAAGTAGTGGAATAGTTGTATTCATTGTTAAGAAGGAAATGTCGCCAATCAAAGTGAACAATAGAAACAGAGCGACCAGATTAGGTTTTTTTACGAGATGTGAACTCGTGTAAATAGGACTCGCTTGGAGTAAGATTGTGGAATGCTTTTGATACTTTAATATTATTACGCAGATTTTAGATGTGTTTTTGAAAGACAATATGTATTTGTTTTTAATCGATTTGTACAGCTGTTTTTTACTTGAATAAAGCTGACAGAACTACAAAACATAAGTAAAGACGAAAATTTAAAATACAATATTTGCAATTTTATATTTAACAATATCATGCATACAGTAACATTCTTATTAGGACAGTTAATATATCGGTTAGTATCGTGGCACAACTACTTTTCGGACTGGATCACTGGACTGAAATAACCAACAATACAAAAAATGTATGTACCTACTTTAAATACTGTTGTGAGATTATGTAAGAGAAACAAGGACAAACAATAAAAACCCAAAATGTTACCACATCGTTTCCAACCGTTAAAATTTTCCTCAAATACCTAACACTGACGTATCCCCACCGCTCTTTTGGGATTACTTATTGAAGCCGTAGGGATCAATAATCTCATACATCGAGTGACATTGAAAACCGAGTTTAAAGAGAGTACACAAATCCCTTTTGTATCGACTTTTTCTCTTGTTTTTTTCCTTGTTACAATTATGTTTGGAACGCGCCGACCAACTGGTGTCCCCTAAACAATTGATTTTCAGAAGCATTCAAAGTATTACGAAAAAGAAATGTTGTTTGTACTCATCAGAATCATTTGATTAATTCTTTGTTCGACGTTTTTCCAGCAATTTGTTAGAAAATTAGACAAGTCACTGGTTTCTTTTGAGATATCAAATCTTCTTGTTACAAAGATTGGAGATAATGTTTATTAAATTAGATACAAAAGATGTTTAGGGAAATCGCTGGTTGAATTACTTTTAAGGTTCTTGATGAAATAAGATTACAGAGATGTCGTTTGTATTTTTTCTAATGGTATTATTGAAGCTGGCTAGATACAAAGTGTAGATAGTTATATTGTTTTTAATTCTAATTAATCTTGCTGGATTTTGTCTTACGTGTTCAGATTGTTTCAAACGTCGTTATAGCTAAGAACTGGGTGCTATGTCGTCACCCTCACTCCCCCTAATTACCATCCACATTTCATCAAAGTATATACGTTTTAATTAATCAACGCAAAACCTTGAAACGTCGGATATAAAATCTCAAAGACATACTTTGCAACAAACAAGGCTCGCCTAAAAGGTTTCTTAATTCAATTCGTCAAGTCCTAAATCTACACTCTGACCAAATGAGCGAATTCACCGACAAATAGTGACCCATTGACCTCACTTTATCTCCTGAGGCGCTTTTTCCAAGATACCGTAAGCCCGGAACTAAGCGTGGTCTTTGTTTAACACTGAGATAAGACAACCGTCTGATTTGAATTAGGAAATTGAGGCGAATCAGGGCCTTGCTTCAGGCCCATTTATTTGCAAATAATTCGGATGCTGAATTAAATTTTGTTGTTTTAAAAGCAATTTGTTTTGAAAGTATCCAATTATTGATGTTCGAATAAGTTACCTTCTTTATGTATTACCTCATTTGCTTTTCTTTCTTGAAAAGTCAAATTTATTGTCTGAAATTTTCAAATAATTAAGTAAGTGTTTATTACATCAAAATTCCAATTCCATCAAATTCAATATTGAAGTTACCATTTACAAGATATTCAGGTAAACTAATGAACCGAAAATTCTGGAAAGGAACCAGTTTTCGTTAAGCTATAGAATCTACTCAAGATAAGAACACTTAGATTAATTGGAAGGGTTAACGAGAGAACCGATTAGGAACACACTTATACCAAGGTATACACATTGAAATTAATTGCAACGTACTTTTGGAGATTAATATCGAGTATCCTGAAAGTGGCAACGAAAACAAAAAAGGTTTTGTTACTTTTTGGGCCAACTGGTTTTAATAGCTTAAAAGATACGAAAAGTAAGGAATAGTTGATGGACTAGTTGATCTATGTGAACTAGTTAATCGACTGGTTGTTGTGTAAACTAGTTGACGGACTATCGGCCCTCTAGGTACAATAACAATTGAATACGATTATGATATGTCTTCGTCGAGTTCCGACCCGACATCTATACATAACCCTACCAAGTTTAATAGGTATACGATATCTAACAAACTACATTAACAGTACATCCTTCTAGTGTTCCCAAAGGAATCATTGTTATTGTGGGTACTAAAATTGTTGAAGCATAACATTCGTCCGGGCGTGACACATCTTTACAACGACAATTTAATATATGCAAGTCTGTAAGGCATTATAGATCTTATAACTTGGTGGTTAAAGTTTATTATGTGTGAAGAGCTTTTGGGCGTATATCCTCTTGTGACGTTTATTGCACAGTGTTTACTTACGGTAAAATAATAACCTTTGTGATACGAGGGCCGAATTCGGATATTTGTTCCCCAGTTTTAAATAAACGATATAAATAGGGTATTTTATGAGTTTGGCGAATTCGTTTTTGTTGTGGTTGCTTGGGGTGATCGAAAGCTTCAGTATTTACGATGATACTCTTGTGATATACGCAAATAATAATCTACTAGACATTTTAGAGATTGTCTTGCAGGTTTGTGATTTATTTAAAGCAGAATAATAATATCTACCACAATAAACACCTGCACATAGCCAGTAACTAGTTACTTTAACATTTTTAAGTGCCTTTTTAGGCTTCCTGGAAACCAAATCTTTTTGAATTAAAAAAATGTCTTATTTCATTTGATATTGAACGATTTCACGATGAAAAGTTATAATAACAATAAAAAATATCCAAAATAAATAATACTGTTGACAAAACAAAGTTTAAAACAATTCGTTATCAAACAAAACTCAACAAGGCTTAAACGAGACAGGGAAATACACGAAACAACTTTAATTACATCTCCAGCATTACTCTACAAATAGATCGATTTAATAAACACGCCCAAGAAAAATAAACTTTATTACTTAGAGAACAAAGTTTATTATTGCTTTACCTAATAAGCGAACACGGTAACAGTTGTCGATTTAACAATCTGTTTGAGTAATCAACGTTTCATAGTAATACGAACTGAAGGTTGGTTTACACTGTATTTGGGCTTTGTAGTGTTATTTTTATAGGTTTTTATTGTGTATTAACTCGCTTGTGTATACTTGGGTTTGTTTAATGACTTTCAGGATACATAAGACCGGCGCTCGTAAAGTTTGGATCCTTTGTATCGGTTATAGAAAGGAACTTTAGATAATACGCGGGGTGTTGGGAGCTGTACCTGAGTATTCTGAATAGAGAATTAATTATAGGTATACTCACAGTTATTATACAGTACTATCGATATGGTAAACATGCGTATGCCTCAAAATATTTTTAATGTAACATATAACAATACTGATAAAGAGGACTCAATGAAGGAAGATCATTTATGATAAGCGGCAATATAGCTAATAAATATAACGTAAAAAAGCAGAGATCTTTAAAACTTCGATTGCTAAATTACGCGTGTAATAAAACGCACTTTAGTTTTTATGAACTCTGATAAAAGCCTAGCAAAATCAGTTTAGCCCTTTGAAGATGAATAGGCAAACACTAACAGAATCATTCACACACTCTTTATCTGTTAATTATATAAGTATAAAATTTATAACAGAACATCCAATCTATTGAGTCGGCTCCGAATTTTATGCAAAAAATAATTTCGTATGGACATTTTATTGGAACCCGATTTTATCGGCACTTTACAATGAAATTTTTCAATATTCGATTGGAATAAAATATGGAAAGTAATTTACCTATATTAGTTCGAAGGCTTAAAGTGTTGACGGGATATTGTGGAAACCAATATGAATGACAAACAGGCTGGACATGACAGATATTTTATGTAGTCAAACAAAAAAGTTATGTTATTATCTCATCGAAATTGGGTTTTGGGGTTGTGACAATTAGATGCCGTATAAAGCCATTAATTAATCATAATATAGTACAATGTGGACAGAGACTATACTAAACAAAAAATATCTACATTCAAAACTAAACTTTTTCAATTTTTTTTTTGTGGTATCTCACTTGTTTTAGTGTCTATACGCTTGCACTTTGGAGGACAATGGAGAATTTAACTCTCGCCAATGATGTTACTAGAGTCCTATACCTACCTTCGGCCCGAAAATACAAAGGCAAAGTGATACTTAATTGTGAAATAAAAATAATTTATTCAGAATTGTATGTATGTTGTAAGAGTTGTTTGAGTATGTCTCTCAATTTAGTATGCCTTTTAGCAATACTGTTAATTATCAATTGTAAATATTGTTTCACGTAGGTTATTGTTGCGTATGGCAGAAAAGCAGTCACACCATCAAAATACTGCATACAACTGTATCCGAAAAACTTTAAGCCAACGCCAGCATAGCTTGGGAAAGATTTAAGCATATTGATAATCCAAATTCTACACTACATTACACAAATCAGGTCAAAAATATTAGATAAATCGTTTAAACAACAAAGACTTAAAATTATGAACTCATAATACGTTGCATCATTTGTTCTGTTTTAGTAAGCATGATGCAAACTGATAGTTTTAACAGACTCTTTGTTTTATATATTAAAACATTAAAACTCAATAGTTATAAGTGGTTCAGTATACTAATAACTAGCTAAAACTGGATATTTTGAGTTTAAACCAATCACGGATTAAGAGTAATGTTTTTCATAGTCTATGAAGGTTTTAAATTATGAAACGTCACGATCAATAGAAGTGAGAAAAAGAGGTTATATCGCAAAGTTTTGTTAGCTTGATAAATGAAATCAAAATCTGTCTGCTATTAAATTTCAACAATAATAAACTTTGATATTTATTTACTTAGGATTGATACATCAAATTCTCCACCCTAACTGATTTCTAATTCTCTTTTTCTACGCCTCACATTGAGCATGGAAATATATTCGCATAGCCATTATCATAAGTCATCATCAACATAATACCGTATTACGTATGCACCCCTACAATGTTACGTAAAACGCCATTGCCATCCGTTTATATACTAAATAGACAATTTGTTAAACAATGAAAACAATTTTCCTTAAGAATATGTAATCAAAACCATAGATTTTGATGTTTATCGAGGATGTATGAGAATTTAAACAATGTTTCGACCTTAATCAAAATTTGGGATAGCTTTCATAAGGGCTAGCGGTGAGAGGTCTCGAATTTCATAAATTTGTTGTTATGATACAATTCCAGCCTTTAAATTTTGGGTTGTGAAAGTAATTGTTGGTTTAGGCTCTTTCACGAGGCCAGACTCTTACCCTACCGATCTTAGTCGTCTAGATACAGTCGTGACTTTCTAAAGAGCTTGGAAACCTTAAGTAATCTGGTATACGGACTTAGCTACGAAAGGTCTTATGTTACATAAAAAGGTGGCGGGTCATCGAAACATTAATTTACATTCGATGTTATTGGGGTCATATAATTTGAGTAGATTAATTAATTTAAGGTACAAAATAATTTATTTATATATTTTTGTATTTGACATAAAATTAATAACTGAAAATAAACACGCAATTTAAACATAATAATTATGGGGTCGAATTAAAAAGCAACAAACGAAATTCAAAATTATAAACGAATTTCGAATATGACGGCGCATTGCTAGCGCCGTCTGTATACAGATAAATTAGAACGAGATTTGACAACTGTCAGTCTGGCGGAGCGTCGTCTCGATGGTCAGTGCGGCCATGTTGAACGGGACTTTTGTTTGAATGTCAACGGCGTGCGCACCACGTTTGCGACGAATCGCTTTTGTTCTAATTAATCTTGTTAATTATTGTTACCTCGTTATTTTAAAAGTAATTAAAAGTGATTCCCTAACTACTAGTAAATATATTTTTGTGAATTTCTGCAAGAGAGATAAAATAACTTTTGATTTGTGACTTTGGCAATTTTGTTGTTACCAACCATCATTATTTATTGAAGACATGGCTGATTCCGATGATGAAGGGTATCCGCCTAGAAATATGAATTGAAATTGGAACATTAAAATACTTTTAATTCATAAAAACAAAAAACATATTTAAATATCTGTCAAATAAAATAATGTAGGTAGGTAGATATATGTCAATACTTCAATTTCATCAGCTAATCAATATAAACAAGAAAACAAAAACATCCGTAAACCAGTTTCATTATACACGGGTTCAGAAGGAAATTTACGACGTTATCAAAAAAATATAAACAAAAATATATTCCATAGAAGTGCACAGTTTTACGTGTAAAATTGGATATACATAGCTCTATTCTGAAGTATTTTTCCTCCCACTCTACTACTACTATGGTTTCTTAAAGTAAGATTTACCATTGTAGAAGCGAGCTAGCTATATCCAGTGTAGTGTGCTGTCTCATTTCTTCATTGGCAACGGGCCTGCTTTAGTTTTTCATAGTACACGGAGTGATACCCATATGCAGTAAATTTTAAGAGCATATTGGAATGAATAAAAACAAGTTGATTTGCAATAATAGAATCATCTTATTAAACTACATCTCATAGACTAGAGTACCTACTGAAAAAAATATGTCCTGTAGAGATGACGAAATATTTATGCGGACAAATTGTAGATCGTCATTTATCCTTTACTAAAGACTAAGCTAGATCAGTTGTGATTTGCTTGATTTAAGACCATGGGAGGTGGTGACCACTTCATACGAAAAGTACGTAAAGTTAGAGTCAACTGTGATAGTTTGACGACTGTTAGGTAATTACAATTCTGACTGTGACTCTTGTTCAATAATGTATTTTAAATATTTTAATATAGTGTGTCGATGGGCTCTAGTTGCTTGAATAAAAGAAATAATTTAAAAATGTGTTATTTAGTTTTTTTTAAACTATTCCTATTTTAATAAAGTATTCAGATGAATCAGGTAAGATTAGATTCGGCCCTAACTTTATTAGGGGAAAGACAATGTCTAAAATATTGTCTGCTAACCACCTGCTCTTCATTGTCACAAGTCAAAAAATCTTATTTCAGACTTTTAATAATGGATGACAAAGCATTTAAAAGTCCTTTCATAAAATACATTAAAATCTTAGAAGGGAATTAACTATCGCAATTAAAGGAGGAAAAAATTACAGCAATAGACTTCAGAGCAAAAAATGGTAGTGTTTTAGTTGCTTCGTGCTTTTATACAAAATCACTTTGACGTTGATGCACTTAAACAGCCTTTTGTTTTGCTGTAATACCTTTGAAGGTTGAAAAAGCTGTTTTATTGTTACCGTCACTCTATTTTTATTAATTTTGTCTGACAGAATTATAATATGACATTAAAATGAGGATGTTACGTGTACGGATAGATAGATACCTACCCATGTAGCAATTTGCAGAAAGCTAGCATTTTTTTTAGCAGGACAGCATTTTACTTTTAATAAATGATTTTGTGAATAGTTTACTTGAAAATATCGATTTCAGTTTTGTATTCTTTGCAATAGGTACAATCCATTTTTAGCTTGACAATAAAATATGTAAAAATTAAAAAAATATATTTTAAAGAATCTAACAATATAATTATATAGTTCGTATTAAACGTCGCCAGAAAAAGAGACAATTAATCAACTTACATTAAAACAGAAATAAGTGCCTGCCAGTCAGTATTACAAAAGGAGGCCGGTACAATAAGTTTCATTATCGATATCGCTTGTGATTTCGCCGTATTCACTCAAATTGATATGTTGTTTGTTTATCAACCGTTTTGCTTATATCAATAGCAGCGAAACAACACTGGACAAGGATTTTAATACGAGGTATATTTTCATGGGATTTGAGAGCAAATATCTTATTTGGTGATAGTTTTTGTGTGTGGTGAATAAATTTTGGAAGTAGAAAGTAATAGTTATTATTCAATTTTTTATTTCGTCAGTAAATTTTAAAAATAACAATTCTGGTACAATCAAAAAATAGTAAATCGATTCATCTCAAACTACAAAGCGTAAGACGCAAATATGTTCAATTTAACCTAGTTCAATTATATTTTTAATGGTTAAATAGTTTTATAAGAAAAAGTTAATATAAGTATAATTGTTGACGAGTTACTATTTGACATCAAATAAATTACTTATGATAAAAGTACAAGGAATTTGTTGTTACACGAATGAACATTACGAACAAAAGGTTAAAATTTAGCACGTATTTATACACGCATTCACCTCTCTTATTTATTTAACGTGCTATAAGAAACCCTCAGAAACAACGTTTAAAAGATGTTATCCCATAACTGTACTTTGCCAAAATGTATTCTGAAGGCCGCCTTACTCACGCCCCTGTAAGAAGGCGTAAGTGATACATTTCCTCTACATCGAGATTTTTATCACTAGATTACTTTGATAATTTAATAGCTAACACTAAAAATAAGCACTTACACCCCACAAGCCATTTCAAACCTAATTCGTGTCATCTTAAAGTTCAAATTCAAAAATTCAAAGCTACCCTTCTAGTGCTTCCCTTTTTGAAAGAAGAAATCGACGAAGTGTCCCCTAAACATTTTCCTCATGTTTTTATATGGGATTCCCATTAAATTAAACATCGTAGCACCCTAGCTTCTTGCCCCAGAAACAATAATATTTCAACTGTGAATAAAACGTAACTATCACAGTTTTATTATTCTTGGAATTAAATTTATTGTATCGATGTGTTTTTGTTCGTGATTGAATTTACCCTTAGTGTGTACGGCAGTGTGGCAATGGCGAATCAAAATAATAATGGACGAAATTTTAATTTCTTCATATTTTTCCGGGCATTGTCCGTAATGTCTTATGCCATTCATAAAATGTATTATGCCTCTCCACGGGTTGCACAACCACTCCACTGTTTTCTTTGTTTTGGGTTCCTTTATTGTCTGCTTTGTACCACCCAAGCAATATACTAGGTCAAAATACTCAGCAGAAATATATACATTCCTTCAACCTTTCCCTTTATCGGTGACCAGAGAATTAAAAGATCATCATCTTCCTGCCCTTATCCCATTTCACTTGGGGTCGGCGCAACACGTCTTCTAGACATGTTGCTTAAAGATTTGGCTATGGTTTTATAGTCGGCCGCCTGCCTGACACTAACCCTCTTTGGGAATGCGATTGTTGGTTGTTTACCCGCCACCATTCGGGTGACCCAAGGTGCTTGGTACAGTGCACTGGGTCTTAAGGTCCATTAGTCGCCTTTTACGACACCCAGTGGAGGATATGGGGTGGTGCTATTCTTTATATCCGGACACCACACGAATTAAAAGATAACCTAGTAAAACAATTGTAGTTAAAAAGTTGAAGTGAATAGTGATATAAATTGCAAACGTGTGTCTGCGTCGAAACAGAGAGCAAGTAAGTTTTCATACGACGCTTGTAGTACTAGAGAAAATGGTAACGACGGTGACATATCGTTACAATCCTTTAAATACACGTAATACTGCTTACATCTAGGTACTAACAGATGAAATGAAAAATGATGAGAATACCTACTGTGACAAAAACTTCGAAGTAACAGTAAAATTGGATACTTGACTGACTTAGGTATTCAAAAACCTAATTGACCGTCAGATAGATTTCCAAAAAAAATAGTCACGTATTTTCCCATTTATCACAAAAATAAACCTTCGTATCTTTTTTATTTGATTCCATAAAAGAAAAAAGAAGGTTTTTTTAGAAATCGTTTTGAATGACATTTTTTGTGGTATACTAGCTACTGCTACTGAATAAATGTCGTAGCTTACACAATATTACCTTACGTTATAAGATCTAACACTGATAAACAAACGCAGAGGGAATTTGCAAATAGGAAATTTCTCAGGAAAGGCAAAATCTTTCCAATAAAATAGGAGAATCGATTAAGCAGTAATTCCCTTTAAGCCTCTCGGAATCTATAGTTAAACTCCTCGAATCCCAAACCAAACATTTGCAACAACGCAAATGGTTATTCAGCGACTTAATACTTAAATATATTGAAATATAATAACAGGAACTAAGTGAGAGCTGCACAAAGAGGATAGAACCATGCTGGGGACAAAGAAAACTTTGTGGAGCCGTAGAATGTTGGAATAGAAACGATTTCGCTAATTCGAAACTTGGGGATAGGGGCATTGATTTGTATAATTGTGCAGCTTCCAGGATATTGGTGAAAGTTTAACTGCAAAATAGTATTGAACATCGATTTTATTGGAGCCATCTCTACAGAGCATCTTTAAATTGTAAAAGAGGTGCATTATCAGGCACAGTAAATTGGTACTTAAGGACACGTCTTAAGGGGCAATTTTGATAAACGTATTTTAACACTTAAGAATTAGCAAATTATAATCAATTTGACATGAACCTTAATCATGACTTTCAATACGTAAATATGTTTTCTAGTAGTCGCTCTAAAATAAAATACTTTGTGCTAAATCAATTCCAAGTATTATGGTCTTGATAAAATAAGGTTATTATTAAAAGTATGTACTTTAAAATAGTTTACAATAACAATAGTAATTTTCTTGCCTTAAGAGCCGCTAGCCTCGCTGCACCTGGTGCAATGTTTATGTTAACCTATTTATTGCAAATTCAGCCTAGTTACAGAGGTAAACTAGAAAAATATTATTTTCTTTCTAGATTTTAGAAACTCTTTTTTACAATACTTTTTCTAATCACAATATTTATCAAGATGATTTGATCGCACATCGCAAAGACTGATTCGAGATGGAATGGAATAAAAAAAATATAGATGGCCTTGGGGAAGGCATTTACTCAGCATTGGGATACTATACCAGAAAATGAACTTTCGCTATATCTTAGGCATTTCTTTTTCACGCATTTTCTGGATTGTCCGACTAGTTTTGGGGCCTAAATCATAGACGATAGATACGGCATCAAATTATGATGAATAACTCACTTCGTTACTGAGAAATAAGTTATGTTATGATCAGCCTCACGAAGTTATTACACAATAGTAATAACATCCCAATCCATATTAGTAACTTTCCAAAGAAAAGCTAACCCACAATTCATTTTCCATGCAGCAGTATTTTTCGTTCCGGCAAAGGAAGAGAAACAGAAGTTAAAACTATAAAATACTATTAAAGGAGTTACAGAGCTGACAGCTTGATGCTGCAGAGAAAGTTTCCATTAAAAGCAAAGCCTTGCATTTGTAACAAAAAATATTATTCTTTGTGGAATCGCTTGGAACTGGGCAAAGGAATTTATTAAAATAGTAAAGTTTCTTTTAGTGTGGCTAGGTAAATTGATACTTGGAATATTAAGGGCTGCATTGCTTGTAATTTTTCTTTGAGGTAATTATGAATTCTCATTGTCCTAATAACATTGAATATTAAAGTCTCTTAGTTTCCTGTACATGCTTTATGTAGCTTTCCTTACGGCTGATTTTATAGACTAGAATCAGAATAAGCTTAGTTTTTTTTACAGCACGTTATTGGTTAATGTTGAAAAAAAAAACTAAAAAGAAAATTTGGACGGAGCTCGTATGTTTAGAACGGTCATCATCATGAGAAATCTAATTTCTATCTGTTTACTAAACGATGAAAGCTAAATTGATCCATATACTTTTCCTAACTCAAAAAAAATATCGTGCAAAAAAGCGTGGGCGTAAAGCTATTTATTTTACATTGATTCAATATAATCACGGTTAGCTAATCAATTTGTTCAGTAAAATTCGGCTAACAGCCAATCAAATATAGTGCAAACCTGGCCGTTGACATACAAAGCAATTTTAGACTGAAAACAAACGAATAGAGTTATTTTGATGTCAACAACCATGCATGGTTAAAGCCCGTTACAAAATAAAATAAAACTTCACTTATTTACTACGAATATTATATTAATAAAAATATCGATAAAAATGAAAATATTATAGAAGAGCGTGGAGCCTTGAAACAAGATGCCATTGAGATCAATACTAGTACAAAAAGACGCTCAAAAGACTAAAAATTGAACGTTCAACAGCAGTAACACTAGCATAAGAATATTTTTCTCCATGATTTATGAATCTTTGATCCTCAAATGGAAGTGTTTTCAGTGTTGAAGCTCTAACTATACTCTACAGCTTGCTCTTCACTAGACGTTTGTTGAACAAATTCAACGAAAAATGGAATGGCGACTGGATGATTGTCAATTGTTTTGAATTTTCATATATCGTTTTTAATCAAATTGCACGTGACCTGTTTTGAGATCGGTATGTTAGGATTTATTCTTGGCATTATTCACATTCATGCATATTTTTATGCATCGTCAGATGAACATCTTTAGATAAATCTTTCATTTCCGTTCGAGGTACTTGAATTCCGTCGTTGGCAAAAGAAGATTTACTGCATATTCCTACATCGCGGTCTCGGGTTACCAAGTTTTGAACTTTTACGAGTTAACTGTTTATTTTATTGACGGATGGGGATTTGGGATTTGCAAGTCTAATGTGTGAACATTTGATATGATCGTATCGCTTTTAGGGTTGGATGAGAGATCTATCTATAAAAGATGAGCGTTGAATGTGTAATCGGGCCTTGTTTTCTTTTTCACAACTTGATGTATCTGAAGTTTTAACTATTTATAGAAAAGTCTAGTTTGGAAGATTGAATAGAACATGATAGAGATTATACATTACGTACCCAATGTAGCCTTAAAGTGAAACCCAACACCAATCTGAAACAAAATATAATCATATGATAATACATTCGTGTAGGTTGGTAAGTATTTTTGTTTTAATGATCCACATTTTTACTTGGTTAAAGTCGCCTTTTATAAAAATTCACACATGAGTAAGCCCACGTAACCGCTCTCAATTTTAGTAAAATTATAGGCTTAGGCCTATTCTAAACTAGACTACCTAATTAACAAATACAATTTAACCCTAATATTCGACTATGCCTATACCCAATATGAGGATATACAAACGTGCTGCGCAAAAGAATTTATTTTTCTGTGGACGCTTCTATCCATTTGAGGTTATCTTCAGGGTTCGACCCGGCTTAGTATACGTATTTCATCTTATGTAAAATATTCGGATTTGCCTACGCAGGAAGACAAATTGCTACTTAATTTTGGATTTGAATTTTTTGTTCAACTTATCTGGGTAAGATACCTTTCGACGAACTTAGCTTTCTTATGAGGTCGAATTGGAATGCTACCGAAGGAAAAAGATAGTGAATAATATCGGATTTACAGCTAATGAGAGTACGGTTTTTACCGTTCCAGTTTATAGTTACTCAATGTCTATTCGAGTCAAATTGATGAATTCCACTAATTCTCGATCAAAGATTCCAGAAACAACTCTTAATGAAAATTATAATAAAAATAAGTTGCCAAATACTGTCCATAACAGTAATTACTTATGGCTGACATAATTGCACTTCTTAAGAAAATTATAGAGAATAGCTTTAGAAACAGGTAATCGTAATCCGTCCCTTGTAGGTACTCCTTACTGGTGGTGGTCCGTATAAGTATGTAGTTAATACATTTTCTTTCCCGTCTAACACACAATCCACTCAACCGTACATTCATTCTGCATCCTAAATGGGAATGAACTCGTCACACATAACACACGTGATAATCTCAAGGAAAATACCGAAAGTTCGTTTTCGAAAACCATCTTCGGCAGATCAGTATTTATCCACGCTTCGGCATTCAGTCCGTGAGCTTAGGATCTCCCCTCGCACTCCGGAAAGGAATTTTTATTATCAATATCATGGTGTTGAACTATACCCATGTTTATGTGCTCGTAATATTTATAGTTTTTTGCTATTTGTGGGGTCCTTGCTTTATTTATAATGTTCGCAGTAAATTGGATTACAGCTTCAAGTTTCTCCACCGGGGTTTATGGTGTGATCAACGTGTTCCCAGATTTCGTAGATAGAAATAAAGTAGGGAATAAATGTTTCATTTTATTTGGGATTGAAACGATTTGTGTTGAGGAAATAAAATGGCTGACAGACTTAGATACGTTTGAGATCGATGGTTCCTCGTAAAACATTGTGAAGGTAGTACATGTTTGTATATGTCGGTCGCTGGATCAAATAGTAGCAAAAACTACAAGATATTTGATCTGTGTTTTATTTTGTCTTGTTAAAAGTTTTCGTCTCCCTAAATCCCAGTACTAACAAAAAATGTTAGCATCAAAACAACATCTAGTGCTCCCACGTGACTGGAAAATAGAAAAAGGTTAGACATATGCCTTATCTACAAATTCTAGCCATGCATCTTTCTCGACCTAGATTACTCGAGCATATTAAATTCTAAAGTACAGACAGTTGAAAATGTCTGTGTGAGTTTTTACACGACTTCGCAAAAAAGAAAGACCTAGTGTAATCTATTTTGAACACTCTTTGCATATCGAGGTGGAAAATATACCTTTAGTGGGTTTGTTTGATACTAGACGAGTGTTTAATAGTAATATTTTTTTTGTGAGAATCATACGTTCCGTATGCTCTAGTTATTAATGCCGATGGTGCCATTGAACGAAGACAAGGACAGGACACAAGATGCTTTAAAATGAGTACCAAGAGTATTGTATCTTTAGCATTAGTTTCGCGGCAAATTAAAATTACCCAGTTACGATTCCTTGAACAGGCATAAAAACTCGAGTTTTACAGCGTACCACGAAACGTTAAAATAAAAATTAAATCTCAATAAATGTTGCCAAGAGAAACAAACTATTATAAAAGTGGGAGCACCATCAAACATTTTACAAGCACCAATAAAAACAATGATGCGGAACAATGGGAACTGTTAGTTTTATCGCCAAACGTATATTATGCAATAATTCAAGCGGGAATGCAAGTGTTGAGAAAGTTTCGTAAACTGCTACTACTGTTCCAGTAGTTCGGAACTTGTACGTTTGGCTGACTTGCGAGAGCTTGGCCCTCGACGAAATTCACAGAAAATGAAGTAATTTAAAAAGTTCCCTAGTGGTATTAAGTTTTGCATCATTGGAGACTGCCGAACCGCGAGGATAAGCATTTTATATTTCAAGGAAAAAATATTACTTGGAAACAAGATGATTTGTTCGGTGTCTAAAACGAATTGATTAAAATCTATGCAAACTGAATAATTTCATTAGATTAGTTTAAATATCTAGGTACCCGAAGACGTAACATAGCCATGACCAGAGATAAACAGAAAAACTATTCACAATAAATTCAAACAAGTACTCGAATTCCTTACTAAATTCAATTCCTAAGTTGTCATTACTGTCATATAAAAAAGGTAACAAAAGCAATGATTACGCTGATGAATTAATTTTATTAACATTTGGCTTCTTTTCACTAGATAAGCATCATTTTGTTTTATACATGAAAATCTAGGAAATATTCAGTTTTGAAATTCCAATCAATTTGACAAATCATCGTTTTACTATTTGAACTAGCTTGTACATGTAGTTTGTTTATCAGACCAAAAAAAAATCACTACACAGTAGACTGTGCCCTCACAGACCAAATACAAATAAAAAGTATTTGGTCCATGTCCATTTTTTCATCCGCCCCTAAATATATTACCCAATCTCAATTTTAGTGAGACTATTTTATTTCTAGCGTTTTGTTTCATGTTAAATGCGAGAAAGAATGTTCCCAAGTTCCCAACATTTTTCCTTTAGATTCTGGCAATGTGCAGAATCCACCTTTCGACTGGAGTTCCTACTTAGCCAGATTTGTGGAAACTGATACTGACAATTTTAACTGAAGCCTTCGCTATGATGAGTTTCATCGACTTGTTTGTTTGTGCGATGTGGCATTACTTACTGTAAACGCTGTTATGTTTTGTTCAACTGTCGTTTGAGCACTGTTCGTTTGACGTGAATAAATGTATTTTTGTTTTCGTTTTATCTCTTAGAGCACGTACTTGTACCTGATGAAAAGGTTAGGTACTTGCGTACAAAAGATTAATCTTCAAACTTAATGCCTTAATCTCTTAACATGAAAAGTAAGAAACTCAAAACCAGACAAATGAAAATATACTTACTAACAAACAAATTTTAATACAATTTAAGAGGTTAAAATAAAGAATAAAAATTTATGAGACACCTGAGAAAAAATTGCTTACATAAATTATAATAGTTACCACAAAATGAATAAATTCATTCGATTCCAAAAACTTTCCATTCCCAATTTCTCCCTACCTGAATATTTTTCTTCCATTATAACCTAACCCTTTACAGCAATGTTTATAAACTCGTAAATATAATAACACTTTTTTCGTAGACACAATTTTCCATAGTTGACTTATATAATTTCACCAGACGATCCGGTTTTTTTAGCATCCTAAAGTAACAACCTTTGGACCCTAAGTTATTCCAAGCCGCTTTTCATGTAAGCACCCCACCGAGGCCTTTGATATACGAGTTTGTTCTCCCAGATATTTGATTATCCTTACCTGCGAAGGACAACGATTTTTTCAGTGTTATGAAGAAAATTTTGCGTGGATTTTCTTTTCATTTTGGCCGAAGATGGTATTAGTATTATGGATTTATTTCGGTGAAATAAATTCTGGTTTGTGAAGTTTAAATTGAAATTTTTGGTGTTGCGGTCGACGATAATTATGGCGTGTTGGAAATTATTAAAGTTGAGTAGGATAAAGGAGTAGCTATTACAGATAAAGCTATGCAAATGAGTAAACAGAAACAGATTTAATACATTAGACTTATTTTATAATCATTCTACTACGTTGTTTCTGGCACTGCAAACCTTACAGCCATAAATAATTCCAGTCGTATAAAATATAGCTTTGACAAAAAACTTGGAACCGAAGAGACTCAATAAAAAGTTTAAAGAAGCACAGAACGGCCCGCTCTTACTATCAGCCTTAATGTTCTTTGTACGTGATCCATTAAGGGGGCAAGTAGTAGACGGTAAAGGGGTAACAAAACTACTTAAATGAGATAAAAGAAGTGATCATATTAAGGTAAGTAGAGATCTAGATATTTTAAATGTTATAGGAGTTGGCGAGGCTGTAGACATTATTTTAAACGATCATGCGGTTTATGATGCATTATGTTTGCTTTCTAGAGCATAATGGCTGTCTTTTACGTTCATTCTAAGAGATTTTAAAACTGAGTCTACATAACAACATTAAGACAGCAAAATAAAGGGTCTTGAACAGTCCTTGAACAATAGATACGGAGCCATTTGGATGAACGGTATAAAAATATTTACGGACACAAAAAACAAATAATGAACGTAAGTACATGAAAACCAGCTTGTAGACAGAACACAATAAAATTCCAAAATAGCGTTCCATAACAATAAAAGGGAACATAAAGTAAAACCACAAATTTGTGTGTAGCCCAGCGGCGCTATACATAGATAAATAAACGCTTCAATTTGTTTAGAAGTGAATTCGGTAAGAGCGCATACATTTAGATTAGAGCATTTCTATGTTTTAGAAAAAATGTAGGAAAATGTTCTAGTAACAAAATTAGGTGAATTTAATTTTGGGAAATTGTGTGAGAATATTGCCATAGTAATAGAAAAGAGTCAGAGTGGTTCTCTCAAAAGTAATACCGACGAACAATAAAAAAGAAGAAGTAGGAAAAAAGGAATAGGGTATGGACAAAAGAAAGTAGTTCTGTGAAAAATCCTTTAATTTATATTTTAATGTATATTGCACAGATTCTGATAAGGTTACGAAAAATTCGCTTTGGTAAACATAAGGACATACAAAAAACATACTTATGTTAATTTGGTTGCTAAACTTATTCATAAATTGTTTTTCTTGTTGTTAATCAAATTGCGTTTAGGTCGACACTATAATTCACAGTTCACACTAAAACCTATTTCTTGGTGTTTAATAATTACAGAAGTTACAGTTCTTGTTCCGCTTCGATGGATATTAAATCAAAAGCCTAAACATTTGGGCAATAGTTCTTGAACTTTATAATAGAAGAACAGGTCTAAACCAGATATTTGAATGATTAATATTACTTAGGCGTTTTGTTAGACGCTCCTAATAAACTATTCTGGAATTGTTAGGTAGATCGGAATTCAAATCCGTCGTAAAATTGTTTTTAGCGCGTTTATGTAATAGTTGAAACCAACTTAAAAAATATGTTAACTATATTGACCAACCTTAAAAAAGTATAGTTTTTTTTTCCATAATAGTGTGATGTGAGTTAAAAAAATATTCTATAAAAACGCTATCTACAGAGCTTGGTTTAAAAACAAATTGACAATAATTCAGCCGTTAGTTGTTTTCTATTTTTTCCCTGCAAATTTGTTCGTCCACGTACATTTAATATCATAAATCGTCGCGGTTGTTTTGGTCATATCGTACGCATAGGTGGGTTTGATTTAATAGACCAAGCATTTATAGCACGTATGCAATATTTTAGTATACTCTTTTTATTTGATTGCGAATCGGATTAAAATATGAGAGGATAAATCTGTGTGTCTATTTTCAATCGAAATCATATTAGAGTCTAGCTCTGTTTTGTTTTGTTGATTAGAAATATTTTTTTGTGATAGATACGTGGTGGTGACACTTCCATATTAAATCCTTCTTTCTCTACAATGCATCCATAGAGAGTTGTGATTCTTTACTTCATTATAAGGTAATGGTAATCTTAAGAGCAATAAATAAAGAACCTAAATTATAATACGAATAAGGACGAGAATCAATTACAGTACGAATATTAAGCAGGCTTCCTGTACCAAATCAGAATCTTGAACGACCTCCTGTCCTCGACAACACTTGGTTGTAAATCACAGACTTGGTTGTCTTAACTCAAAACAATCTGTTATTGAATACTTGACTTGCTAATTTCCAATACAGCGGCGAATATCTCCAGACATTGATTTCCATCAAAACAATTTATAACAATTTATCGAGTTAGACAATTGAAGAATGGAAATTCAAATAAAAATATATTTTTACAAGTAGTAGCCTTCAAAGTATTTTTAGGCTCTCAATTATAGAATATATCAAGAAAAAATGGTTTATGGTTGCTAAATATAATTTGTTTTGAGATTGTCTAGATGTAGTTCTAGATCTTCATATAATTATTTTTTGTATTAGTACCTGTTGAACTGATAAACAAATAAAGAAGGTTTAGAAAAAAATAAATAAATGAAAATCACATTGTTTCCAAAACCTCTTTAGCTTACTAAAAATCTTATCTAAATATTTGATAACATCACACCAAACTTCGTAAACTTAATTTGAATACCAAAACCTATTTACTTTTATCTTAAGACAAATTATAAATCCAAAGGCCACTTCCGATGACTTTTTCTTTGACATTCATCTTCAAAAGTTAATTTATTAAAATACTTTTCAATTTCCTTTTTCGGGGGCAGAATAACATGACAATATCGTTTTATTTTTTAGCTGATAAATATGTATTGGGGGAAGAACGTTGAACATTTCTACACGGTTCGAAGTGTACAAATACATTATCGCTTGAGCGTATAGTTAAGGTTGGGTTTAGGTGCGGAAGCAAGCGGAGCGGATGTCGTAAAGGATAATGTTTTACAGGAACTGGGAACTGTGAGCTGTCGGCTATTTCGGAGATTGGATAGGTGCATTAGTCTGTATTGTGTGATGTGAAAGTAGTAGTTAATGACCCATCATTTTGTATAGGATATTTGATGTTTTACAGAAAATAATCACTAGGTTTGATTTTTTTCGACACTATAGTTTACAACATGATGTTTCAGGATCACCGGTTTTTTTCATTGCGTTTGAAACAGTTACAAAATGTCATGCATTCAAATTCACATTTTTTACTATGTCTCAACTACAATTTACTCTCCTTTCAAATACATTAATACTTAGTAAGTAGTCTAAAACTTTTTCCTATCAAAATAAATAATCGTTTTTTTTTTATTTTATATCTATACAAAAACTAAATGAATTTAGACTTTTTCTATCCAGCCTGTATCATTATTCCGCTGTAAAAGGGCCGCACCTTATTCTCCCTATACTTGAGTGACTGTTCCAATACTTAGCTTCACCTAAGCTAACCGCAGTGTTCAAGTGTTATGGCCTCCTAGTAGCTGCAGAAAGAAATGTTATTTGATCGACTGTAGAACTACTTACTTCTCTATGTTTTCTTTTAACAATTACAATATCAAATCGTTTTTGTATTGACTGCTTTTTGCCTTTTGAATATAGTTTTAGAACGTTTGTTTATACTGCTGTTTTTTTTATTATTTCATTGGATGAAAATAATATGATGACGGGGAATTTCCATTTTTTTAAGGAATTGATACTATAATTGAAATTCGAAATCACAACAATTAAGAGATCAATACTGATTAATGCTCGTTTTACTCTATATGAGTACAAAAAAGACCTTTATCCAAGAATAAGACGTAAACAGGCTCTCTTAAACCCGGCATAATTTCTTAACCAGTAAAACTATTTTCTGAAAACTAAAAATCAAGTAAAAATCACCACAAAAGCTGATATTCTACTCAGATATTCCAGGCAATTTTCCAACAATTCTCAATTTTTATCGCTTCCAAAGTTTTATGATTGGCCTGAACTATAACTCAATTGCGAACAAGGATTTACTTAACTCAATCATATGATTTGATTTAGTGAGTCCGGTTCACAATTTGATTATTAAATTTCCTTAGTCAAATCGCTTCACTAATTATTCTTCACCTTCCTAGTTGGTTTTGAATCGCTTTGATTTATTCAGTGGATCAATTTGAGAAAGTGGTAATTGTATAACTGTATTTTGGAATGTAAATAGGGGTTATACTTAAGCAATTTATAGTATAACCATTCAAGAAGGGTAAGAATATGAAATGTTTTAAGTACTCGTAGATACAACTGTTCATCCTTGAGCGTTGCTAGCAGTACTAAATTTAGCTTTGACGATTCTTTTGAAAAATACAGTCCAATATATTTTTTGTTGTGTACATATTACGCTGGTAAGTAACACTGGCTTCATAAACACTATTATAACTTCAGTTTTATTGTCTCGAGACATAAAATAGTATTTTTTGGAGCTATTTGAACACTATTATCGTTTTATATTGCTGGATTCCACTTGATTTTCTAATAATTATAGTGAGCACTAAAACTCCAAAATAAATCACGTCATTTAGAAAATGAAGAAAAAACGTTTTATAATATATTTTGGTACTTAGTAGTTCAAAGCCTTGGATCGGATCCAACTTATTTTGGGGAGTGTAAGTGCATTTGGAATTTAAAACGCTTTAGTTAAACTTGTTACTAGGTTGCTAGACGATAATACAAACATAGGGATATGAAAAAACAATGTTAAATATACTAACAACAATACATTCCCATAAGTAGTGCAAATAGAAATAAAGATTAAGATGAAGTTTAGTTTTAATATAAAACACTATCAAAATGGCAATAATACGTGAATCACGCGAAATGGAAATGAATATAATAAGTCAGCCTTTTTGCGACTCAAACATTAAAAGAAAAAAGCACCTAAAAGTAAAATCTGTAGCTAACTTATTTCACAATAACAACACCAATTTCTAACGACGAAGACCAACCACAAAAGGTATAAGTTGGCGTTTACAGCAACAGTCAACATAATTTGCGAGATTTTTACCAAAATATTATTTTTTAGATATCAACCGGTAATCTAGTAGAACTTTTTTATTTTCAGCCACGTTCTGTATAAAACTTAGCTACGTAAAAGCTATTACGAGTTCCCCTAACTTAAATTAAATAAGTACTTAAGTTGGTACCATGTTTTTTCCGTATTTGGCAAAAGTTATATTTTATTTTGTTCTGCTTCTGCCCGCATCTTCGGAACTTGCTTTCTTTTTCTTTCTTTCTTTTTACACATGAAGGCCTGCATGGGTTTTTTCTATAAAAGTTAGTGAATGTACTCGTATGCATTTTTCATACAAGTGTTATCGTATGAACAAAAATATCTGGTAGTATTAATATTTCTGGGTGTCCTTCAAGGGTGTAACTTTGTTCCTCTAAGAATTCATTGGTATCTAATTTTAGTTCATCAATTGTGACATACAAACTAAAAAGTATTTCTTCAAATATTAGATGGTTGTAGCAATATTACGGTCAATTAGATGACTCTTTAAAACGCAATATCTTTAAACGTCCACTAGCTTTACTATGAAATGTCTATTTCATATTGGAATGGTTTTATATGAAGTCATTCACAACAGACAGCGCTGGTGTTATTGGATTCAATTTTATAAAATTGAACTTTGGTGCTAAATCGTGGCAATATCGTTTGCAGAAAACTAATTTAGTAAGAATTTAAATTTGAAGATTATAATAACGTTATATTCGATTACAAAGACAACCCAAAACCAAAAGTTGCATTTTGACAATTATGATTTCTATCAAAATAAAAAAAAAACAAAAATCACTCACTACATATACAGGCAGGCTTGAAGAAAGGCACCATAATAGTCAAAACAGCTGGACAGAAATCTCACAGCAATCGGAAAGCAAAATTCAAAAGTACTCATGTTTGTACAATACGCTTCGAATTTAGATTCCTGACAAGAACAAATCCACACAAGAGTTTTAATAGCAACTACTGGTAGTCAATATCTGTACTATGAGTTTAAAACAAAAGACTGATGCCGTTGCGAGAGGGAGACAACGCACTACATAAAACCGGTGCCATCGTAGTGGTGTCTCACTTTCACAATGCCAACAGTCTTTTGTTATGAGTTTATAGTGTTCATGTAGATCCTGAAATGCAAAACCCTCAGAGAATTCACGACTTTTGACAACACCAGTTACGATGCACCGATCACCGAATAGTTTCGAACTAAAAACAGTTTATTTCAGTTTCGAAATGGTTTATTTGTTGCTAGATTTTTACGCAACGTTGGACTATATCCCATTTTAATAAATCGAGCTTGTTTGATATATGTAACGGTTTTTAAATTGTAGTCATCAAAAATATTTTTAAAATGTTACTTTTTAGGTATATTTTGGATCACGTATCGATCAATTCACAGGTTTTAAAAATTATTTTTGTAGTAGATGTTTCTAGTTATTTTATTACGTACCATTATCATGTTTATCAGTAACAATCTTAGAGTTTACTTTTCCATAAATAATGTTGTTTAATTTATTTCTTACTTTATCTAGGTTTATGGTACATTAACAAAAAATATTGTTATAGTTTATTAACACAATAGTTTAAAAAAATCTCTCACGTTGTGATATCAATAAAACATTTTGATAGATCTGTGAAAGTAATAATTGTGTGCCTACAACCGGAAAACGGTATGAGAGACGAAGATATTCCCTGCAGTCTCTAGGGAGTATAGGCCTTGTAGGGGAAACAAAGATATAAATAGTTTAAGTATACAAAATTGTTGTTTGTCTGTGTTAACAAAATTGGGGAGAATGCTGGTGAGAATTGTAAAAGTGACTATGAGAGAGAGAATAGTGATGTGTGATAATATAATATGGATCATGAACAATTTATTTGGTCTAAATAATAATATACAACACATAATAAAATTATGTATAAGTATATACCGAAAAAACTTAAAAAGTAGACTAAAAGCAGAAACGTCAAATTATTTAAAGGTGACAGTTTTCTCGCTTACAAAGAAAAACGTACGTTATTAAATTATAATGCTATCCACCCGATTTCAATTTTAGTATACCTAACGTGAATATTTTTAGAACTCGTTGCTCTACATTTTTTGTGCTCAAAGTTTATGATACACATGAATATGCTTTAAATAATCTACCTTCATATTGGTCAACTAAAAATATCCAAGCAAAATCCGATATAGAATCTAATATCAGATAAAAAATTGTTTTCATCTATTTCTGGAACTATTAATTGAACAGAGTGCAAAAACAAGCTGCTTCCTGCGTTCCATGAAACCAAATAAAACAGTTTTCACAAAATGTTTCGCCTGAAAGAGAATAAAAAAAGAAAATAACTTTCTATTTGTGTAATGAATATATTTGATAGGGATGTCGTCGATCAAGAGATTAAAAAGTTAAAGAAGGTTTTTAACTATTTATAAAAATACTCAATATTGGTATACTAAATAAAAGGTATAATTACTGATAATTGTACTTTATAAAGGCAATGACGTCACGTCATCAGCATTGTACGGCAAGTGTAAAGTTTGACAACCCTTTACGATTGACAACACTGTTATTAATTTAATCCTTCAAAAGTAGAATTCAAACCATTTAAAATAATCATGAACATAACCGGCTTAACTTTTCCTCCATTTATATTCGTTTGACGAAGTTTTGTCGCAGTCATGCAGCCGTTTGCCATCCGAGTTATTGGCTTAAGACGCTACCGCGAATATTTTCATTTTAGATAGCTCCGCCCACTACGCCCCGCGCGCCCCGCGCGTCGCGCGCGTCGCGCAAGCTATCGTCTTCACTCAATGTGTCAAATTTGAACTTCGCGCGAATCGCACACATCGAGGTCAGCGCGGGGTCAAAAGAACCGAACAGGGAAGATAAGGAGCCGCAACTTACATTTAATTTTTAATCGGATTATTTTTTTTTTGTATTAAAAAAAATACTTGTAATGAAAACTTAATATGATAAGTTGGACGTGCATGGTTGTATGTATGTATGTGTGTGGTGTGTTGTGTGTGTGTGTTTGTGTATATCCTGAACGGCTGAGTCGATAGTTGTTTAGTTTTTTTTTGTTTGAAATGGGAATTAATCGGAAGTGTTCCTAGCTTTATTTGGTGAATATCGGCCCAAGATGGCCGCCGCCACAAATGGCGAATAGCATATTTTTTTACAAAACCTTCAATATCGGTATCAAATGAAAGGACTTGATAAATTAAAAATCCAAGATAGCGCCCGCAAAAAATGCTGAATTGCGTTATTTCTTTTTATAGCTACCTCAATAATAAATTTTTTTTAAACATATTTATTAAAACTGAAATATAAATAATAATGTAATGTTAAAAATTCGTTGCTGGAACGGCATCTAAAGCACATATTGTTTTTTCTGGCAGAATCCGTTCATTTTGTAAACTTCTCCTTAAAGGCAATACAAGAAAAAATTTAATGAACACACAACAGAGTCTCCATAGATTTTTTGTTGTTTTTGTTTTGTGTTTATGTTTACGTAGCTGCGTAGTAGCTATTTATTTAGTGATTTGTGCTAATATTTACAATAATATCTAATAACACTCATATTACTTACCTATACTCCATTTGTTTAGGTAATTAACTAAATGTAAACAATTTTGGTATGTCTTTTAAACAAAATGTGATCTTTAAAAATGTAAAATACGTTTTACAACATGAAATACATTCAGATTTTCTAAAACTATAGTTAATTGATTTATAAGCAGTAATATCCAAATTAAAAATTATTTTTTTGGTAAAAAAGTAATGCCAAGATTGTTTACATTTAGTTAACTACCTAAACAAATGGAGTATAGATAAAATATAGCCTATGTTACTCGTGGATAGGTAATGTAGTTTTGTAATGGTAAAATAATTTTTAGAATCGGTCCAGTAGTTTTGAGTTTCTCCATTATACAAACAAATAAAAATACAAAATTTTCCTCTTTATAATATTAGTGTAGATATACCAAAAGTTCTCGCCAAATTTAATAGTGGCTGGTCGCATCGCATCTAACTTCCGAGTAGGTACCTATACGCGTACAACCTTGTTGTAGGTACCTATGTGGCCCACCATCACCCGCTGTTACCTCCCTGCCTAAAATGCAGTTTATGCAGCGACTCGAGCAATATCCAAAGCCACCATAAAGTTTGGTGAGATCTACCTATAGTTACAACTCTCCTACGAATGGTTATTGTTTACAACTACAAAAATATGTTATAGAACAACAATTTCACTAAAATTAACAAATTACATAACTACATACTAGTTGCATAGATAGGTAATGATGATTTTATTTTATTTACCTTGCCTTTTTCACCTCCTGCATTTTTGGCATATTCTTTGAGGTGTTGTTTTCTTTTTTCTTTAAGAAACTTTTATTTTTTTCAAGTTCTTGCCATTTTATATTTCAAAACCTAAACCTAATTTAATAATATAACTATTACCTATAACGTCTAAGCCAACTAATATTTACACTTACAAAATATTTAAAACCTAAAAACACGTCACAAATGAATATACCTACGACCGGAGCGACAACATGCATAGGTCCAACCCCGAAGAGCCCAATCGCCCGACTGGCTCGTCTCCGTACATTATTGTGTATCAATCGCTAGCGCACGGGCATAAGGTTCAGAATTGCGTAGCGTCTATCATGACCGCGGCCGCTCAAAAAATCCAAAATTTTAAAACTTTATTTAAAAATGATTGGTAATAGTTATGGAAAAATTGTTCTGACAGAACCTTAATATTGATGTTACGAATGTATTAGAGTAATTTTGAAACATAAAGATCGTGTAACTTGCTTGTAAATTCAAAAATAGTACTTTTTTAGACGTGTTTTCGAAATGAATTATGATCGAGTAAAATTATCACTATCGTGTTTTCGTTCTGGCAGAATCTAGATAAAGATATCAATTTACCTATATCAAAATTTTAGATCCATTGGTAAGCTGGTTGTCTTATAATTTGCCATGGCAAATGGCAAATAAATCGAGGTAGCGCCTTAAATACGATTGGTTGATCCGAATAGATTGATCGCTTCAATTAAACAGCCAATTAACCCACAATTTGTTAGGACTATCAACGAACAATATCACAACAGTCATTTGTTTAGACGTCAAAATGTTTGAAATTAATTATGGAATTGTGAGCCTACAGGTTTGGATGTAATGACATCGTTTTTTGTTCGGGATTATAGGGGTCTAAAATATTTTATAAATTTATTTTTTGCATGCGTATTTTTTATGAAACCCCATGATAAAGGAGCGTGGTCTAAGGTTACATAAATAAGTATTTGATGTAGGTACGTTTCGCAAATAAATTATAATAAAATTATATTTTCAAGCAGATCAATAGCTGAAATTCTAGACATGTGGAAAGGAAAGTTTATAATACAAATATTTGAATACAATGTTATAAATATTTTCTATCTACTTCACAAAGACGACACACAGTGGCACTATGAATAACCGAACAAAAGAGATTCTTACATAACGAGAATACACTCCAAGAAGAATGCATCGCAAATCTAATACCCGCTGACTTCACGTACAATCTTTATAAAAGGAAATGTCACGTGAAAATAAGTACAACGGCGTGATAAAACATGTCTCGAGTTTTATTTATCACAACAATACTGATGAAATCAACTATGAAAATGTTGACGATCTATGCAGACTGAATATTGTGGGGAAAGAGGTTACATGCTTTTCGAATTTGGTTGCTCGAACTTTTAAAAATGTTGCGGTGTGGTTGATGCACAGTATAATAATATGTACAGTATGAAGTCTTCATATAAACAGGCACAACGCGAGGCCTACGTCTTCGGATCGTGGCATAATACAGTGGCAAGCGTGTCGCAGTGACGAACGGATGGAGTGTTGTAGATGAAATGAAAATGCAGAATGCGAGCAGCCATATTGCTGTATGTATTTATACTGTGGTTGCAGTAAACAACAAAAACAAGTGAACGTATAACAATAAAAAGTAAAATGAACCCACTGAATACTTTGATGATTAATGAGAGAATGATAAATGAAGGGGTAAGATTAATGTTTTACTAATTAGACGTTAACCAACAAAATATGATTATGGTCAGCAGATGTTAATCATAATTGGGGAATATCCAAAAGCTTATCACTTTAACACTGTTTAAAGAAAAATCTTAATTATGTAACTTGGGAAATAAAATTGATCATAGAAAATGGTTCATAAATTCTACTAACACTATCACTAAAACAATTGAAGCCATTACAGCAAGTTAATAAATAAAATTATTTTCTTATATAACTTGTAAGATTTTCTTTACATGTGTGAAAACATCCATTAAATAAATAACAAGTGTAATGTCCTGGGAACTTTTATGGGTCTGTTAAATTGAGCATGAACGATCTACCGTTAGTTTTTTTATGAGGTATCAATCATGGGAAGTATGGGATTTATCCTTAGTACCGTAATGTATAGGACGCAGGTTGCTTTAGTTCTCACTGGTAATAAATTCGCTAAGATCGTAATAACACATCATCGTATTAATTCTATTTGTTGGTTATTTTGGCCTCCGTACCATGAAACCTGCTTTGACGAAAACGATGACATCTTACGACTGCATCAGAATCTGATGCCCTTGAAGAATTTTGTGCAATACATAGTAAAGTCTTCATTCCACAACAATATTACATACAAACAGATTCCTTAATCATGAGCTAACGAGGTAGCGAGCAAGTCGAACTGAATACACAGTATAGTACAGGGAAATATTATACCTACTTAATTTTAATTCTACATTTTGGTGGTAAAGTTCTATAAAACTTACGCCGTGTTAAAACGCTTTTAACGTGTCGTTGACAGTCTTATCAAAATAAAAATATCCTAGTCTAGAACGTCATAGGTACTGCAGTGTAGTTACGGTTATTACTTGTACTTCTCACAGTATAAACGAGCAGATAAACCTCGGGCTATAAAAGTGGGTTATGCATTTCTTATCACCGAGTAATGTTTAGTTTTAGACTGACACTGATGTTGTTTTTATGATGCATCTAGCAGAAGTGAATTATGAAGTTGTAACTTTAAGATTGTGAAAATATGGCATCTTTATTATAAACTGCAACTTCTAATGTGTTGATACATTAGAGCATTTCAGTGTGTAGCTTCTTGTAATGTTATGTCCGTGTGAATGTTAGAATAGTTCACAAGGTACATATAACTTTGAAAAAGTCACTTGCTTGTGGTTGGGATCGAACGTGAACCGCATGCATCATTATGACAAAAAAATATATAAGATATAGAAGAATACTCAACATTAAGTATTTTTAGTACGAAAGTACCGAAAACGCAGGTTAACATACAACCACTTCGTTTCTTACGTCTGCAATGAATTTCTCGGTCTTGGCTCAGTTGGTTTAATAAAGTGAATGTTCCCACTTCTCACGACAGCGCTTCTCATTATCTGAGCGCAGTTCTATATGAATGTTTACGTTGACACATCTAGTGGGTAAATGTTTGTGTATTTTAGTTTTTGGGTATAATAAGTTTGGTATAATTATCATCTTTTTTTTATTTTAAATAAAATACAAACATAACTTTTGTGAAATGTCCAAGTTTAAACATTTAAAATACCTCATACAATTACCTATCAACCCTACAATAATAATCAAAACAATTGCAAAAGCACAAACATAATAACAATTAATAAAAAGGCCAAACTACTTCTGTACACTGCCGGCCATTGTTACACGCAACAAAGGAGCAAATACAACTCTCTACAATATTCAGCTGAAACGTAATATTCAATGTGGGACAATAAAAACGTGGGCCATTCACTCTGGCTTACAGTGTACGTTTTATTATGAGCTTTTGTTGTTAGCTTAATGTTAATTTAGATGGATTTATGTTATTCATAGGTTTAATTAATTTCGGAGTAAACTTAGAGATTTATTTTTGTCTCCATAAGATATTATTAAATAAAAACCCGAGTTAATTTCATTCATTGTTCACACTTTCGATGTATAATAATAATATATATTGTTTTCTCTTTCATATTAAATTTGTATGTTTTAGTCCTAAGCTCTTTCTTGCTGGGTTAGGTAAAAAACATGTTTAAAGAATCTCTAGTAACACGAGTTTCTATCATAATTTAAGGATTTAATCAAAACTATTTGGCTAGATATTTCATTAAGCAGCTCTAAAATCAAATAATAAACAAAAACCAAATTCAATTATAAAATTAAAATTGAAATACATCTGCACCAATTTTAAAAGCTTGCAAAATTTAAATTTGAATTATAAATTAATTAGTTTAAAATTGTAGACGGTTGGCGCCAGTCTCTTAAAACAAATGAATGTGAACAGTTTCTGCTCTCGCTTCACTTTAAGAAGAGCATCTTTCGCATCGAGTTTCATGTTAGTTTGATAAGTTTTCAAAATTTGATTCATTCGTGAATTAAGTGTTTGATTGATGTGTTATTTTTAAAATATGTAAAATATCCTTGCAATTATCTTATAACTAAATAAAAAAAAATACTAGATTGAAGAAAAATTGGTAACTTCTATCTGTAAATCACGTAAGCACTTATTGTAGCAAAAGAAGTAATATAATTTATTATAACAAGTCCTCCATAATTATCTACATTTCCTTCTATGACACATAATAAACAGAATATTAACACCCTCAAAAATAGTTTCAACTAAACTTCTTAGTCGAGTTCCAAATTACACAGAACTATAATGTCGTCAGGCTATTGCCTACAAATGGGGACTTTGAGAATTCAATGTGTTTTCGAGATGACCCTTTGGAAGGTCAGAAAAACAAACGGGCCCGACAATTGGTACTAGCACCGTTTTAGGACGGCGTAATGCTATTCGGCACACTAGTATTATACACTGTTTTTGTCTAAGCCTGCTTTGCAAGGGATGAAAACCTTAGGCGAGATTTAAGGTAAGAGAGGTCGCGGGTTAAGGAAGTCAGGTTAAGTAGATCTTAGATCTAAGCTAGTTTCTCAAGTCACCTAGTTTTACAAAGTGCATGGCAAGTTCAAACACTGGCTAATATTAATGCTTCCTTTTTTTTCTAAATAATACTCGTCTCTCCGCTTCTAGGTATTTTTACGTTTCCTATAATTATCTTCTTCTTTAAATCCCTCTGATGAATCAAAGTTATATTGTTACTGTCACATCTAAAGATCTAACAAACGCATACAAGAAAAGTCAAGAAATGATAAAGAACAATCGTCTCCATGAATTGAATGGATTTTTAATTGACAACTATATACGTGGCGCAAAATTTCTCAATTTTTTTAAACTAAGAAGGCGAGAAACTCAACTTGTCTTAAAGATTACCCCGTCGTATTCTTTTCACTTGAAACTAGCACTACTACTGATAAGGGTTGACAATGCGACACTATACCCACTTGGAATAGTTGGGAGCAATTGAATAAATAAACCAGGGTACAAAATTAAATTTGACTTTAACAAAACGAAAGAAATACAAAATCTAGGAGCTAATTTACAAAATACCTTAATAACAGCAAGAAATAGAAATATATTTTTTTTTTTGGCGAAAATGAAGAACTATCGTCTTAAAGTATCAAATTAAAAGATTATTCTGAGTGATATTTTTATTCTTACCAACTTAAGTACACAAACAATTTATAAGCTTATAAATTGTAATGAAGTAATAGACAGAGGAGGGATAGAGCCCAATGGTTTTCGAATGGAGACCACGGATCGGTAAATGCAGTGTAGTACGTCCACCTGTAAGGTGATCTGACGACCTTAAAAGGGTCGCCAGAAAAGTTTACAGGCCGCTTCCAACTGGTCTACGTCCAACAGGGGAGAGCCTATGGCTAAGATGATGACGATGATGAGAAATCATCATAACTGGCCTCTAACATCTATGACTGATGATTAAAATAGCAACCATGTTAATTAACTTGGTTCTGGCACTTGCGCTGGTGGTAAACACGGCTTGTACGGGAGCGACAATGCAAGTCTACAAAGAAATTGTGTTCCCAGTGACGTTGGAAGTTGTTCCATTCATTGGTGACTTAGGTAGCGCCTTTGGGAGAGCAGATCGAACCAGGCATTATTATGCGCAACTATGATAAATAGACTCAGCAAAATGACAAAAAGAAATATTGAATTGAAATAAAACCATACAACAGTTATTCGTATTAATATTTTTGATGCCATTATTCGACGCTTTTGGACTTCAGTCAAAATTAAAAAAGAAACCTTTTCTGTACGTTTCGTTAATTAAATCTTTTTAAAAGAAGTATTAGCAGCAAATCCGTGAGTCTTGTTAATTAAAAAGTATTGATTTGTTTAGTTTGCCGTTTGTGACATTAGTAATCAAAATTGAAGCTGTGATAGCTTAGTGGCAAGACCGTAGGACTACTAAGTCAGAGGTCTTGAGTTCGATCCCCACGGCGCGCACCGACTTTTCGAATGTTGTGTGCGTTTAAGAAATAAATATCACAGCTTCCGTGTTTCGGAAGGCACGTAAAAATGTGGGTCCTGCGCCTGATCTCTCTCCGGTCGTGTCGGATTACCGTCCCATCGGGCTATGAGAGTAAAAGGAATAGAGAGTGCACCTGTGTTTGCGCACACGCTTGTGCACTATAATATGTCCTGCGTAGCTGGCTGGTGTCATAGTAACACTGGCCGCCGTGGCCGAAATCGGTCTGGACCGCTATTATTATTAATCAAAATAGTCTTATACCAGATTTACTAAGAGGCTTAAATACGAGAATATTTTATAGATTACCCTGGCTTTACCTTTTAGACTGTTAGGTTGATGATGACACCAATTTTTGTTATTATAATAATAAAACCAACTACGTCATTTTATAAAATGAGATTTTGTACTTAGGTAACAGTACCATGGCATATTTAATAGATAGATAGATAAATAAATACAAATAGTAAAAGAAAAATATTAAAACCTTTGACAGATCTCAAACCTCTCATATTTCATTACGTATTACACTCCATTTCGGAGTTTAACAAGGCCGAGGTAGCACGAAAAATACTGAGCAATAAAATTTAAAACATAAAATGCTGGCCACTCAAATATCAGTTGAAAAAGAAATAACAAAGAAAATTTTCTAAAAATTTAATCGTCAACATTTTTAGTACAAAAATGAACGCCAGATCACTTCAATGGAGATTCCACTTGCATAAGTAGTGAGCTTAACTTTGACATACCCTTTGTGCTATGAACCATTGAACGGAATAAAAATCGCACGAATTTTCAATTTGAGTCATGTGACTCGTGTTTTATGATTCAAAGAGTATTTAGGAATTGCTTTGTGAACGCACTATGAGATGCTAAAACAGGACTGTTGATGAGGAAGTGGGACAGCGTTTTGCTGTCTTGTTTTCACATCAGCTTGCTGTTGCATTAGGAAAAGGTTGTTAGTGAGATGATTTAAATGATTTGATAAACGACGCTAAGTCAAGTACATACCTTGTTTCGTTTATCATTTTATTGGGATTTTTGATTTTGTATATTCAGCAGTAGAATTTATGACTCATTTACTCTCGTATATATACCTTATTTTATAGTAAATAGACGCTGCATTTCAGTCCATATTCCGGGTTTACATTAGGCGTCAATACAAGGGATTGCCTTTACCCAAAGACTCTAAGGGGATCGCATATAAACTCAACTTTGCATAACCAAAAGCATACATAAGTCTATAGGGACAAACGGGAAACTAATACCGTAGTTGCGGTATGTTATACATTTACCATAAAGTACGGAAAACTGCACATTTGTAGCTATTTGAAAATTAACCTTAACACAATGGAATAGAGACGATTTTAATAAAACTTTAAAGTTATATACAGCGTACAGTGTTTCTAAGAATATACTTTTTAAATGGAAGGATTAATGTAAGGTTGACGTTGTTAATGTAATTATAAGTTTCCAGGAACTAACTCTAGTTTTATCTTTACTTAATAAATAATTAATACACAATTATGACGATGTTAAATTTATGACTCGCCTTGTGAACTAGTGTTGTTACACCTCGGTGCATTAGTACGTCTTAAAAGGACCAGTTTTTTAAGAGGAACGTATCAAGGTGTTATAAACAATGAAGTTATAAAACGTACTTTAATTTTTATTATTTGAATAAGCTTCTAATTGCTTTGATATCAGTATTATCACGGCGTACAATAAGGAGATCTCTTTGGAGTTTTACATATCCATTTCAAAATCAAAGAAGAAATCCTATTTTTTGACTGTAGGGACCCCAATACGATCTCTGGTCAGAAAGTGCCTATTCGCATAGAAACATCACCATTTGTATTGAACATTGTTTCTTCAAGAGCTTGAAATATTGTTACGTTTACTTCACGAATACTTTATTGAGCGAGTTCCTATTAGGACAAGGAATATCGCGAACATTTTCCTATACATATTACTAAGACACGACAGACTAAAAGCAAAAGATCTTAAAAAAAAGTATATACATAAATATTTATCGTATATCGATAGACGAAACCAGAATCCAATATCCTAGCGATATTGGTATCAAGAATGATGTAAGTTTGTTATTACGGGAAGCTAACCAATACGTAATATTATGTGAAGCGGAAATAAAAACGTATAGCCCCAATTTTGACGTGGAGGTAATCAAAAACACGCTTCATCTTTTAAGTTATATTGTGTTTTATAAGGAGCGTATGAATAATATTAATCGATAAAATTGTGTAATGTGATTACCCCGTCACTGTTGAGCGAAGGCCTGTATAATCAGAATACATAATAATAATAATGTTCGGTCCGATTTCGGCCAAAACGGCTAGTGTTATTATGACATCAGCCAGCTATGTCGGGCATGTTATAGTGCACAAGCTTGTGTACAAACACAACTGCAATCTCTGTTCTTTTACTCTCATAGCCCGATGGGACGGCAATCCGACACGACCACGACACATTTTTACGTACCCTCCGAAACAAGGAAGATGTGATATTTGTTTCTAAAACGCACACAACATTCGTAAAGTCGGTGCGCGCCGTCTGTCAAGACGACAACTTCAATAAATCAATTGATCCCGAAAATCAGTAGTTGATATTCTAAAAACTAAAGAGTCGATGAACATTTTTTTGCTAATCAATTTTCAAAAAGATAACTGACTGTAACAGATTTCCAAACAAAATACTGAACATTATTACCAAAGCTTTTAGTATAGTAATAATTGTAGTCCATAATCCTCGCAAACGTGGTTTTTATTCCCTCAACACATGTCTAGTTCAGCGTTCCTAATATTAATTAATATAGTTTCCAAAGCTGTATTACCAGCGCTTAATCAAGAAACCACTTGACTTGTTAATGTTTCACTTAAAATTATTGCACGGTTAGTCCTTAATGTACTTAATGCTATAGAGCTATTTGTCTTGTTAGTGGTACAAGAAAACAAGCCATTAATCTTTTGTGTTCAAAAATGTCGGGGTGGAAAATAAGTCTTGAGATTGCGTTACTTTTAATTCTGATAAAATCTGTGAGGAGTTGGCAAAGCGTCGGAGTTCTAATGCTTTATGGGTGAATGAACCTTGGAGAAATCCTGCTTAAGTTTTCGCTGTGGATAATTTTGAGAGTTTTCTGGAGACAGTGTTTGTTAATTTTCTGGTTAAAACTTTTGATCTTACGGGAAAATTTTGTAAAAAATTCAATCCTAGCAAAAAAAAAACTCATGCAAGTAATGTCATCTTAGACTGAGTTTTTTAATTGAAAATCTAAAATGTTCTTCTATTTATCCTAAATTGTATCAAAAAAACTTTCGTTTTCTGAAAAAAATCTCAAAATCACGATTTCATAATTATGCATTTTTTATGTCCTTGCCCATATTTGCATAAGATCTTTTTAATTTATATCAGGCGAAAAGAAGCGGTCACAAGTTTATGTCGCATCGCCTGAAGGCACAATAAAGTTAACTATTTTAAAAGCCTGAGAAGCTCAGTAAATATGTGTATTATGCAATCTGTAACAATCTTCTTTTTACCAAGCTATGCTGCAAGTAATAACGTTAAATAGGTCTTTTAGAAGACAAAAACCAGATCTGTTAAACCGCTCAAATCCTGTCCTTGGAAGTCCGTTTATTTATAAAGGCTAACACAGAACGTTTTCTTAAAATTCTATCATTATTAATCGTCAGTGTCAATATTTTCGATTAACGACAGTCTACTTTTGGCCTAACTTATAGTATGCCACTGATTTTCTGACTTCTTTTTCTTTTTAATATCCGCTGTACAATGAATGTCTTCGTTACTACTAAACTACGACCAATTTAGAAAGAAAAATCAAATTCAATTAGCATTCCCAGCACGATAAATTACTTCGTCTCATTGCTATTCCCCCAAAGCAATCTTATAGTTAAACAGTATACTGCTAAATCTCCAGTAATTTCGATTCGGAAATTCCGAAATCACAAATCAAGCTTATCCACGACACGAATGCAAAGGAACACACATCTAAATCTCAGTTGGAAAACGGCTCGTAAATTTTGGACACAATTCACTACGATCCTTTCTGACTGACAATGAACTGGTAACGACACTGAACACGGTGTCCCGTTGTGTCTTGATGGGCTTGCAGCCAAATACACTGATTGGCTTGACGGCGACTTAATTTCACATTCTTTTTACTTCTGACTGATGTTTCTTATTGCTAACAGAAAAAAATGGGACCAAGAAAAGGAAAACAAAAAAATGAACAATTAACTAATTGTCTTAAAATATTTTATCTTCAAAAATCGTTTGTTACCAAACAATTATTATAAATCATTATTTGGATAACCTCCTTCTCATCCAGATTGGTATTTTATAGGTGAGATAATTAAAAGTTGGGCAAATTACAGTCTGGATAGCATATCGTAGCTTTATTATTATCTCTCATTGTAAGTTGCCTTAATTGGGCAGAGTCATAAGTATTTCAAGGTGTGTTGATAAATCTTAAACTCGAACATTAATTAAACTGAATGTAATAAGTGCTTTTATGCTAACATCCAAAATTATGATCTGCAAGTTTGATCAAAGGAATTATGGTGTCATTGCTTCTGATTAAATGGAGATAAGTTGTAGTTTTAAAACTTAACATTATGTTGAATATTTAGTAAACTATTTTCAATATTATTATTAAATTTCTAGGCATCTTTTCTTCAAAGGTGATTTTCCAATTATTGTGCAATTCTGGTCACTAACCTAAATTTTTCTCTTTCCACTAAGCTTGATATTACTTTTTTAGTTTTTGCTTGGCCTGATATTGGTTATCCCCTATTACTCAAAACTTCATTACATTCATCCATCAGCTTTCAACTCTCCACATATTATAATTCTTCATCCTTAAAAGTGGGCGTTCAAAGCCTTCCATTAACATCAAACATTATCTACTTCAAAACTTGTACTCCAAGTATTTTCCATACTCGCACATGAGAGGACGTCAATATGTTCAAGAGGTTGATGTGGAAACTCACTTTGCTGACACATACGTACACCGTTATAAGTATTACAGTATTTTCCGTTCACGTTATCTTCAAGTAAAGTATGTCACGTGAAAGAAGTTTATTATTTTGACATATTTTTTCCTCATTCGATGATACATTGGCAGCGTGTCGGATAGTTTATTTAAGATGATACGAAAGGCTTACAACAGCTTTAGTTCAGTAGATGTCGTTTTCTTGTTTTCTTTCCTTGGAATGTATGAGTAAAATTGTCTGAAAATCCATTTCGTTTTGATACACTTAGCTGTTATGAAAATTATTGCTCCTAATAATGTAAATTATTACTACTTTTACTTTTAAAGTTTGCTTTGAAGAGGTGATGGTAACAAGTTATTAAAAACTTAAAAGCTAACAAAATAAAACTTTGTTTTAAAAAATAAAACATTATTATTTTTAATAAACAGAATTTAAACAGCAGAAAAAGCAGCCGCTGTGGATCGGATAATATTTTCAATTAAATACAAATAACACGATGGTTTTGTTTTTAATCTCAGAGGTGAGAATAGAACCTTCCTTGGGAAAAATCCTAGCCTAGATTAGGTTGTCTCTGATATTATCACAAAATAATACAAGAGACATAATATATGGCAGTAAAAATAAAAGTAAAAACGCCTCAAATCACAACTAATAAAAATACGTAAATATCTCAAGTGAAAAGTTCATTGACACCACTAGAAATCGCGACAGAAATTCAATTGTTTCATAAACAATGACCTCCACTGCCCAAACGCGTAACACAATATCACAAACAATATAAATAACATAAAATAGAACATTAATAATAATTATGAAGATAATAACATCTCGTAAACCTCACCGGCTGTGACCTGTCTTTTCATGAGCATCTGATGTCCATAAGGAAGAAACGTTGTAATAACTCGTGGCCAACGATATTAATAATGTACCTTATAAATGCCAGGTGTAATATTATTATGATACTGTAATAAATGTTTTAGATTGTGATGTGAACATCCTGCTTGAATCGATTGGTAAGGCAAAACAATTTCTGGGATGTTTAAATCATTTTAATTGTTCCTAAAGAGAAACTTTACTGTAAGATAGGTTGATAGCCTTAAATGATGTATTTTGAGCTAGTTTACTATCAGTCTGATAACTATCAGTTTGATTCACGACCCCGCCGCGTTAGCTCATGGTTAGAGACTCTGGTTGAGTCCAAATTTTATCTTAATTGGTTTAGCCGTTTAAGCGTGAAAGTCTATCATACATATATTCATCCATTTAAACTCACAAACTTTCATATCATAACATTAGATTGCGAATCGACTTAAAAATCATGAACAAAAATCACTCATAGCCATTTACTTAAAATAACAGTCCAGGATAACAGTATTCAGAATCTGTTCGCAATTACCGAGTGTTTACTTAATTAATATCCCTGTATACTGAAACAATTCGATCGTCCAGAAAATACAATGATATGTCCACTACGGCAAAGACTGTATCATAATACAAATATTTACATATTGAACCACTGCGTGCCCCTAAGGAATACGTTGCGGAATATTTGTAGGCTTGTGTTATTAACACAGCGTTTCTGAGTAACAAATAATGATATTTCATGCAGAAACCTGGCTGAATATAGAGCAAAAATAGCCTGTTGTGAAAATTCAATTATTCATGTCAAATTTTGTTCACATTGGTTTAGCCGTTCAAGCGTAAAAGAACAATATACATTCTTCTATCTATCCAGAATTTCGCATTATTCATATGTTGGTAAGATAATGTTATACAGTTAAGCATCAAGACATAGTCTTACGGTGGATATTTTGGGAGATACAGGACTGGTCCTTGGTTAGTAACAAAAATAAATGAAGGACCAAAATCTTTCCAGATACTATATGTAATTATAAATAGAGTCTTGACAGGCGAATACAGTAAGAATGTTTCTCTCCCTAGAGCACTATAACCTAAATGTGTTTGTTGAATTAAAGAAAAAAATAATATCTTTTGTAATTATTAAGAAAATTAATAATTTTAAGTTAAACCTGCCTAATTTATTTTAAGCAAAGAGGTCTTCCGAGAATCCCAATTAATGTCGCTTTGTCAACCAAAGTAGTCAAAAAATAAACAGGTAATTAAAAATTGACCTTTGAAAGTTCCTTAAACAAAAATTAATTGAACTTTATTTATTTTTCTTCATTTGATACGTAGCAAAAATATGTCAATATAATTGAATCTTATTGGAAACCACAGAACAAGGCAATGTCATCCAATTAAAGTAAAATGCTTCATTTGTTCAATATAATTGGCAACAATTACGTTTACTGATACTTTGCGATGTATCTTTGTTTCTTTATTAAGAACGTAAAAATTAAGGTCGCTATTAGCAGATTTATTAGAAAGTACTTAAATATACTGTGAGTATTATAAAAGTAGAGACAAATTAATACTGATTGAATTAAGATGTCTGGTCTCTTGATTTTGTATTAAAAACAAAACAAAAGACACACGGTTATCGTATATCCACACAATTATTATTTGCATTGTAATCACTACCTCTTAGAGTAATATTATAGTAGTTGTGGAAAAGAGACACTGCTCTACACCGTGCAGTGCGCTGTCACGCTTCCACAATTGCAATAATCTTATATATCAAATTCTTGTGACACAATGTCAGTTACCGTACTCCTCCGAAACGGCTTGACAGATTTTTATGAAATGTTGTATGCATATTGAGTACGAGTAGACCAGGTGTGAAAATAAGCCAACATCTATATTTTATCCTCATGGTTTTTGTGGTATAACGCGTACGAAGTCACGGGCAACAGCTAGTATTACTATAGGAGGAAGCGGTAAGCCCTCAATTTTTTTACTAAACTTCAAACAATGCATCATCTTCAAGCACTAAAACAATATTCATGCCTAAATTCCCTAACACATGCCGTCTCTTTTACTTTAGATGTAAAAGAGCGAGAGAAAATCGTAGAAAAGCTTAAGGTTACGTTGCATTTTAGTATTCGGGTGTGAGTCACATAGATAGTGGGATTAGAACATATGACTTTAGTTCCGGGGTACGAATTGGTCTCGTGTACGATTATACGTGCAAATTAAAGCTAATTCTACAATTTGAATCTACAACTTTCAACTCCGTATGGATTTTGGTGCGATGATTAAATTTTGTATGAATATATTCGGTTTTGTTACTTGCAATATGGTAGGGTTTATCCTTTAAGTTTCTAGTAAAACTGTACTTATTTTCTGATTTGAGGCTGCCCGTCCACCGGAGCGGAGATAGGCTGCGGAGCGGAGAAACTCAGGTATATCAACCAATAGGATTGCACAAAATCTCCGCTCCTTGCAATCCATTGGTTAATATTACTCAGTTTCTCCGCTCCGCTCCCTAGCTCCGCTCCGGTGGATGATGGCACTTAAGCAAGCTATATACGTGTACAGGAAATTTTGCTGTTACCGGTAAAAAACAATCACAAAACAAAAGTAAATAAAAAGACATTTTTACAAAAAAGACAAGGTTATATTAATATCACATAAAAATACACAAGGAATAATTAAACTTAGTACTAATTAAATTAAAACTATAAGCAAAAGAAGGTGGCTCAGCTAATGCAGTGCTGATTATGAGTCATTCTTACTCCCAAAGTTGTAAGGCGGTAGTATAGCACGTAATACTGCGTCTTTAGTTTGCGTGTTAAACTATGAGATATAGTATTCCAAATAAACATAGCTTAGAAAAAAGCTCTATGCAGAGTCGTATACAATAGTTAATTCAATGTTACGTGCGTTCAATAGTTGCTCTTCATAATACTACTAGTGCCATGATATCATGATCTGCCATTGAGAGACCCATTTAAAATACTCTAAACAATGTTTTTGAGTATGATATGTTAATTGCACCTAACAAATTAATATCGGACATTAAATATTTGCCATATAATGGTGAACAATTAATTGTTTTGTATGGTCATGAAATCAATTTGTGATTATTAGCAGAAAAGCACTTGGATTAATTAATTGTTATTTGATAAATACATTAATTTGGACATTGTGTATTTGTACGGGGTAAAGGATGGTAAAAGGTTGGAACAAATACAATTTATATAATCCTTTACTTAAGCATACGTGCTAATTTGATTAGAAAGATTTTCCCGTTTCAAAAAAATATACTGATATGAGACATGTCATGGCAGTTAAAAAGAAATCAGCTTTTACTTGGCGTTAAGTCTCCTGGACTATTTCAGTTGGAATTCAATAACTTCGTTCACATTTCTGAAACGTTTTTAATAACAGTTCTGTCCATATTCGACGTATACTGAAATATTTTTGTTTAGGTAAGTTTAAACCCATCAAAATAAATTGTCAATCTTTTAAAAACCTCATCCTAAGCCCCTCACACATCTGTTATAAAATTAAACAATAATCCTATTTCTAGAATTCAATTTACGACCTATATTGAATTTCATTTTGTCACGAATATGTTCCGTGCAATTTCGTCCAATCATAAAAATCCAATTGTCGTTTAGGGTACCTACTCGTCAAAAAAATCGATATCTCATATAGAAATATATGTTCGACGCTGCAATGCAATTATCTGCATCAAGTGGGTATAGAATTGATAAATATTATTAAATATTTATTTGTTTGTTCAATACTTCTGGCACTATAAGCCGAGTGTTTATTTATTAAATACTACTTGCGCTGTAAGATTGATAGAGCTTAAAGTCTCAATTTAAAGGGCGACATTAGAGTAGGTAATGTAGAGACAGAGAATATTCAAAGTATTTACAAATAAAAAAAAACCCTTATTTATCGACTAAGTGTGATATTTTTTATTGAGTAGGTATCTGAATTAATTGCAAGTTTTAAAATTGATGATGAAGCCATAGGAATAGTAAGAATAAATGTGTATACGATGTCTATAAGACCACAAAAATAAAGATTAATCTTTAAAAAAAAAACATGAAAATCGGTCTAAACAAAAGACGCTTTATTTTTTTTGTCTCGAACTATATACTATTTAAACTAAGTGATACAACTTTAAACACCCACGAGATGAAGCTTAGCAGTCCACCTCCATACACTAAGTAATTAACTTAATACATTACAACACCCACATTCCAAAAAAAACAAAACACACTTTAATCTTCCAAAAATAAACACATCGCCACAAAAACATGACACTACATTTATTAATGTGTCAAATTAATTTTGGCCAGTACTTGCGACAGCTGACCGAACTTTGAACTCCTGTGTCTCGATCTATGACCCTCAGTGCGTCCCTTTGATCGGCGAATTTTCATGAATATTTTCATTTACATTTGCATGCGATAAACCCCTGTTTACTTTGGAATGCTTATTGGAAAATTTTCTCTTTGAAGCTTTTACATGTATTACTGGATTTTTTTTGACACTTGATCTGGTGTTTGATTTTTTTTTTAAGTTGTGATGATATAATTTAATTTTGCCTCGATTTAGTTTTCAATGAAATGAATGGAAATTTTTGGATTTTAATTTTTAATCACGTACATAATGCAACAATAATGTCGATTCTATGTGTCGTGCAAAAATACTATTATACCTAATAGTAATTCATATTCATAATAAACCAATATTATTTAGTACAATGTTCATTAGCTTTCAACGACAATGTCGACCACAATTTATTTCAATTACAATTTAAATTTATTTACGTTAATACATAGCCCCTCAAATAATCTTATACCATCCTTAAAATAAAATATAAGCTAACGAAAATGTAAATTAATAAGTGACTAAGAAATACTCACAATTATCCAAAACAAAAATCCGCTTCAAAAACAACAAAAATAAATTTCCAAGCTCGGTTCAACTGTACCAATTCACTTCATAAAGTTAACACTTAACAATGTACAAAGCACTTTCACTTCAAATACAAATATAGATAACCGTCTAATAGACGTTACTATTTTCGTAACACTTCTCGAAACAGGACCGCACGTCGTTCCCCGACAGCGGTCAGGACCAAACTGAGTTGCCTCGTCGTACAGTGCACCGAAAACGGGCAAAGATTCAAGTCTGTTCAGCCAAGCAGCAAACTTATTGAAGCATAAACAGGATAATGCTATAAATCTGAGGTCGGTCATATGGTAGTTAAGTAGTTAAACAGATAAACGAGCTCTGATGTAATATTTTGGTTTGTTTTAAACATATATTTTTTTGTTGTTGCTTGCACATAAAACACATTAAGGTTTATTAAATACAATCAAGTGTAAATATTTGTAAATTAAATATTAATTGAAATAACATTAATATTGTTATAAAAAATATCATTATTATAATATTTTAAGATTGATTCTTTCATTAATATCTGTAATTTAATCTTTAAATTAAACATCTTTTCTATTAAGCAGCTTCCAAAAATATAATATTAATACTAAAACAAAATTTATTCGTCAAACAAAAAGGAAAATCGATTTCAGAACAAGTCGGAAATAAAATTAAAGAGATTTAAGCGGCCTAACCAGATATTAAATTTTGCATCAACTTTAGAATTGTAACGAAAGTTTAATGCGAACAAATCAATCAGAATGATACGATATCTCAAATTGAAATGGCCGCGATCAATTACATCGCAACTTCTAAAGGGTTTCATGCGCTACCCTTTCAACTTTCTCATTCTCAAAGGCTTAGAACTCTGTCAAAGTTATCTCGTAGTGATTTTATTAGAATATTTAAAAGACCAGCAGACGCTGATCCATGGGATCCCGACTTTAATTGAGGATTTCAAATCAAAAGTGTCAAAGATGTCGTCCAAGTAGAGTTGGACGCTGATTTCGTTTCTCCGACATTTGCAAACCTGAGGTTTAGTAAACTAAATTTAGGAAATCTTATTTTAAATCTACCGTTTTCGCATAATTATGTAGCAGTGGAGTTTTAAGAGAAGTTTGAGAATTATTTACGTGTTGAAAGAACATTTTGAGTGGTCATAATTGAAAAGGCGAATTAGTTTGTTTACTGAAAGCTGAGGTATTTTTGGATCACGTTTATATTAATAGGAAGAAAGGCTTTCCGTTGTTCCTCTTTGATCGAAGGAACAATTAATTATTTGTTTAAGTACCTTTATAAATCTGTCCTATATTTCTGATATTCTAAATATAGACTACATATTTTGCTCCACTGATTCGGTTACAAGTTATTGAATGAAATTTAAATCGCTCTGATATTTCAAACCGTCTGAGCAATTTTATTTTCAGAACAATTCTATTCTGATAGATGAAATGAATAAAATAATATATTTTCTTTGTCAAAGCTAAAAAAAATCTATTTAATATGGTTGAGTCGACAAAAAAGTTCAAGTATTGGCTGAAAATACGATTTTCAATTTAATTAAAATTGTCTGCTTCAAGTTTCATATCAAATTCGCTAAAACGGGAGAAAACATGTTGAAAATTTAATTTTATTGGGACGAAAGCAATTTGTTGTTTGGAAGTGAGTTTTTTGAGAATATTAGAATTGATAGTATATAAATTGGTTTATCTTTAATATACATGTATTCAGAATGATGTATAAGCAATTTTATCGGTTGTCCAGTACTCATAACACAAGCTTAGTACGCTTAACTGGAGACTAGATAGCATTGTGTGAATGTTGGAGAGAATTTATATTTAATTACCTACATGATATTGTTTTACGTAGTACCAGCAAGTACTAAGTACTTTCTCAACTACTCTAGTAACTAATACCATATTATATTAGGTCAATGACCCGCATTAAAGTATTCCTTTTGTGCGGTTATTGCGGAACAGAGCTCAACATGTCCCGATATATTAGGCATAACGTATTCAGTTTGACCAAGTTCAATTGCGTGGCACTAACAGTTTCTAATAGTTCTCTAGGCTCGTTCATTACACCATTTGTTTGAATGACCAGTCATGTATGTGTGGAAGGTATTAGATAGATATTCAGTGAGTATGGATTAAGACAAGCTGTTTAAGTGTAGGTGATTACATTGAACTTAGTGCATTTACATTTTTACTAATGAAGGAAATCGTCGTGGCTCTTTAAGGTTTTATATTGATACATTAGATAGATTTTATATTGTAGCCTTATAATTTTTTTTTTTTTTATTTTGAAGCTGTGATAGCTTAGTGGCGAGACCGTAGGACTGCTAAGTCAGAGGTCTTGAGTTCGATCCCCACGGCGCGCACCGACTTTTCGAATGTTGTGTGCGTTTAAGAAATAAGTATCACAGCTTCCGTGTTTCGGAAGGCACGTAAAAATGTGGGTCCTGCGCCTGATCTCTCTCCGGTCGTGTCGGATTACCGTCCCATCGGGCTATGAGAGTAAAGGAATAGAGAGTGCACCTGTGTTTGCGCACACGCTTGTGCACTATAATATGTCCTGCGTAGCTGGCTGGTGTCATAGTAACACTGGCCGCCGTGGCCGAAATCGGTCGGACCGCTATTATAATTTATTTTGCTTTTTGTTTTGACTGGGCTAAAAGCTTTTGTTACTTTAAAGTTAAATATCAATAAATTAAAACTCATTTCTAAAACTTACTCAATGCACATTTTCTGAAAGACTGTTTATTTGTTAAAAAACTTATGTGTTCATTTGTTAAAAAACCAACTGATTGAGATTGTGATCGGTCGACTCAATTTTATTCATAACCAAACTTCGACACAATAATATGTAAAACAATATACGACCTGACCTAAAACCTTAACGTATTTAATCAATTTGTCATTTGAAGATGGTTGTTTTCCAAAGCCCCTTAAAACATCTATTGTGAAGCCAATTTTTAAAAAGGGAGACAGATCCAATGTTGAAAATTATAGACCCATAGCACTTGTACCAATCTTGTCAAAAATATTTGAATCAGCTATGTATAAACGCCTTACTAACTTTATAGAAAAGTATGGAATCTTACGCCCAGAACAGTATGGTTTTCAAAAAGATAAATCCACCACATTAGCGTGTTATGACCTCGTAAGCAATATATTGAAAAACGTAGACTCAGGTAGAATAGCTACAGTTATATTCTTTGATATGTCAAAGGCATTCGATTTCGTATCCCACGAAATCTTATTAAAAAAACTTGAAAAATATGGCTTTCGAGGAAACTCATTAAATTGGATTAAAACATACCTGACAAACAGAAGACAGTGTGTAGAAATCAACAATATTGATGAAAATAAAGTCTTCCGAGCATATCGTTCTAACATGCTAGAGAATAAATTCGGAGTTCCCCAGGGCAGTGTACTTGGCCCGCTCTTATTCTTACTAACGACTTACTACTTTCTTACTACTAACTTAACGACCTTCCTGACATCACTTCACACCCTTGTATTTTATTTGCTGATGACATCTCCTTAATTTTGACATGCGATAAAAAAACTGACATATATAAATATAATCTTGACATAAACAATACTATTGAATCTATAATTCATTGGCTACAGAATAATAATTTAAAAGTTAACATAAATAAAACGAATTGTATCCAATTCTGCCCTTACGGTCGACCACAAAGACATCTAAAAATTTGTTACGAAAATCAAAATGTACTAGAAGTTAATGAAACCACATTCTTAGGCATTTCTATTGACAAAAATCTTAATTGGAAAAGTCACATAAATAAAGTCTGTGGTAAATTAAATAAATTTGTTCATGTACTTTACAAACTCCGTAAAACATCTTCTCTTAAGACTGTACTTGCAGCATATCATGGCTACATCTCATCAGTTTTGAGTTATGGCATAATACTGTGGGGTAATTCGACAGACATAGAAAAGGCTTTTCTAGCACAGAAAAAGTGTATCCGAGCCATAGCTGGTATACCACCATGGGAGTCCTGCAATCCGCTGTTTAAACGATATAATATCCTCACACTGCCTAATATATACATATTTGAAGCAGCCAAGTTTGTTAAGTTGAATCCTAATCTGTTTAAAACTGCTGGGGACATAAATCCTAGAAACACGAGAAATCCAAACAGAATTGTATTAACGAATATACCAAAAACTACAATGTATTTAAAAAGTTGTCACGTCATGTGTGGACTCATTTACAATGTTATCCCGGACTCTATTAAAGAATTGCCCTTAAACAAATTCAAAAAATTTCTTAAGATATGGTTGATTGAGAAATCTATTTATACAATCTCAGAATTATTAAAATAACTTCATTGTCAACTTGCACGAGGACCTTTTTTTATTTTTATTTGTAATTGTGATTAATTTTAGTAAATATTTGCATGTCACAAAATGACAAAATGTATATGGCGCTAATTGTATTTACCTACTGACCAACTTTATGTACCTACATTTTATGCAAATAAAGAATTATTATTATTATTATAAAAGAGTAAAACAAATAAGAAATAAACTAATAAAATCAAATCAGCCTTGAATCTTCTGTCTCTGAAGTCTAAAATAAATAGCAAAAACTAAACACCAACGAGACAGACACACCGCCAATACTTCCAAACAATGGTCTCGTTCACTACCACAACATAAGTAGGTCCCTACGTCTCATCATCTAGCACTTGACATACTCTGCCAACTCCCACAGCATACACGCCGCCGGACAGCTCTGCTTATTATCACACTAGTTTTGTGATGCAGTTTTAGTTACTAATTAATGTTCTAAATATGTAAGTAATTGTCGATGTTGTAATTTTACGCATTAACTGTTCAATAAACACTTATTGAACAATCGCATTTTAGTGTGTGCTCCCATAGCAAAATATTTGAAATTTAAGAAAGAGAATGGGTAGATTAGATGTCAAAATTGATTTAACGAACGCTTTATTTCTTTGATTTCAATTATTGCACAAATTCAAAAACTTTTTTAATAATATGATTCCCGGTTTTAAAGACATATCGACAAACTCTATTTTTATGAGCTGCAATTGCAGCACAATAATGAGTAGTTCTTCAATAATTGAACTACTTAATACATTTTTTTAACTCAACAAGTATTTTAACAACAAAGACAGACAAACAAACACTCGAATCCACGTCATTTCTCTCAGTTCATTCTATAAGCATAGCTATAAAGTTCATTGTGACGGCAAAATGAACTGATGGCTAACGACAAATCGCGGTCGCAATGACGGGGTTGGAAATGGAGCGATAGCAAGGGAATAAACGTCAGGTTTACGCCAGTCAATCACTGTATTGAATGCTTTTTATGTGCTATGTTTACCATGATGGGTTTATTTGCTGTAGGTATAAGAGTGTATTTCGTATTGATACATATTTGTGCGTAAATAGGGATGACAGGGTTAATAAAAGTAAAAAATCTAATTAGTCCGTCAGATATAATGATGAGTATCTGAAGAGTAAAAGTAAGAGTACCTAAGCTATTTTAAAGTTTAGGAGAGCCCTGCTTGTGACGTAACGCATTCGTATGTGTACAAAAAAATATTGTCACGTGTAACTTTAATTGCCTATACTTTGGTAATTTTTTGCAGGGCAAAAGAAAAATACTTATCCAATATCATTAATTTAAGCAAATGAGGGACAATAAAATAAAGGTGTCATCATTTCTGTTATATAGTACAAAGATTGTAATATTCGATGTTGGTTTTTCTCAGTACATTGAGCATCAAACGGTAAGTAATATAAATTGGTAATTTGCTCGACGCTGTGACTGTCCTAAATAAGTAAATTAAGAAAATAAGTACAACCCCTTGTTTTTTGACTAAATACTTATACCGAAAATACGTCGGAAGAATATTAAGCGTATACTTCGAATTGTTCAAACATACTAACCACCGCATGTGTTACATTTAACAAAACAACCCAACAACGCAAGTTCCAACAAACGTTCCACACGAAACAATTTTATTGACTACAATACTCAAACATTCCGTTTTAAAAACACAACTCACGAACTTGAAGCCAAAATCCTTATTAAAGCCAGTGTATATTTAGAAATGTATTTTTACACTTCTGTCTTATGCCCCTTTGAAAGACGGGTGGCGACGCGCCAGTGGAACCGACTCTACCGCTGCGTCTTAAAGTAATATTAATACAGTCGTGGAAGCGAGATAGCGCACTACACGGCGTATAACGACATCTCTTTCATTACTGCAATATATTTTTTTCTGAGACGTGGTGGTAAGACATAACTTGATCCATTACTAAGATAAGTTCAGGCCAAAAAATCTCCCTAATAGCCCATTTACTTCAACTTTGACCTTTAAAATATAAGGAGTAAATTATGCTTTATTCTGACTTCCCCTATTATGATAAAGTTTTGAGCTGTTATGTTTTATGGACGGAGAAACGTGTGTATTGTGTCGGTAATGGTTGAATTTATGCTGAAACTTGAAAGTCGTTTAAAGTATTTATAGAATGAATGTGTGAAGGTAAACAATAAATCACACATAAGTTAGAAATCGTATAACGTAAGTGTGATATTTTTCTGGTTGTTTTTGTTTTAAAACAATAGTAAAACAATAGTCGACGCTCTTTATTGCTGTAGGTACGTAAGTCTAGAAAACTCACTCATGTCATCTTAAATAAACATTTGATTCCTTGAAATCCATTACCATTTGCAATATTCTAAATTAAAACGACTTTTGACAATTTTAAGTTTCTAAATCAGATCAAGTTTCAAGAATTCACTATATTTTGTTGAACACTTATAAAGCGGTGTGTGATCTGAACTGAAGTTATAATTATGATCGATAAACAAATTTTAAGAAGTCTAATTTACAAATATGTTAAAATTTTAAAACCACTAATAAACAATACCAATATAACCCCATAAAGATCTAAGGCACACTAAAATCGTTAACGAACTTGTACTAACTTCAAGATATGACAAATAAATAGTTGGTCATAAAACATTTCTGCCGCGTCAAATGTTTGACCAAACGTCGGTTGGTGGGGAGTGTCTGGCAAGCCGCCAATAAACATGAATCATCGCGCTCTGCACAAACCACCGGCGATTTGTCAGCATTACAGTAGGGAAGCGACGCAGGGACATGTGTGAATGAAGTGAGACCCGTTTTTTTGACGCACTTTGAAATTTTTGTAGTTCCATCATTAGTTTCGGTTGTAAAAAATCGATACTCGTGTGGAGAGACGCCCCTATGACTAATCCGCTAATCCGTCATACGTTTTGTGTAGCCAATGTTTGGACAAATTTGAAAACATGCTTTTACAAGTCATACAAATGATTTATTTCGGTATTTTTTTTTATTGCGTTAAAGTTACAGAAACAATTTAACTTTTAAATACCCTATCTTTGTTGCAGTGTCCGAATTGGAACAAAAACTAAGTTGTTACACATTTTATAATCGCTGTCAGTCACTGTACTTCATTTTTAAGCTTTCATCCCTTCCATTGTTCCACTAGATCTTTTACTTTAACAATCTAAATTACGAATTCACCTCCCGATAATTATCACAATAAAACAATCGAATTACTATTCTGGATTTTTTTATTCTGATATTACGATACGTAGTTTAAACTGTCTTAGTGAATCACATGTAAGCAAATGTCTAGACAGTTCGTATTCTAATAATTTAGCCTTTCAAACAGAATAATTCACCTTCCATGGTCCATATACAGCACAATGCACATCTCTACAGACATTACGCCGAGACAGCACGCACTTGCGATATGACAACTGTCACCATCTCTTGGCTTTTTGCTGTTGAATTTTACGTCCTTTCGCAAAGACCTAATGAATTCCCTTTTATTACTTAATGATTTTAAAAGGCGGTGTTCTTTGTAAAGTGATGGAGATACTAAAAGATAAGATAGTATTGAGTGAGGATTTTTATGTTCTTGTTGCGTTTAGATGTGTTTAAGATTTGATTCTTGGTATTCTTTTGAATATAAGATGTAAGGGTTCAATAATGGAATTTGAATGCAAGGAAAATTCATCAAACGAGTTGGATTTGAAAATTTGTAAAACTCTTTATTTTTTTTTTTGTTTTTATATTTCCACCTTCAATTAATTTTACTGATGAGTTTACTTAGAAAGCATGTAAAATGAGTAGAATTATTCCAAGTTCCCCGTTTGGATTGTATGATCCACAAAGGAAGCTGAAATTATAGCGAGGATAGCGAAACGAGCTGTTAATGCTATAATAGCCGGTAATAAGCCTGAGCTGTTATGTATTATTTAAAATAATGTTGCTTTTAGCGTAGGCTGGTAATGTAACTGTGATTTTACTGTTTGTAAACCTCGATGCTTATTTAAACAATGATTCATATCTTTTTTTATTTAAATGATACAAAAATAAATTCTTAAAAAAATAAATTAATTACAAGCTATTTTACCTAAACCATTAAAAATCATTGTATCGTGACAAATCTGCATTAGGAGTAATATTGTAAATATATCAAATAATAATTAACTATTGTAACCTGTGATTGTAACCATATAAAATTTTGTGCCCGATTAGTTGGAAAATTGATTAACTAATTACCAAATCGCGAAAATACTAATTTCAATTCACTTTACACACATCAAATACAACGACACACCAAACCGAATTCGTATATTTTTAATTTACATAACAACATTCTAACTTACACCAAGTAGATTCTAAATTCTATTCCTGTATTACAAAATGCACAATGTCCAACTTACACAAAAGATCATTAACACACACACGCACACACAGACACACATGCATACACACAGACACACATAAATACATTCCACGCCTCGACACCGCGGGTGCGCAAATAAATGCAATTAGAATTCACTTGCGCCACGTGAGAAATATCTTTGAAGATGGGTTGTGGTGCAATGGATAAGATACAAATATTTGGATTTTTATAATTTTTTGACAATTTTGAGGTACTTTGGACGTTAGTTTTTAAAACAAACTAGCATGTGAATTCAAAATTCTGAGCACCTTCCACTTTCTCTAAAATTGTAAAGTAATTTGACATCACAACATGATATAAAACAAGGTCACTCCCTCTGTCTGTCTGTCTGCGCCTATGTATGCATAGATCTTTAACACTATGAAATGGATTTTAATGTATTGTTTTTTCCCATATAGAATGGTTTAAGTGACAATTTAATAATAATGGTAATCAGAATTGTACCCGTGTAGTTGATTAATTATAATTTATACTTGTTTTGCTTCATACTATTAATAATACTATATTCTTGTATTCCAAAACGTTTCATTAAAGAGTACACGCTTAATGAAATAGTGCTGTTAAACCTTGCTGTATCAGTCACCAATACTGTCCACCAAACAAGTCATTCTTTCGGCTCTACGTTCAAAGTAATAAAGCAAAAATAAACCTCAGTCATTTAAAATAAATACCCTATTCCCCAATACAAAATTCCAGGAACATCCAATAACAAATACCTAAATCCGCTACTTACTCCCCAAACTGTGAAAGGTCGTTAACCTTTTCTATCTGACGCTGTACTAATCTGCTAGGACGTGAGACACGTCATTAGTCCTAAAAGTTCCATGGTTTGTTAGACTGAGTAAAAGATAATTGGAAGTGAGTTTCAGGTCAACAACCTTCGGCTAATCAGTCAAATTGTATAGAATGGAATAATACAAGAGGATTTCTTGAAGACTAGATGGCTAGACATGTTATAATTATACTCTTATACAATAACCACATACAAAGGCGTAACAATTTGTTGGCGTAGACGTGAAGGCTATACTGTAGCGTATCCTTTGCTACGAAAATGCTACGAGGTTCAATAGGTTTTGGTGCTCGTGCTACGAGTGGATTACTTGCTTGTTTTTTTTCATCTACTCTCTTTTAGTTTGGATCAACGTAGCTTTACTGTCTAGGGTATCCTGATCCTGATTTTATACATAAAACAGTTCATATTTTTTTTAAACATTCACATATTTTATCAACTGCAAAAAAAGTATTTTTACGTATTTTTGTTGGTATATTAACCCAATATATTTCACTCTTTATCGTTCAACTTATACCACACAGCTAAACACGTCTCCTTGTGAAGGAGCGACCGAGGAAACCAACTGATACCAAGATAGCTTTGACGCCTCAGTAACAGGCAAATATATATAGCCTTCTATTTATCATTCTATTGCATTTACAGTTTGAGCAAATTATTATGATGTATGCCTCTAATGAATGAGATATTTAACTCAAAAAGTTGTACAAGGTGTGCAAATTTTGGGATTTTCTATTTCATTATCTAAATGGGGTGGCGTATTATTTGACCTTTACAACTAATTTAACTGGTTAATAAACAGTCTCATGAGGCTAGCTTTTAGGGTTATGAATCTTCTAACCAGGAGATTTTCGCTCCGTTTCAGCCAGTCATCGATTTTTAAATTTGATTGTCTATTGTTTTCAGTTTCAGGTGTCAGCTGAGCTTACACTTATAGATGTCCTTACTCATTAGTGTACAACTACATCCTAACTTACAACTTTTCCCAGCAAAATGAAAAGTAATAATTATAAAATCAAAATAAGATATGTGTAAAATAATATCAAAATATACATAAACAGGCATCAGTAATCCAGCAAATAACGTGTCACCAGCACGCACGGCGTGGTTTCTATTTGAAGCCACATTAGCGCGCATAGAATTACAAATGCCGCTTAATTTAATGACCCAATTGTGGTATATTTTGCTCAACGCTACAGGATTTGACGAAGCGAATTTTATTTGGTATTTGTTTTTTAAAAATCTTTTTCATTTGTGAACAAAATCTACTCTGAAATGTAGTCTCTGTCTTGTATGTTACATAGCTTAAAGCGTAAACAAACGTTATGTATTAACGTTTTACGGAATAACCCCGTCATGTTAAAACACTCTTGTAAATATGAAACAAACCCTTTCTTCAGGGTTTATTCTCAAATTTTTCAAAAAGCCTACCTGGAAGAATATTTGAAAATAGTTTTTTTTTGGGTTAAATTAATGTCTTTGAAGTATGTAATTCATTTGGAAGCGTAGAAGTAGTATTATTAAACGAAAATACCTTCAGGATTACCAATGCAACATCGATATCGCAGGACCTGTTTATGCAAGTTTTATTTCGAACAACGATATCACTCGCATATTTTCTGAACATTTTATATACAATACATGAATTACATACTCAACAAAGGCAGCCACAAAGCAACACAGTAACGTAACAATATTTTATAGAACGTTTCATTGCACTTCACATAACTGCTCAGTTTTATGGCGATGGCTGGACTGGAGTACAGTGGATCTACCATCACCTAAAGCTACATTATTGTAGCTGTAAAAGAGAGACGACGCGCTACGCCATGTAGAGCACTGTCACGCTTCCACAACTACTATATTTTTACTTCGAGTAGTAGTGGTAGAGCCACTGGGATAAACTTTTATAATAACAGTCCAGATAAAAGGACATAAACGGATTAAAATGATTACGTTAGCGTTGTCGTGGCGACGGTTTTAGATGGAATTTGGATTTGCAAACTGTCGAGGTCGCCTTTGAAGTTATGATGTAAACAAATAGGTAATTAGAAAAATATGTTTGTCTTTTCGAAAGTTATATGGAAAATATGGTTAACGATATTGTTAAAATAACGAAGAATATAATAATATAAATTGTATTCGCTTACAACTAGTTTTAATCATTATTCCGCTTTCGTACAGTTCCTGTATTGCAAATGTAGTAGCATGTAGAGTTCCTATCAATTATTTTTTTATACTAATAACTTAATATTACTCTTGTTTATGTATATACAATACATATTAAAACATAAAATGTAAAGGCCAAACATCCAAACTTCAAAGTTACTTTAACAAAACAAAAACTCTGACATATTCAAATACTCCAAATGAAGCGACGCACAACATTAGAAGTAATTAATTTCCTAAAAATTTTCATAATGTTTTCAAAGTAATTTGACACGAATGAAATTGCTTTCAGATTAATTAATTTTATAATAAATATATCTCGTCACGGTTCATTTTACTTACTTCCTCATTTGACAAAATACATCTTTGAAATATGAAAAAAAATGTTAAGATATTATTTAGATAAGATAAGAGTTATCGTAGAAATTAAATAGTTTTTATTTATTAGTTTATTATGAGGAAAACATTGTTCTTAGATCGCTAGTATCGGCTACAAGTGCGCTAGTGCTAGTGTCCTAAGATTTGGGCGTGACTCTTATACTGGTTCCTTTTTATTTGTGATAAAAGAGTGCATAGTTCTAAAGACCACGTAACTGTAGGTTCCTTGATTTTTTATTAATTTGTAAAAGCAAAAATACTTGTCTAATCACGGTAACAGTAACAGCCTATTCTTCATCGAACGCAATGTTTTTGTAAATATTTAAGTAAACTTTCCACAACTATCCTATTATATTGCAAAATATTATCATTTATAACACAACCTTTAAAATACGTTGTATAGTCAATCAGAAAGATAATAATAATTCCCTTTAAGGTTTATGTTTGTTTGGTCACGCAGTTTTAATAAATCAAAATAATTACTAGCTCTAAAAATCTTAAAAACAACTCTACAAAAATTCTCACAAAATGTTTAAAAATAGTAATCTCGTTTACATTTTCCACCTCTAGTCTTTATTGAGTATCGATAATCAAATCAACGTTATACTTGTAACTGGGCCTGTAATAGAGAGCCCTCTCGATAGCGGATGGTATCGACAGGTTTATCGATGTTTCTCGATATGTTAGCTATCTATTTTTGAAAATATTGCCCCTTTATAATTATCTTAGAAAGGAAACTAAATATACGCCATAAATTAGAAGAAAAGCTGTGTACAATTTTGTCAATCTTATTACTTTACTATTTTGAGAAGTCAATATTCGCGTTTTAATCTAGTAAAATAAAGGGTTTTTTCTTTTCCTTTTAAATCAATTTATCGAAATTCTCTTTTATTATTGTAAGAACACAATATTATAATATTCCGAACTACTATTTAAAGTTTTTTTATTCACGGATATGGAATGCCATGATTCTGTACATCAGTCCGGTTCTATAAAAAATAGTCTCAATTTGTGTGAGCAAGAGCAATTGTAAAAAAGGCGCCTGCCCTCTAGTGTTGATGGACTTTTTCCTACAGATATAACACTGCACAGAAGCACTTAGTTCTTTTTCTTACATTGTTCCAATACAATCAGGTCCTTTATAAATGGTAGCATTGTTTTCTTACTGAATAAGATCAAAGGAATGGTTCTTGAATGCTGTTTTTGTGGCTAAAGAGGTTTTAATGTCGAGTTAGTTACAGTAAGGTCATTTTATGTCCGTAAAGTCGGCTTAAAATTGATTTATAGATTTTATATTAACTAATTTCTGTATTGAAAAATATTTGATTCTTGGCACGTTTCTGTTGAAATATTTTAAGTTTTGTTTTGAAACATTAATGTACCTATGGCTGTATCTATTAATTAACGATTGTTGACAGAAATAACTATAGGTATACGAAATCTGTAAAAATGATGTAACACAACATGTTTCTATAAACTACATTGAAATCTCCACCACATTGTATTCAAGTATAATCTTGAATCAGAAGTTACTTATAACAAAAACCGAATATCAAAGATAACAAAACAGAATACGTAAATAATGATTTCACAAATAAAAACCTCTTTTAACTCTCGACCTTTGACCTCTCGTGCCTAAAATATAAGGATCTTGAGAGCCTTCACAGAATCATCAGCGCAGATAATAAGAAAACAAGAGGTTACCACCATATCATAAAACAAAACTTTTATCGACGAGGAAAAGTGATAGCGCTCTACACAACGTATAGTGCTTTCTCTCTTCCACAACTGCAACTACATTTCTTTAAGAGGTATTGGTAGGCCTCCTCAAAATAAGGAAAATCTTTTAACTCTCCCACTGATATGTTTTGACGGCGATGTCCACGCCATCTGTTAACCAACCATACGAGTTAGAAAATTAATGTATGACGGACTTATTTGTCCTTTTATATAAGCTGATTTTTGGTGTGTTTTGTTAGTTCAATAAATTGTATTTTTTATTTTATTTTGTACGTTTTATGCGTTTTTGGAAGTTATGCTATTGTTAGGTTTTTGTTTCTGTTAAATGGGCCAGACTTTTTATTTGCTTTCACTTTATATCAGTAATTTTTTTTTTTTTCAACAGTTTATTTTGTATTATTATTTCATTACCGCTTTGTAAGTGGTAGTAGTATACTTACTTCTGTCAAAATATTATTGTCATAACTTCCGTCTGTCTAATTTTTCCGTCAACAATTTATTTTAAACCAGCCAATAACAAAGTAATTTTAATTATTCAAAATATCGTGCATAGTAGGTTGCACTTGCATATTTTATATTTTACTATACAATTATCTTTTATATTCAAATTCAAAGCAGTAGAACGCATACGTGGTAATTATAATAATGAGGATTAACGAGCTTAGTCCTTAATTATAGCTTGTATCAAATCGTGGGCGGCCATTGAATTTAGGGAGAGTATAGGATGGTAGAGTTAATTAGTATTGTCATGTCATCATCTGTCTAGCCTTTCCTAACTATGTAGAGTCCGGATTCCAGTCGAACTGGATCCTGCAAATGACAGCTATAATTTGACTTACCTTCTCGTTTGAGATACATTTATTGTCATATAATATATATAATTTTCTGAGTTTCAGATCTTCAAGAAACAATAATATTTTCTTCAGAATGTTTGTGGAGAACAACTATAATTTGCTAAACAAATAATTCAAAATCAAAAAGCTAAATCGCACACACACGAGTTCAAAATATTAGTAGAGCCAAATTCTAAACACAAATTGCATAAAATTGCCTCGTGTTACCGCAAGGGGTACTTTTTACCCCAAAGTACAGACATCAATAGATTTGACTCATCAAATTACATTCAAGCCGGCTAAATTTGTGGGGTCAGTTGCCCCCAGTCATCGCCCTCAGTCAATCACAAATTGTGATATTAATGAGACATTTGTTTGGGGTGATCAAAATAGCATTGAGGATATGAAGTAAGAAGTAATATTTGTGATAGAAATATATGATATAAGTAATTTGAAGGGAAAATGTAAGACTGTGCGGTCATTACAAATGCTACTAAAATCAAATCTGTAGATGGTAATGTTAAATATTACAACTGTTTAATATTTAAATTCAATGTAAAAAAGTCTGTTGAATCTTCGTGAAAAGGAATAAATAACATAACATGACGTTTTTGTACAGGAGGTTCTTTTAATAAAAGACCTAATCCATCACAAGCATTTAGAATTGTAAATACTTTAGTTGAGGCTGTGTGTAACATGTATAAGCTAGCAATATAAAAAAAGTAATCATAATTTTCAACGTTTTATGTTTCTCTTACTAGGCAAAGTTCTTCCATAATATTATACTTGTTCAAAATGTTACAATAACGTATTAAAATATATGGAATTATTTTCCTTACAATAATATTTCATAATTATTTGACTGCCCTCTTGAAAAGGAATAATATGATATTGTATATATTTTTCCCAATCTGACTTTGATTCCCGCTATAAATCCGTTATTTAACGAATCAGCGATCATAAAATTCTATTACCATTAATGTTGGGCTTTTATACTAAAATACAGTCAGCCTTGTACAGTAGATACAGTTACAGAAACGAGAGGTGTACTATGGGGCGTAGAGCGGCGTCTCTACAGCTATCTTATTTTCAGAAATAGTGGTACGCATTAAACAAAAGATCATAGACTAAGTCAGACTTCCTACTTGTATATAAACCTTTGATATGTAGGTGAGCCACATATCAAAGGTCAACAATGTTATTACGTTCTTGAATATTAAATACTAACAGTATACTAAACTTAATACCAATAAATTTTATTAGTATTAAGTTTAGTATACTGTTAGTGTTCACATGCGGACATCATTTTTATCCCCGTTATAAAAGCTCGGAGAGTTATGCCTTTTGGTTAACTGACGTATATTTGACGTATTACCTATTTGCTATAAGTAGAATGTAAGATTTTGAATAAAACTCTTCTGATTTATTGGTTTAAGGTCTTTGCTGACGAACGATTGTATGCTTTTTGTAATTGTTTTTTAATTACCTTTTAGTAAAATTGTTTCTACCTAAGTTATTGATTAAAAAGAAAACAATGTTTCGTTTCTAACTTAGGTCTTAACAATAGGTACTTATACTTTTTCAGAATTACTTTTTTACTGATGAATTCAAGAAAGCACAGCAAAATATCGCCTCTACTATCATTTTTTTTAGTTACAAAAATATGTTAGAATGTTACTTACCTAAGTGTTGTCCTTGCGTAAGGCTGACAGATTCACTCCAATATCCGTATAAAGTTGCATGTTACACTCATCCCTGAAAGATAAATACAATTCAACAAAACACTCATTATAAATACGTCCATTGTATAACAAAAAAATCTAATTCGCACCAGCTCTACATATTCATCAGCTGCAGGGTTTTACCCATAACTAATTCATTTACTATACATAATTCATCATTTCAAATGGATAGTTATCAAGTGTTGTACGAATGCTAATGGATTTAAAGCCTCATCATGTATTTACGTTTTGGTTTAATTAAATATACACTTCAATAGATGCGAATGCACATGTTGAACTGTTAAACAGATTTGATTAACTGAAACAAAGGGATTTATTTTGTTTGGTTTTAGTTTTTAGTGTGATGTTACTTTTAATTACAATATAATTCCCGAAATTAAAGTCGTCGATGAATCCTCACTTCGCCTTCTAGGATCCTCAATTTTAGAAGAATCCTATAACAAATTTATAGATGATAAAAATCAAAACTTTCAGTCGATTTCGGATAGACTTTTCAAAATTTCTCTACATTCGGCCATAACTTTGATACGTTTTTGTTGTTTTGGTCCAAAATTCATATATTTTCTCCGCGCTTCCCCGCTCTGGAAACATTCACACCTTCTCGAAAAAGTCGACCAAATTATACAGTCCACCTTAACGTCGATCTTCAATGTGCCTTTGGCTGACCGAGCTTGGTCCCAGGCTACATTGCCGATACGTTTCGGTGGCTTAGGTATCCGTAAAGTTTCCAGCCTAAGTTTACCAGCGCTTCTGTCTTCGGTCCATAGCACTGAGAAATTGACCAGAGAAATCTTAGGGTCTTCTCTGGTTGATTTTCAGATTCTTTGCATGACCGAGGCAGTAAATAGCTGGAAATTGTCCTGCCCGGGCTCGGATCTTCCCGAACAACGTTCTTCCCAGAGACAGTGGGACGTGCCGCTTTGTAGTTTGATACGGAATGAATTAATTGATACGTCAATCAATACTGCAGAGCGCGCTCGTCTTTTGGCTGTGGGAGAATGGGAATCGGGTCTCTGGTTACAGGCATTTCCGTCAACCAACGTCGGTACGATGTTGGACAACAATACTTTCAGGCTCGCCGTTAGCTTGCGATTAGGTGTACCATGTGTCGTGTCTCATCTCTGTCAATGCGGTGAAAGAGTCGACTGCCTTGGCCATCATGGCTTGTCCTGCGGCAGGAGCGCGGGGCGCATACCGCGACACACAAGTATTAATGACATTATTCGTCGTGCTCTTGTCACTGCTGGTGTACCTGCTGTTCTAGAACCGAACGGTTTGGTACGCAGCGATGGTAAGAGACCTGACGGGATGTCTTTACTTCCCTGGAAATTGGGCCGGCCTTTGGTGTGGGACGCAACGTGCGTCGACACCCTTGCGCCGTCCCATGTTCTAAGTTCGGCGGTCGCGCCCGGCGCTGCTGCTGGAGCTGCGGAAACCCTAAAGCGACGAAAATATAATAACCTTACGGGCAATTATATTTTTGAGCCCTTTGGGGTTGAAACGCTAGGGCCATGGGGTCCGGGTGCACGAGCTCTGTATAAGGAACTAGCTAAGCGCTTGGTCGACTCCACCCGTGATCAGAGGGCTGGACTGTATTTCGCGCAAAGAATTGGTATTGCCATTCAGCGTGGTAATGCGGCCAGTCTCCTGGGCACGTTTCCCGTCATTGACGGAGATGAGGATATTTTTTTCGACGCTTTGTAAATATGTAATTTTTTTAGTTACATAAGTTTAGTCATAAATGTAGATATTTCTTGTTTTAGTATTGTTTCTGTAAATAAATATAATTCAGAATAAGGTTTTTTTAATAATTAAATAGCAAAATGGTTCATAGAAACGTACCCAGTTTCGGAGTAAAGTAACAAAATAACAAGTAGCCACACAACATTAGCAAATCTATAAGGGTTTCATACAGTGGTTAGTGGACCTACCTGCTATACCAGAGGTCGTAGGTTCGATTCCCACCCAGGACTAAGGTTTGTGTGATGAGCACGATCATTCTTTCTGAGTCAATTTATGTATGTATTTAGCGAAGTGAATGATGGCCATGTAAATAGCGTTGTGTGAAAGTCGTGGAAAATATGATATTATTATACACTGTTTGGTTACAGCACCCAAAAAATAAACATAAATAACGCAAAACGAATTCTGTTACATATTCCAATTGCTCAAAATGAATTCAGTATATTTTTGACCAGTCAGAATGGATCAAACTTCCTCGTATAGTAAATAAAGTTTTAATCCGGAGTAAATGCAAGAATTATTTTCCATGATCCTTCGACTATTTTAACATGGATCTATGGGGCGTGCGTTGATAAATATCAACACGAAACATTCGGCCATTTTTAATTCCATTGCGTTTTATTTTTGAAGTCAGTTCGGGTGAATTCAGATAGAAACTGACTGACATGGCAATGAACTACGATTTTTTGTGTAAATATCGTGTTTTTTTCAATATTGTGTCGTAGATAGGAAGTGTAATGCTGCAATTATTATAAAAATACTTTTTAGACAAAGTTTGAAATGTCAAAAAGATGTAGTTTGATTGAATTGATTACAATAACAAACATCCTATGATCTAAATAACTATATCAAAATATGGGTAATTGTTCGAAAACCACCATCTATTCCTCACAATTATTCCATACACTTCATTGTTCAGGGTGTGACGCGGGTGAAACCATAAGGCTCAGCTAGTTATAATAAAACTCTATGTGACGTAATTTCTAATACAATAGGGTTTAATTAAAACACATGAATGGATATATGGGTCGTTCAATAAGCAGCCGTTATTAAAATCAGTAAACCGTAAAATCTGTGACGTAATTTCCTAAATTATTCGCAAAATTGACAAAGAGCAGCGTATCCATATTTTTGTTGGTCGTCGCCTTTGGGGTTAAGAATAAATTAAGTAAGTACTTGTGTTCGATAACCTTATGAAAACTGGACAAACTATATTGAGTAACGTGAGAAATATTAGTAGCATTAAGGGAAATGCGTATTCCTAGAAACAGGTTCGGTTTAAAGAAATTTATTTCTCATAAAAACTTTGCAGTTAATTTAAAATAAGATATGCATAAAAAACTGCGCTCAGAGTTTAGGCTTTACGTAGAAGTAGGTAAGTAATTTGTAATGTGCATTTATGTATAATATAACACTAGCGACCTACCCTAGCTTTTTACTGGTGCAATATTGATGTAATATCCGTAACAACAAACGACATCAAAATCCATAGCGTAGAAAAAAACCATCAAAATCCATTACATAGTTTTAGGCAGGGGTTTTAAGCATACAAAAGAGCGGGAAGCGACTTTGTTTCACAATCATTATGTAGTAATAATTAATTTCATCAGACTTATTCTCCGAAACATAACATCCAATTTATTCATTTAGAGAAATAGAGTTAACAAACTAATGTATTAGATACAAAATGAATTTAAAGTACAATTAAGAGCCTCATAATATATTAACAGACGAGACTAATTAAATCGTATTGTGGCACATGAAGCAATTAATTCATGAGTGTTTAGGATTTGAATGAGGTATTACAGTATATTAGGGTACTAATGAACTTAATACAAACTTATGAATGCGTTAACGAATGTGACCTCTTTCATCTCACTGTGATAATTTAGATGACTATTTAATAAGCTTTTCAAAAAGGACTGTAGCCATTGCTTTGTAAAAGTGAATTTGTAAAAGCTAATACAAAAGAGCTGTATCTCAGTTTTACAATCCTAACAGTTTTGATTAAGACGCTACCGCGAATATTTTCATTTTAGATAGCTCCGCCCACTACGCCCCGCGCGCCCCGCGCGTCGCGCAAGCTTTACTCGTCACTCAATGTGTCAAATTTGAACTTCGCGCCAATCGCACACATCGAGGTCAGCGCGGGGTCAAAAGAACCGAACAGGGAAGATAAGGAGCCGCAACTTACATTTAATTTTTAATCGGATTTTTTTTTTTTGTATTTACAAAAAATACTTGTAATGAAAACTTAATATGACAAGTTGGACGTGCATGGTTGTATGTATGATTGTGTGTGGTGTGTTGTGTGTGTGTGTTTGTGTATATCCTGAACGGCTGAGTCGATAGTTGTTTAGTTTTTTTTTTGTTTGAAATGGGAATTAATCGGAAGTGTTCCTAGCTTTATTTGGTGAATATCGGCCCAAGATGGCCGCCGCCACAAATGGCGAATAGCATATTTTTTTACAAAACCCTCAATATGGGTATCAAATGAAAGGGTTTGACTAGTGTAAAATAATCTATACTAATATTATAAAGAGGAAAGATTTGATAGTTAGTTTGTGTGGATTGTAATGGCTCTGAATCTGCTTGACCAATTTGAAAGATTCTTTCACTAGAGGTGAATACAGGTTATATTTGATACAATGCGGGTACAATCGCGTGATACAGTTAGTAAAAATTCAGCGGTTAAGGAATAAAAGCGTCGCGGATCTTATGGTGTTAAAATGTACGTAGTGAGGTGTAAGGTATCAAAGAAGTAATTAAGCTAAATAATTTTATTTTTAAACATAAATTAAGTAGTAGTAATTTTATTTTATTTTTATACGTTTTTTCTGGCAGAATCCGTTCATTTTGTAAACTTCTCCTAAAAGGCAATACAAGAAAAATAACACACAAGAAAGTCTCCATAGATTTTTTGTTCTTAAAGTGTTTATGTTTACGTAATAGTAGTGGCTATTTAGTGATTTGTGTTAATATTTACAATAATATCTAATAACACTCATATGACTTACCTAGATAAAATATAGCCTATGTTACTCGTGGATAGGTAATGTAGTTTTGTAATGGTAAAATAATTTTTAGAATCGGTCCAGTAGTTTTGAGTTTCTCCATTATACAAACAAACAAAAATACAAAGTTTTCCTCTTTATAATATTAGTGTAGATATACCAAAAGTTCTCGCCAAATTTAATAGTGGCTGGTCGCATCGCATCTAATTTCCGAGTACCTATACGCGTACAACCTTGTTGTAGGTACCTATGTGGCCCACCATCACCCGCTGTTACCTCCCTGCCTAAAATGGTGTTTATGCAGCGACTCGAGCAATGTCCAAAGCCACCATAAAGTTTGGCGAGATCTACTTATAGTTACAACTCTCCTACGAATGGTTATTGTTTACAACTACAAAAATATGTTATAGAACAACAATTTCACTAAAATTAACAAATTACATAACTACATACTAGTTGCATAGATAGGTAATGATGATTTTATTTTATTTACCTTGCCTTTTTCACCTACTGCGTTTTTGGCACATTCTTTGAGGTGTTGTTTTCTTTTTTCTTTAAGAAACTATATTTTTTTTAAGTTCTTGCCATTTTATATTATAAAACCTAAACCTAATTTAATAATATAAGTATTACCTATAACGTCTAAGCCAACTAATATTTACACTTACAAAATATTTAAAACCTAAGATCATCACGTCACAAATGAATATACCTACGACCGGAGCGACAACATGCATAGGTCCAACCCCGAAGAGCCCAATCGCTCGACTGGCTCGTCTTCGTACATTATTGTGTATCAATCGCTAGCGCACGGGCATAAGGTTCAGAATTGCGTAGCGTCTATCATGATCGCGGCCGCTCAAAAAATCCAAAATTTTAAAACTTTATTTAAAAATGATTGGAAATAGTTATGGAAAAATTGTTCTGACAGAACCTTAATATTGATGTTACGAATGTATTAGAGTAATTTTGAAACATAAAGATCGTGTAACTTGCTTGTAAAATCAAAAATAGTACTTTTTTAGACGTGTTTTCGAAATTAATTATGATCGAGTAAAATTATCACTATCGTGTTTTCGTTCTGGCAGAATCTAGATAAAGATATCAATTTACCTATATCAAAATTTCAGATTCATTGGTATGCTGGTTGTCCTATAATTTGCCATGGCAAATGGCAAATAAATCGAGGTAGCGCCTTAAAAAGCATGGGAGAAAATGATCTGACTACTTTATGACCCAATAAGTATACCTATATCATTAGTTGTCACGTGTCGAACTCGACTTTTTGAGCTGAAATTTCTGATTCCAAGATTATTAGCTTGTGTCGGATTTCACTGTTTACTTTCCTTTGATACAATAACTAAACGCTTAGGCTTAAAAAATTACGCCATGTTACATAGATAATCTAACATGACACATATTTTTAAAGGAGTACAGTTGGTTTTTAGATTAGGTACAATTTGTCATGTATCACGAAAAAAAAATACCTCTTAAAGACCTAAAGGTCAAAATACTTTGACTACTTTGTGAAACAATATAGAGTTCACAGTAAAATTCATATAAAAATCAACAAGTTGAATGAAGTTTAATGAAAGCTTCTGAGCAATGAGGCATGACGGGTCGCAGCTGCCGCGATCGATCATCCATTCGTTGTGACGTCACTCATCAATCACCTCGCTCTAATCACGAGCAAGTCTTGCAGGACTGGCTTCAATTAAGATGCGTATTTTGTAGAGATTAAGCTTGATTTTTGTACTTAACTTGAAATGTTAGAATGGTCTAGAAAGACGATAAAAGGTATGCTAGCTACAAAGCATGTTGTCAGTTGTCAGTGTCTCAAAATCTTTACTACGGTTGCCCGCCTTGAATATAACAGTTTTTTTTATGTAATTTGAAAGTGTTAGTGAGACTCAAGGTAGAGACAGACTTTTAAATGCTTTAGTCCATATATCGTAATGAATTGTATATTTTACTTTTGTGGTATCAGTTAGTCTAATTATTAATAAATAATGAAATTAAAAGATTATCATACACTTGCGTTTCAAAAGGCTCTAGAAAAATAAACAAAAGTGATTTGTAATGGTGATATTCTCTCTTTTTTTTAGGAGCATAAAATTGTCTTTTTTGTTAAATTAACTAATATTAACAATATGAAGCCGATAAAAGAACGTTCATCAACTAGTTACACACAAAACACAGTATAAATAACAAGGGCTTATCTGCCGAAGTTGTAACATCTTGTAATAGCGAGGACATCGCGTATCGATGCGGCGATCTCGACAGACGAACATTTGTCTTGTTTGGCTGAATACTGGACGTATAAGAAATGTAACAGAAGTTTCGCTTTGTATGGATCTTTGAATAGGTTTAAATTGCCTAAAGTTGTGTGAACTGGACTCTTGTTCCACAAGGTATTGTTTTAAATGATTTCACATCGGTGTTCTATTTTAGAATAGATTCATAACTTTTATTGTATTTCTAATTGGAGGCTTTGAAGGAGATAGGTTAGACTTTTGCCCAGAAGTAGGATCTTACATAGACTAAATGAAAAAAAATTGGATGCTTTTTTTGTATTTCAAGATCTGTGACGTTAAAAAAAAGTTAAAAGCCCAACCTCTCCTCTCCATGATAATATATCATCTCTTTTTAACAAAGATATTTTTTTTTCATTATACTACTATGTGTACTTTTACTGCCAGTAATCACAGCCGCAGTATCAAGCCATACTGTAAAGGCACACTAAGACTTTTTGCGGACATAATAAAGGTTTTTGTTTATTGAAATCCTGAGGGATTAATCTGGTTTGTGATTGATGGCTTTCTGGATTAAACACAAAGAAAATTGCGTCATCTGCGCTCTGTCGATGTGTCAAATACTGTTTTGTCGGTGTGAATTATTTGAGAATTGTGGAATCAGTCATGGTTATTGTGCAATATTTTGTAACCATTACATTTTTTGAGTATATTATTATGTAGTATTAAAATAAATTTCATCATATGGATGCATAACTGTATGAAGATTTACTCACGCGTATTTATTGGGATAGCCCGACTAGTTCCCGATCGGACAGAAATCCTTAATACGAGCATATTCCACACAACTACATATCTGTAATGTTGATATTGTCTGGACGTTGTGTTAGGCTGATATTTTTCAAGAAAATCACATTGACACTAATTGCAATCATTATGTTGGAACCTGTAACATTATGCATACAAATCCGATCAGAGACCCACATGGCCACCATGACTATTGAAAAATGAATGTAAAGTAACAGTGTAATCCCAAAATATATTTCACAGTAGTTTTACTCAGTTGTTACAAAATTGAATAAAAGTAACTATAACGACTACTATTTTAACTACTCTATAATTTTGCTTGCTTAAAATAAAAAGATCAGGATTGTTAAAGCTTTTGTCCAGCAGATACGATGTAGCGATAGTTATCAATAAACCAAGAAATACTTAGTATATTTCAAATCGCATATCTAAAAGCATACATACATTGATCTCGAACTAAAAGGCTTTTAAAGTAGAAGTAGCAAAGTTAGGATTCATGATAACATTTATGTAGAGAGCACTTAAATGGTAGAGCAGGACAAATTTATCGTTCATGTAATGCGTGTGAAAGGGACAGATGTATGTAATGTCTTTTTAGAAATTCTTCATCTTTACTTGTTGACATGAGTAGACTGTGTTTACTTGGTAAGTTATATGTTGATTTGAGAAATAGTTTTGATGTGTATTTAGATGGATAAACAAAATACTGTACCTCAGTTACTTATTCCAATTCAAAGCAATATTAAAACTTGTTACAAACATCAATACCACATTTTTTTTTTGTGTAAGCATTGTTTTCTATATAAAATATAACGTAACACTTTTTTTCCTAGCCTCTGTGTCACAGCTGAGCGATTTCGTCACTTCAAAGCAGTCAAAACCAATTAGCAAAAAATTAAATTCAACTAATCGGCTATAAAATTGCACCTTCTTAACAATCAAATTCATTTACAGCCCATAAAAAGTGCAGTTCCTTATTCCTTAGTAACCATAATGGGGCAGTCTTGGTTCACAAATTTTTGCCTTAGCTTTTCCAGCACGGAACACCAACTAAACTACAATTTGCCACGTCAAGTTTATTGTAAACCGATAAAATTGTTTCCTACAATGTGCAGAGAACTTCAACTAACTATAAACTGCAATAATATTAAATTAAACGTCAATTTTGTAATGAGAAAAAGAATTTACTGTGTTTCGCTCTCAAGTTAAGATTTTTCTTCAATTTAAGAGTGAAGTTATGGCTGGGAAATAAAGATTGCACGTGCTTTCTTACTGGGGATTTTTTAGCGAGACGTTTTGAGCTAGAAATGAAAATGTAATGCATATCGTTTTGTCTTCGGGTTTACGGAAATATAATATATTGTTGGTTGTGGCTGAGGATCAGTCAACAGTGTTTGCAATGCTTGGGTAGGTTTTCGTTTGGAAGGAAATTAATTGTAGGGAATAGAGATCGAATATGTTGATAAATAAAGTGGGAAAACTCTGTTTATTTGTATAATGTTAGCAACGAAACAATATGGCAAATTTATTAAGTACAATTTCCACATTTCTTTTCAAATTTTATACTATAACCTACATTAATAATAATATAGTCTCAAGATATAACCATTTGTCAAAATTAAGTTATTCAAAAATCTTCCTTCAGAACGTGTTATAAAATTTCCATGAATTGAATATACCCGACTTCGAAGAAAGACGTTTCGTAAAGCGTCGAAGTTCAAAACCGACCATTTCTCATCGCAACTTTAGGACAATCAATCCTGGGTGCAAAACATTTTGAGATCCGTTACCTGGCAACGGAACTGCGAAAGAAAACACCAAAGTTTAGGTAGTAAAGATGGAACTCCTTATATAGATGCTACTGTTGGAAATTCTCCTTACGTTTGTCAATTGAACAGCGTTCTGAGAAACTTGTTACGCTTTTTCTCCATAACCAGAGTACTTAGGGACCGGTGCATTTTAACCCATATGCTGGAGGCTACGTACGAGGTACTTTTGTTTTGTGACCCGTTGATATCCCCAATTTTCATGCGCTTTCTGGAGAGGACCAAGGAGTGTGTGGATGGTGTGTCTTCTTTGTTCCTATTGTCGGAGGCTACGGGGTTGTTTACGCAAACTGTCGCGAAATCGAACAGATAAACTTATTTATCGAGAACTTCTTCATTGGCGTGGGGAGTCAGTGTCCCAAATTTGATGTCTCTCCTTAAACTGTGGCCTGTACAACAGCACCAAATATGCTGTCTGTGTAGTCTGGCTATGCAATTTTAATACATTGATGAATATGCTAAGACATAAAAGAGATTTGTGTAGGGCTACTTGCTAAATTATGCTACCGAATTCTTACTAAGACAAATACCTAACTTAATGCACGAAAGTATAGATTATTGCACGTTGTCTCATCCAAATATATCCTAAGAGTAATTTGACCCGTACCCAAGCAGAAGTTAGTCTAAAATCGCAAGCAAGCACCTCCTCATAACTCGTGTATTTATGATGTTTGTGCATTCTGTATGCATTACCTACGTCCGCACACATTTGTTGGCAACGCAACTCTTGCGGTAATTTATATCGATATGTTAGCGATCGAATAGAAAATAACTTCGAATGGTATATCGATAAGATCTGAATATGATTTTGAATAGATGGGGTATGAAATGGTTTTATATTGTAGTTCTTTTTCAGGAAAGAATCATCAAAGAAAAAACCACTCACGTATATGTTTCTGAGTATTTGCGGCTGATTTTGAATCTTTGTTCAAATATCTTTGGTTAATCATACTTCGGAGATAAGCAATCGGTTTTTGTACATATTCTTGGCTGTTCTTAAATTCGGTGACACTTAAAACTATCCTTAACAAATTTACTAAGAGAGGCGTGACATAAACTTATCGACACATTATTATGTATAACATTAATATATTGGAAACTAGGCTTTTACGAATTTTAGTATGTCAAATAATAAACCTAAATAATTGCTAAATATTTTAATACAAAGCATTATAATTTAACAATTTTGGAACATTGAGGCTATAATTTAATTTTAAACAAACTGTATTAGTCGCGTGTCACGTACATAACAAGTTTATTTCCAACTCGTTACAATTAAAGCGTGTTCACAGTGTGGCTTTGTACTTTTTTTGGTTATATCGACTGATATTGCGTTTGATGGTGTACATTTGTCTAAATCTAATTTTTAGAATGACGATTGAAAACCTCTTTCTTGCTACCTTTTTACTGACTCACTGCTTGTCAATTTACTCCCCTTTAAATTTAGGCTGTTTTGCCCTATTCATCCCTCATTTTACACCAGTCCTTTAAGAAGTGATCAATGTCATATCGTCACCGACTCATCGTAAAAAAAAACAATTATTACAACAAAAAAATAAATAAATTAGCAGTATCCTTGTACATCTTGTCTGTAATTACATTCTGGTTTATTGACCTATTTTTGGGTATACAAAAAATGTTTTTAATAAATAAATAAAAAGCACAGCCAACTAGATAAAATGACGAATTTGCAATGGATGATACCAAAAGCATGCGTCACCCTTCGCTTACATAGAAGCATTATAAAACAAATGAACTACGAAAACACTAGAACATGCTCCAAATAAACAAGAACTAAACTCTTATAAACAGCAGAAGGTCGTATATCAGTAGAAACGCGTCGTACAAGTAGTATTTGATCAATCGCGCGTCAAAGTGAGATATGGCGATCTACAAACCAAACAAATAGGGCTAGTGAGGCAATGCATACAGATCTAGATGGACCAGGATATGCTGATGCTGGATACGATATGGGAACAATTTGATTTATAGAAGACACTTATGATTCAATACTGAAACTGTGAATTTTCATTGAATATTTACCTGTTTATAGTGAGATTGAGAAACTAGTTACTAGTTATAATAAGCAGTAGAATTATAAATGAACATGAGAGCTTTATTTAGTCTCTAAGGTGTTAATGTTATCCTTCAATCTCCGTTAAGGATCAAGTCGTCTTAAAATATTTCATAAAGCGAAAATTACAGAGATTAAAAATAGTTAGAAAAAAGTTTTAAAGAATGTAAGCCCGTAATATGATGCATAAACTAGTATCATAATTAAAAACGCAAATTTATCGAGGCAATGCATTTCAAAATCATTAAAAATAGATGTTAAAAAACATAACATTGTTAATGTTATGTTTTTTATAATAATTAATTAAAATACATACGAAATAGCTGAAATTTAATAATTGCAAGTTATTGGACATCAGATATGTCGCTAACTATTCCATTTGTTCTACATCCGCGACAAAGACTGTCCCAAAATTGTAATATATTATAACAACCAATAGCGTAATCAATCTTCTAGACCTTCAGTGTTCTTCAAGTTTATTAAACTTATATAGGACAATAGATATCTTGTCGACTACGTGACGTCATATCACAAATAATAAAATGTCGTCCTGAATGTACTACTCTTCGGCAAATCGACTGATTTTTTATTTTGTTTTTTTTTATCCGACGCTGCGTCTGAAGGAGGTTAATGTTTTCTACGTCGTTTTTTTTAATACAAAAAAAATGTGATACGTTCCTAGCACACACAAGGTACTTTGCAAGTTTTTATTCTACTCGATGCATCGCATGTAAATAATATTACAATGTCAAAATAAAATAAGCACATTTTAACGTTAAATACCACCAATACTATCAAAGAAGTTTGCCCAAAACATTTTGTTAAAGACTGTAAAACCAGTGTAAAATATACTACTTAACAAAATTAAATTTTAATCAATCGAGCTGATTTTTTGACAAAACATTTCGTATCTAGTTTGTACATGGTTGATAGCCACCCTCAATATATTATATTTCCCACACTATATTTCTTCACAAGAGTCACTACAAAACATACCACCATTGAAACTAACCCTTTATCTCTCGGCACACTTCTCCATATGAGCGTGTAAACAAGGTACACATGTCTGGAACTGTCTAATAGAATCTGCATAACAGAGAGCGAGTAACTACCGCTGTCGAACTCGAACTCACTCACTTGTGAACCAGTGAGTTCTGGTGTTGGTACTAGTGATATGTAGATCAATTGTTTGTTGAAACTATAAGTTTGGGTGGAAGAGAAAATCATGATAATATCGTGTACTTATAAATTTAAGACTTTATATCACTTTTGGTATACTTAGTGTGATCTTTTGCTTCTTTTACACTAACGTTTCTACTGTGTAGGCTTTCAATGAGCGTATTTTTCTGCAATCAAATGGATGCTGCCTTATTGCCTATGTTGGAAAAACGATAGTGCAAAGAAGCTGTGATTTTTTTCAATGTTATAAAGAAATGTCCTCCACAAATGTAGAGTCGACGTTGGTGTTATGAATTATGACCTTATAGTCATTGTTCAATTGTGGATTTTCAGAAGTAAAATAAGAATAACAGTTGCCGTCATGAATAAGCAAAATGGGACTCAAATCTCACGTAATAATCCGAAACTATCAAGCTAAGTTATGAAGCTCTGTCTACAGTGTTTATAACTCCGTTCCAGTTATTTGATGAGGATATTGGCGTACTAACAGTTGAAGTATCGTCGCGAACAGTTTCGGAGTGGTTGTCCTGTCCTAACTTGTGTCGAACTTGCAAACTACGGGTACAGTCGATTGCAGCGTTTAATGTATTTTAATTGTTCACAAACATCGATCTGGCGTTTGGAGTTTAGAGTAATGGCTTGATAAATGAATGGATGTCCGTTATCTGAACGTAATTTGTTACTGTTGGATCACGTTTACGAAATTTCGGTATTAATAAAGTTGTGCTGAAGTATTTCGATGTCTGTTGCTATTATTTTACTCTTGAATATTATTTTCAAAATGATTAATGTTTTTAATTTTACACGACTGCAAATATTATGCAGTCAGTTAACTGGTTTCATGTGTTTCACTTTTTAATCCATAAACACTTCTGATGTCATATAGAAGTTTTTTGTTTTATTTTTGTATTTTCCTATATTTACTACTGCTACTAATCTCTTATTCATTGGCGACTTGGTCTACCCGTCTCATAATTCACCAACAAAAATGCCGACAGCAAAAATTAGATTTCAAAACGTTAAATTCGTTTCCACTGCGAACGAAGTCAAAATGAAAAGTCACTTCGAAATTCGATTAGTTAACTCACACATAGTAAGGCATTCCTTATCAACGTGCATACAACATACGAATGCAAATTCACTCTTATTGGCTGTCTTGTTCGCCAGTTAATTATCTTTCAGAATTGTTTACTAAAGAGCTTTACAGAAACGTGTATTAAGGAAATTAGTTCGTTTACAATCGTTTATTTTGTCTCCGTTTCGTGTGTTTCGTGAATTGAATGATAACAGTTTTAAGGCAATTGTTGTCTTTGATCTTTTCGGTAAAGGGTTTTAATGTTTTGGTATTAGAAAGAGTTGTTGTTTGTGAATTGTTTTTAAATACTGTAAGTATTATAGGTGTTTGTGCTGATGTAAATGTTTTACAGTTTTACATGAGCCAAATCATAACAGTAATGCTTAAATTTTTCAATACATGGATGATGAAAGTGTTTAGGAATATGACCTTGATCTCTAAAGCAGAATTATGTTTTTTGCATCGCTGGCAGAATTTAAACAAAAAATAATACTTAAGGATCTATTTAGTATACTATTATTATGATTTTTGGTATATTCAACTCTACAAAGACGTCTTACATTGGCGTCTATCTTTTTTATTGGACCACTAAAGACAAAAAATTTAAAACTATGACCCTCTATTATGAAAGAAAAATAATAAATGTTTACTTCAATGCCTTGAAAATCGACCTTAATTAATGTGTCTGTAAAATAGAAACAAATCCCGTTTTTGACAGCCCACTTTTGGGCAAACAGGAACAACAAAAAGGAGTTTAGGGCATACTATAAAAAATATTCCAAACGTTGATCACCATACTAGCCCACTTTTCCGTTTCAGTAAATAATATATCTATACATCTTATGAAGTGTAATCATTTATCACTCTGTTCACTTGTTTTCGCAAATTGCAAACAATGACAATTATTTCTCTCAATGTCCAATTTAGTCTACTTAATGGCCTAGAATCAGAGTCCAGGACAAAATGTAGGCCAAGAGAGCGAGTCCAAGTTAGCGACGGAGAAAGTTTCCTTGCAGTCTGAAGTGTTCGTGTAATGGATATATTATATAACGTTATGCACTAATGTAAATACAGTTTATACGGTAAGACCAAGTACAGTGATCTTAGTAGTGATAATGTGCAATTTCTCTGGACTTCGTTTTATAGTCTTTGATAGAAAGACTATTAATTTTGTGTATTTTATCTTTGTTTTTTTTTTGTAGATGTTTCATGTGTATCCTATCCTTAGGACACTTTATTTTTTTCACGATGCGACACTTAAAAAGGTTATTAAAAAAAATATTCTACTAGACATTTTTCATTTTTAGCCTATTTCAATTTTTATCTTAGTCAGATAAATCGAAGCCACAAACTTAATAACTTTTGACCTGAAATTTAAAAATCTGAAATCGAATACTTTTAGTTCTAGTCTCGTTATCAACGTTATTAGTGGGTGCTGGGTAAGTCAGCATCCAAATCATAACCTTTGAGTCAAAAGGTGGACGTCAGTAAAAATTCCAATAAAGTTCTCTGTGAGCCCATCCGGCGTGCAAGAGTAAATTAAACCCTAGACGCTCTGGGTTGCCAGTGGCTAGGGAAATTCCTGATTGTAAATTATGGGAGTATTATTATGGTATTTTTCGAGTTGTGTGGTAAGGTGTTAAAGATTTTCTGATTAAGTACCTTTGACTAGGTGGATTCGTTGGATTAGGTAAGTATTTGTCTTAGTAATCTAATATATTCGTCAGATTTCCAAAAAAATGTACATGTATTTTTTTATTCCATTTTCTGGACTGAATGAAATTAATAAGCGTGTAGTGTTGTTAAAGGAGATTTTACCACAAATAAAATACATTTTTATACCAAGTGATAAAATGGCAAAACATAGTGTCCCTTATTTATCTATGACCATCATTATTCACGAAAATTATGTTTAACAAATAAAATTTGTTTTGATTTCATTTGATTAAATCTATAATTATAACGATTCACAGACACTCACACTTAATCATACATATCTTATAAGTTTTAGATAAAAATCCCCATTTTAACGTTGCATTAATGATGAACTATTTATGAATTCAAAACGTTTTTACCCATAAAAATATGATGGCAACACTATTGGCGCCACCCAACCCCCCTCAATTAAAGTGTCGTTGAATTATTCAGTATGATAGTGGACGATTTTCAAATCAATTAAACTCGCGTATTTCTACTCATATAAATATTGTCCTTTACCTGCCAAAATTACATTTAGAATGATGTTGTTCAGTATTGTTCCTTTTTGTAGAAAAGCCAGTAATTGTATATTTTCATTGTTTTTGTTATTTGATCGTCTTCATGATCTTCTTTTGTTATCTATACATATGTGGGTACTAGTAACATTACTCCAGCCTACCTTTTCTTAGAACAACCGTTACAAGCCTCGTAATCTGCATTACGCATCCAAACGTAAGTCTGTTTGTTCATTTAGAAGTCGTGTCTGATATAAACGTCGGGTGTACAAATAAAAGGGGCTTAGTTACGGCTGAGCCTAAGCTCGGGTTGTTTGACTTGGCCAATGACTCGGCAGCTAGATGCAGTATCCTCATATGTTTATAGTAGAGGGTGGATACTTAGTTTGGAAATTTGCGCATTTAGATGTGTGCGTCTTATTATGACTTGCTCTGTAAAATGTAAAAATGAATAGTAATAGTGCAGTCTAAAGGATTAATATTATAAGTTTAAATTATTCTTTTAGTGGTGCCTTCTTTGTGATCCATTACGTAAACCATACGATTTTGAAGTATACATCTGTACTGGTTTCAAATTATTTAAATCTGAATAAACTTTCTTTTTTATATTTTCAGTTCTCTTGTCTGGTCAAAGGTTTTCTTTTTGTTGTTAGATACACGAGTAAATATGTTATTTTATGCGTAGGTGTAGGAGCGATTGCGTAAAATGATTATAATAAGCAAAACAATAGGAAAGTCCATCTTCACGCCTGAGGTTATGCATGACTTAAATGATTTATTAACTAAATTTTAAAAGTGTGTTTAATAGAAAATCCAAGTCGCACTTAAAATATTGGTACCAAAAAGAAATTACACATTTTTCATTACGGTAAGGTTTCATGCAATTAAACACTTGCGAACGATGTTAAAACCGATGTTTAAGTTAAACTTCTTCGCTGTGAAACTAATTAGAAAGTTTCCGCCGCGTTTTTATTGGACTTCATAGTTTAAAAGTAAGTGTTAAGCAATTATCAAGGTATAAAGTAAGTGATTCTGTTATATTTATTGCCTGGTTTTTGCGTATTATTTTTCTCGTTAAACTAGTAATCCATTTAATCTACTTTTACATCTGTTTTTGGTGCACTTTAATAGTGACACATAATTGTATCGCGGGGGATTCATAGACTTTTATTCCATATACACAAAGACACCCAGACTCAGAACAAGCGTTTGTGTATCGCACAAATTTTTGTCCTACGCGGGGATCGAACCTGCGATATTTCGCGCACATTGGCTTGGTGACCTATACCACTCAGTTATCCGTGCAGTCAAGTCAAAATGTTGCACTTGTAACGTTTACATCATTCAATTATAATAAATTATTTTAATAATGTTTGTGCTAAAAGCTCATGTTTGACCAACGTATGCAAAAATATTTACAGAAAATAATCAAAATGTCATTCAACTTTTTCATAACATCTGGTGTCAAAATCACGTTTCGTCTGAACCACATATAGATTGAGACGAAAGTACTCATAATGAAGTTAATATGCACCCGTTTAAAAATTCTGACAAACATAAATCCTTAGAAAATTAAGCATTTGACATCTGTGAGATGTTTCGGAGATCGACGCAAAAAAAATGCAGAAAAAACTTGAAAAAATAAACTGAACATGTGGTTACATTCAACATGTTACTGCTGTGTAGGGGCACCAGGAGTTTTTAATTTGTTGGATATCCTCATTAAGGATATTGTAGATATTTTTTTTGTATTGTGGTAAATATTTTGTTGGTATTTTTTGATGTTTTTGCTAAGGTTACATGCTTCAGACATACCTAAAGTTCACTGAAATGTAAAATTTACATTTTATTTTAAAACAGAGTGCTTTTAATTAAATAAATAAAAAATCATTTGTGACCTTATTAGTGAAAAGCGTTTTTTACAAAAGCGCGTGAAAATATCACGCAACTCTCTAAACCTTGAATGGAGAGCTTATTCCTAACACGTAATATATGTGCAAAATAAATAAATGTTATTCAAGCGCTCTGAGCCAACAAACTTACTATCAAAGATGCGCAAGGCTGAGCAAACTGTACTGGATCCTTACCGATAGCAAATCTGGCAACTAGCCGAAATACATGTTCTAGACATTATACTATTCTGTTTACAACATGCATTAGAAATAAAATTATAGAGACACAGTCATAAATAAACAGATAAACGTGGCAGCTTATTCCAGATTACAAAAGACCTGTCCGATTTTATTCTTAGTCTATAGTCACCCTACTTTTGTGCAGCAAAGTGGGATTTAATATATTTAGTAAGAAAACATAGTAAGTGAGAAGGGCTAAATATTTGGATTACATTCCGGTTTTTTGTTCTTTTATGTTTATTCAACCGTTTTCGAGAATATTAAAGATGTGTGTTTAATTAAATTCTTGTTTATTTCAATTGAAATAACGTCAGTGAAGTTTCGACGCACACAGAGAAGGTAAAACAAAGAAATCTACAACTCCAAGCTTTTGATCTATTCGACTCCTCTTTCAGTGAGACGTCTAAATGATGTTTACCAAAGGATATTATCAGGTTTGCAAAAAACGACAACGTCTGAAACACAAGAATGATCAATATAAGTTGCATAGCTAAGATGACGATTAAGCGATAAGATTGAGCTTCTCAAAGCACAGTCCAACCTGCATAAACTACAAAAAAAAATCGACCCACTAACTTCCATATTATACGTTAAACGACGAAAACAGTTGGTGATGCCAAAAGAATTAACATAAGCACAACCTTTTTTTCGTTTCCGCGAAAATATTGAAGTCGTGCAATAACATCAGCACCTTGTATCCGGGTGATAAACTTGCTAATGTATTCGTTTGTAGACGCACCATTTGCTGTTATGAACGCGGTTTCCTTGCCTTGCCGTATTTATACGTAGAATGGTGCACACACAAGAAACCAAGTTGTGATGCGGTTCTTGAAATATGTAGTCGTACTCACTGATAGTGTATGCGTTGTTGGGGCATTAGTTAGATTAAAAGAACGGAGATCAAATATCGGTGGTACTGAAAAACTTATCAACTGACATTCATTGTCAAGTCAAGAAAAGAAAATTTATATTTCTTTCTTTTTTTTTCGATACTTGGCTTAAGATTCCGATTGTAAAAAATTTGCTTTTTACAATGCCAAAAAAGTAAATTTATAAAGGTACTCAATATGTATCCCTGGTATGGACCAACATAATTGTTGTCCAAAACAATACCCGATAGCAGTAGTTACAGCGCAATTTCCCTTAGATAATAAACTGAACTTTGGTATAACACAAGTTGCAGGGTAACACTATAAAGTCGTCGACATAAACTTAACAATTTCTCCAACTGTAAAACTAAGTTTGTAACAGCGGCCAAGAAATCATAGCAAAGCTGAAATGCCCCGTAGAACGAGACCGCGTATTTTTGGCACAAAAACAAATGAGTGCAGTTAAATTTTAAATGCGTTGTAAATTTTTGTAAATACTCGTAAGCTTTTGATATTGGATGATTTTATGGTGTATCCAAGGTTTTATTGGTGCTCGTATATACCTTGTATGCATTTGGTTAACCGCTTATAGCGTTGTTTTAGATTGCAGATGTCCAGATGTCTTTGACGAATCTTTATGATTGAGATGTTGTAATTATTTCTGTAAACCTTTTTTTGTGTAATAACATTTATGAGATTTATAAGATACATAAAACGACTGAGAGGTATACTATTGCGCCAGGTTATGAGGGCTCTTATTAGGTTAAAAACTTTTTAGCCAATTACAAAAATACGAGTTTTTGAAGTTATACGCTTAGCTTCGGATTGGATAAGAAAGACAACAGACATGACAATGAAAACAGCTGGTCGTAATAACATAACATCATTAATTTTATAAATATTAATGAAATGGAACCAAATATTTCTTCCCAGCTTTTGTCATTCAAGTGTTCCCACAATATTCGATCTTACCGATTTTATTAGATAAGGATCGAAGTAAAAAACTTCTGATTTTCGTTCAGCTGACGCTGCAATTTTACAGTGTTGCTACAAATCTGAACAATGTAACATGGACAGATTCCAAGTGTTATCGCTTTGTATATTGTTTTCGTTTATAGGAATGGAGATTCGCTGGATTTTTTGGTTCCGAATCAAATTACTGCCATTTCAGTTAGATAAGGTTTTTCTGTCTTTAAACTTGTAAGATTTTTAGCATGATCTGTAACATCAATGATGTGTCTCTTTTTATTTTTAGTAATATAAAAAGAGTTTTCGTCCCTATATTTTCAATTCTGTATCTAAAAAAATTGTATCAAAGAATACGCAAATTAATACAGAAGCATAAATTAGAGTTCAGCCAGAAATACTACGAGTATGCTTATATCGGCGCCTCTAGTCCATGCGCGCTTCCTGTTTTCGATTCACTCACTGCAATTCCCTATAAATCCAATACGTTTCAAACATCAGGCACATTTCCAGTTCCAGTAGTATATTTTTATAATGAAGTCTTCCTTTCACATGCATTTGTTATTTTGAACAATGGATAAATTTTGTTTCATACAATCCATTGACTATTAAGAGATTAGCACAAAAACGTGAAAATGAATACAAAATTTTCCATTTAGGAATCACCGTATATCAAAAGCAAATTAAAGAACATTCAGAATTTAACAATCGTAAAAATATCTCCATTTATTCTCACTTTATTTCATGGTTTGACAGATAGTGTTGGGTACATTGTGCAAATCCACCCTATCCAATTACAGTTACTAGCTGCCACTGCTGTGTGAATTTTGCTCTTATGAGCTGGGTATTAAGGTCGTTAGTATTAGAGTCATCAATTTCTAGATCGTACAAGTAAGTTTGTCTAACGATAGTTGGTATTCCGACCACGTACGGTTGGCATAGCCCCTGAATAGATATCTACTAAAATGATACGGCCCTCTCGATGCCAATAAAGCCTGATTTATATAAAATACTTGCAAATCCAGTTGGAAATTTTGAAAATTCGCCTTTATCTGTTATGACGGTCGCTTTTGTCTTCGTCTTGTTTGTGTCGAAGAATATTGACGCTGGATTTAGTTTAAGCGACATTTGAGTGCAATGACTTATGGATGGACGCATATATTGTGAGAGAGATAAAACTCACAAGACCAGAACAACTTACTTCGTGACTAAAGAAGGACAAAGAACCATTATCGTTACCGTTCATGTTAATATTTTTTTAAATATCTCAGTTGAAATTGCCCGAATATGTAAAACTATCATATTTATGTTCGAGAACGGAGAGGATGTCACTATGCCAATACTATGATAATGTCAAGAATATGACGGAATATTTCCATTAAAATATGAAGCTTGACTTCACCTGAACCAAAATTGAATTTTCACTTACAATTTCCATAGTCAGAAGTAAAAATTCCAGTAACATTAGGGAAAATTTTCAAGACTTTTCCATCCTTTAAAAATTAAATCTACGATTTGTCTGATGTTGGTTATCCGCGTTGTAATCAGATTTGCGCTCAGCGACGCCAGCGGTCCAACGTTTTTAATCATCGTAACCTAATAAGACCGTGTCTCATAATTCATAAAGTTTTATCCAAATGAAGATACATTTGAGATTGTGCATCAAGTGACAGTAAGAGTTACTCTCTCAGTTATATACACCGTGATTTTTAGGTCGTTTTAAAAAAGTCGTCCACACAATGTATCCGTCATAAAATACCCCTAGGCGCGAATATAATTTTTTTATCATTAATTAAAATAATATGCATGAAAAAAATAAATAATACATTGGAAATATGAAACATCCTGTTAAAAATGTTTACGTATCAAACTGTTGAAGATACATGCTACATACTTACTGCGAACATTATGATTGCAATAGTAAGACAGCTGTTTTACGCTAAGGTGAATGACCTGTGATAAGACGCCGCCGCGCCGCCCGCGCGGCCCCTTTGGCACAAGGTTCGGACCGCGCTCACTACAGAGTGTTCGTAAAACTGCCTTGTGTCATAATAATGAATAATATTTTTATTCATTCAAATCTTAAAAAAAACATATTTTTTTATTATAAACGTTTACTAGTCATTGGATACATGAACTGGGCTGCTTTTTTAAAACGACCTAAAAGTCACGGTGTATTTTAACTTCATATTAATTGCGTTGAAAATTTTGCCCAAAAGATTTTTGTGCTTTAGTACCGTATAAGCACTTTATCGTGTTAAATGGCACAAAAAAGGATGCAGTGTTAAAGTTTTATACCACTGCATCAAACTATTTTCTATCTCTCTTATTTTACTGGATAACTTCTACAGAAGATACCTGATCGTTTTTTAAGGCATACTTGGAGACACTGGCCCAACATGCAAAAATCTTGTTGAGAACACAAATCTAAAATGTTTAAGTCGTCGACCAGTTATAATATAATTAAAAGCCCATGCTGTCTCACAGCTGAGCAAAGGCCGATTTTGTATAAATCTTTGTTTTATTTCAGACACTCAATTTCTATTACGTTTTTAATAATTCATCCATTGTTAGCCTTTGCCAACTGCGTCATCATTGACTTAATACTTTCGAAAATGTTTCTTGGCATTGAATTGATTTATTAAATGACTTCGCAAAGATTCACAAAAGAAGCTTCTATAGCCTTGGCCTTGAAACGATTTTAGCGTTTCCAATAATGTTCTAAAGTCGAATAATGTAGTGAGATTCAATAGGAAACTCTCACTCTCAAAAGCTTCCTAACAATTAATATCAGAAGTTGTAAGTAATCATTAATTACCCTCCCAAGTGAGTTGTGACTTAGATAAAAGAGTTGATGGGAATATTAATAAAGTTTCACGCGTTATTCTATTACTTGTGAACAATCGGATTTGTAGGTGCTTGCTTAACTTCTGCGTATGGCCATACTGTCTATCCTGTATTTTATACTTCATGTAGCTTATAATAAAGATCATGTTTTATGATACATAGTGACAAATATTGTTATTCTTGTAGCAAAATTCCTTTCTGCTCTAATGTTGGAATCGATTCAATGGGATGGGCAATTCGATGCCAATTCCGCAGCTTCGAATATCGAAGCTGTCAAAGGCCCAATACGAGACAGCATCCAAATACGAATACCGAAGTTGTCGAAGTACCGAAATCCTTAGCGATTGCCAAAGGCAACCAGTTGCATTGTCATAGCGTCTGAGATACCCCTCGCACTTTACAATGCAACAAAGCTAAACACTTTCTGATCTGTCGACGGGCTTACGGTTTCTATTTTATGAACATCCCCCATTGATACAAGCTGGCTTTATGAAAATGAATTTTCACTGTTGTTACATAAAGTTGATATTCCATTGGGATTGTGTGTGGCTTGAATCGCACAACAAAGCTTTAAGGTTGCGGTTGTGGTGTTAAGAAATACGAATACAATATTTTTTTCCACTTTTGTTTTATTTTCTACGTGTATATTTGCTATTGTTTGTTTGCTAGAAAAACAGTCAATTTTGTGTTGCAACTTTCTCATTTACAATAGATAAATTCCTGTAGTCAAAAGAAAAGGCACTATTAAAATCAATGAAAATATGACAATACACACTTAATACACATATTTAAGACAGCAAACGGGTCCTATTCGCGATTTATTTCGATATTTCTTTTCTCCCGACGTTTCGGCCGAGTTGCACCGACCGTGTTTACGGGTGGGTGGTTATTTATTAATAATTATTTATTTATTAAAACAGACACCGCAGAATTTGTCGTCTAGATGCACTTCAATTCCCACTCATATTTAATCACCCCTTCATATTATAATCACGTTACCACACATCCCTTCGCGCTTTAATTTGCTCGTCGTGTCAAAATAATCCCCGCTCCGCGCGGCACGCGTCGCAACCGCATCGCAGTGACAGTTTGAGATCAAGTATGATAGCAATTTCCTGGACGCATCGAGTTTTAATATAAACGTTGTATCGAAAAGGGATGTAGCTGGCAAAGAGTTGGGTGTAGATTTGGAAGTAGGTAGAATGTGTTTGGAGAATAATCGGATTATTAATTGTGGGATAAATAAGGAATGGATGGATTGTATAAAGAATGGTATGAATGAAAAAGGAGTACATGATAATTTGACGTCTGATAGAGGAGAATGGAAGAAAAAAACATGTTGCGCTGACCCCAAGTAAAATAGGATAAGGGCAGGAAGATGATGGCGATGATGATGACAAGTGGGATAAATATTTTAATTATATTTATTGGCTTTTACAAGCAAAATCGTCGTGAAATGTAATCAGCATCCTTTGGTGTTATCAAGTTATATTTAACACGCGTCCTTTGAGCGTTAGAAGCTTAATCATCTATTTTACGTATTAACAATTAACCGTTGAACCGAATTGACCTATTTTAGTCACCTCGGTAAAAAGGAAGGTCAGGAACAAATCGTAATCTACTTACTCACTTCAAAAGTTCTGGGGAATTATTAAATGTCATTATGCCATGTTAAAAACAAAGATGGTATGTAGGGCAGCTCTTTTAGGGAAAACGAATGGAAAAATAACTGTGTAAAAAGTGTGATCCCTTTAACATTGTCATATCTGTAAGCAATTCGTTGATCCTTTTTGTGCGGTTAACAATAGGAGTTCGTTGTAGGGTTGCGTTCGATTGCAATCTTGATATTTGATCACTTTTGATGATTGATTTTTATCAAAGTAATAGCTTTATGTAGAATTTATTTGATAATCTTCAAACTAACAAACTCTTTGCATTTTTGTTAATGTAATTCGTAGACCTATGGTAAAATTGTATATGTATAAACATTTGTCCTAATTGACACATTTCTGACTTTGACTGGTCTGTTAGTCTAGTGGTTAGAGGCCCTGACTGCTACACCAGAGGTCGTGGGTTCGATCCCCACCCAGGACAAATATTTTTGTGATGAGCACGATCATTAATAAAATTGTTCTGTGTCTGGGAGTATTTTGTATATAACATATAATATGTATTAAGAAAAATATAAGTACTTATGTTTAACAGTTGTCTATACAAGCTCCGCTTAGTTTGAGACTAGATGGTGTTGTGTGAAAGTCGTGGAATGTTTATTTATTTCTGCCTTACTTTGAACTACATCTTCAAAAGATTATTAATTCATGTTACAAGTGTCAAGCCTGTTTCGTTAGTTTAAGAATAGATGGCGTTGTGCGAAAGTCGTGGAATATTCATTTGTTTATTTCGACCTTACTTTCAACTCCACCTTCAAAAGAATATTCACTAATGTTACAAGTATCAAGACTGTTTCGTCCCGCTACAGCAGATAAAGCACGTCGCTCGCCACTGAACCAATAACGTATCAGATCGAGATGGTGAAGTGAGCAATGTGAGCATACGACAATACTTTCTCTAACTAGGTTACTTTTGCAAGAACTTAAATATTAACGTAGATATTGATAAAAGGTAAGTATTATTGTTTTTTTTATTTTAAAATATGAAATTATACTTTACTTAACTGGCCTGTTGCTCTTAACAATCTCACATCGCATTAGGATAGGAAGAAAGGTACAACTTACCTTTATCCAAAAATATCTACTTTCAACACAGTCATTACGTAAAAACTATTTTGTAGCTAACACACTAAAAACTCATTCACGGAACTAACTCTCGTATCCCCTAAAAACTAAATTGGTTTTCAAATCTGTAAACAGAATTACGAGAAGTTAACTTAGTTTTAAATTACCGTCGAAACTTTTAAATTCAATATATTATTTTGTACGAATGGATTGAAAAGTTCGTATTTACTTAGCTTGAGCACGTCCCTATGTAGATAGGTTTTAGGGAACAGAATTAAGGCGGTTGTAGGTGGGAGTAAAAGGGTCTTGAAATTATTAACATTTTAAAAGGAACTTGAAATTATTTCGTAGTGGGAAGGAAATTAATTTTCACTGAATTGTATGACTAATTTTGAGTAATTATTTATTTTATCCATTATAAAAGCGAAAATTTTAAGATATAATTTTTAACTGTTGCTCTCAGACTTCACTCGGGCAGATGTCGGTAATATCTGCAAAAACATTACTCCTCTAACGCGGTAGACTATGTGTTAATCTGGATTGTCAGCTAATTATGTACCAAATTTCATCAAAATTGATCTGGTCGTTTGAGCTTAAAAGAGTAACAAACATTCATCCATCCATCCATACATAAAAAAATTACGCTTATAATATAAGTAGAATTCTACCAACCAAATTTTAATCTTGTAACGATACTGCTTTTATTTAAAATAGATTTATCGATAAAGGTGTATTTAATTTTAACTAACATTTAGTATTTTGAGAGCGAACATTCGTTTTTCTAGTTATCTATCCAGGCGTATTACACCAGACATACCAGAATTTTATAATAATAATAATATAAAAACCAAATAGGTACTAACAAAAAAGAAACAGTAACTATTACATAGAGTACCACTCTACAAAAATATACAAGAATTAAATTAAAATAAAACGAAGCCAATTTTATCCAGACAGAAATAAAATATACACACAAAAATACAACGGAACATAATAATATGAAGTTTTTCCTTTGTTCGAACCTTTTTACTCCATACCCATAGCATTCATGAGTCAACAATAAGGTTCACACTGCAACGGGTTTACTTGCTAAAGTAAAAATTTTAAGAGAAATGAACAAATATGAATTGTGGAGGCAAAGTACAGAAAAGCTACAGAAGGTTCAATCATAAAAATAAATTTGAATGACTGACTGGTCTCTGAAGACTTTTTTTTTAATATGTTGTTAAATATGTACGTTACAAATGTGATCGATAAACAATTAACTAGTCAGCCTTTTCCAAATAATTTTTTAAAAACCTTTCTCATGTTTAATGATGATTTCAGATTTTTGGCATTGAATCAAAATAAACAAATACACATATTTTGTTTAATCTCAATTTTGATGAGGAATATCCATCGTTTGTTTTGGAAGTGATTATTAAATTAAGTTACAAAATATTTTAATAGGAAACTTAGATAACGTAAGATGAAATGAAATTTAATCGTTGATTGTTACAAGACTTCACAAAATAATTTTCTAAAATTTGTCGAGTAGAACTTCTATTCCTGCATTTTTATGTTTAATGCAACAGTAGCGTTGAAAGAAAAATATAATAAAGACTAAAATCGTTGTAAACGCTTATTTCGTCTGGTTTTAATACAGACGAAACACCGACTGTGCTCAGCGAATTCTTAGCGATTCTGGTCGTCTAATTTCATTTCTATTTACGTAATTAAATTTTATGACAGAAATGGTCATTTAGGCTATAGACAAACGGACAGCATAACAACTGCAGTTGTAACTGAACTGCAGAGTAGATTTGCCCAAAAACTAGTTTCCGGAGCTCTAGGCGGACAGTAGGCTTGCAAATTCTAATGCAGTTGTGTCAATTGCATTCGAACTGCAACTTTACTGTCTAAAGCTATAACGATGGTCATGGAAGTGTAACTTCACGGAAGATATTGAATAGTAGATACAAATTAAACAAGTATTACTCAACGATCTACTGCGTACATTTCTTTTTATGTTCACCACATCTGACGTTAACCACCCCACCTCTCATCTCGCTATGGACAGAAGTCGGGGTCAAAATCCTTCTTCAAAACCCTATTGTAGAGTAAAAACATAAATAAAAATAGAATGTGATCGGTCTCTGCTAGTCTTACCTTTCGAAATCCATAGTATCGCAGTCAAAATGATCACTATACCTTTGGTACGGAGCAATATGTAACCTATATGTAAACCGAATTAAATTGACGATAGCAGTAGCTACATACATAACTAACATACGCCGAAGACGTTCACGTTCATGAATAATTCAATGTACCAGTGTTTTACAAGTCAAATTATAATTATTCACGATTATTGTAAAGACAAACTGATGTTCATTGGGACGTGTTTGCCTTATTTTTGTTTGTTTGTCATTTCATTTGAATTTGTGATTGAGATAATTAAGTATAATTTTTTGGCTGATTCTGCTTTTCGTATGGTTAATGAACTTGATGTCAGAGTTTTTAAGCCTGAAGACCACTACTGTGGCTATATATATTTTAGAAAGAAAATTCCTCAGGTGTGTTGGTTTCCTCACGACATTTTTCTTCGATGATTTTAACAAGTGATAATTACTTTGTAATAAGGACATGAATGGGATGAGACATTTTCGCATGCCGGAATTTCAATCTATGACCTTTGATTTGACAGTCTAGCTATCATATCACTAGACTGTTTATATTTTTTGGCTAATGTTAAACTAAGTATACATAAAATATATGTACCATGCTTAGCCACCTAAGCCTCCGCCAATAATGCAAACTAGACTTAAGTGAGCGAGTGTGGTAATCAATGTTTCTTCTTTTCTAGCTGAAAAGATGCCTTTACCAAGCTATGAGTCATCAATTAGCCCGGTTAAAAATTAAGTGTTGAAGTAGGTAAATGTAGAAAATTCATTCAATTCACATATTTATACATCTTCGAATATACGTAGAAGTAAACCATACTAAACTTAGCTGCAAGTTCATTTCGAAACTTGTTTAATAACGAAACGGACTGGAATGAAATAAAAACTACACTTGCAGCGGTATCTGTGACATCTGGCCTTATGACTTCGGGCGGTATTATTTTACAATATTCTTTAGTTTCTAGTATATTTTGCTTGTAAATATTTGGACTCGCCCATATTTATGATCAACAAAATGCTTAACGCATCAACGTTTAATATTGTGTTGATTTTAAGAAGAAGATGAATTGATATCTAAATATTCCCTTTTTGCGATCAAAATATTTCAAAGTTAAACCAAAAATACTGACTTGCTTACTAATTATAATAATTAAACATGTGCCATAATTATAGTGTTGCCAATATAATATTCAAAATAAAGCTAGTTGGTACTACAATTTATTATAATAGTTATCTTGTGTACCTACCAACAGTAAATAATAATATCAATAAAAATATAAAAAATGTCAATAAAATGAAAGATGCTCCTAAAGTTTGTATATAAATCAAGACCCTTATTTGTCTAATAAAGTACAGGAGAATATAAAAAAATTACGAACTTTTTGTGGTATCGGATATATTAATGGAAGCTGCCATTTTGACCCTTGTCAAGACTTGACGTCAAACTGATAATGTATCACCGTTTCACACCCAAGTTTTAGTAAATACTAGAGAAAATCATAAAAATGTCACGATGACAGCAAAATGTTGGTACTTATTACGATGTCTGAGGTTTGTGCAAATGCTAGGCATTAAACAAAGAAAAGCGAAAACAAAAAGATATTGGGTCTGATCATTAAGGTATACTTATTATTTAAAAGAGGTTGCTTCCCCTTGTAGATAACAAGTGGAAGCAACCTAAGAAACAAGAAACTCCAAAATTCACCTGAAAGTAATAAATCTAAAATTGCTTTATTGAATACTAGATTCCGCGCGCGGCTCCGCCCGCGTGGTGCGTTAACTCGCAATAAAAAGTAGCCTATGTCACTCAGTGAAGATGCGGCTTTTTAATGGTGAAAGAATTTTCAAAATCGGTTCAGTAGTTTCAGAGATTACCCATTAGATACAAACTTACAAATTTTACCTCTTTATAATATTAGTATAGACTAGTTAGCCCAGCTTCGCACGAAGAATATAAGTATGTTTGTCAGTAGTCTAGTACTCATAATATAAGCTTGCTTAGTTTGAGACTAGATGGCGCTGTGTGAAAGTCGTGGAATGTTTATATATGTGTCGCAGAATGCAGTATCTGAGGGTAGTGAAGATAGTGGAATGTCAAGCAAAGCGGAAACGTTATTTTGTTAATAATTAAATTGATTCTTTTAATTATTGCTTGAGTGTGTTTACTTGTGTCGCGATCGGATTATGTTGAGGGTAGGTGACATTTTGTTGTTTGACATTAAGGTGACGTGACAGTTAGTTGACGTTATAAAGTTGAAACCGGTCATTCTGAGTTTGCGAGTAGGAACGATCGGACGTGATCGCGACACAAATAACCTCACTACATTCCACGTGTTAAAATTAATTTTAAATCTTTAATTATTGTCAACATCCTTGATTATTTTGCTACCAAATTTGGACAGATTATTAAAACCAGTGAAGTTTATCGTGCGTTGTTATTATTTTGGGATTTCCTCATGTCTGACCAACATTCGGACGAAGAAAGACATGAAGACGTGCGGTTCCCGTCGTTATCAGAAGTGGGATTGCCACTTCAATGCCCACGACCTGACTATCGGCCGCAACCTGCTATGGATGGCGAAGAAAAATGGCGCTTGATGTTGGAGCAACAGAATCAAAATTTTCTCGCATTGTTACAAGCCATGAAAACGCCTGGTTCGAGTAAAGATATCCGACTACCCGAATTTGACCCAGAGAAACAAAATGTGGACGCCCGTTCCTGGGTGACAACTGCGGATATGTGTATGGCAGATTGTGAGCTCCAAGGTGCACCGCTTATGATAACTTTGAGCCGTGCATTGAAGGGTCAAGCTTCGTCATGGTTATCGCAGATTTCGTTTCCCGGAATGACATGGAATGAATTCAAGGAGAATTTTGTAGCAAGGTATGACTGCCCCGAAACACCAGCTGCTACACTTATCAATTTGAATAGCAGTACGCCAAGAGAAGGGGAGTGCCTCGCGGCTTATGCTTCTCGTGTGTTAACGTCACTAATGTCGCGTTGGAAAAATCTGTCGGTTGAGCAGATTGCAATTTCTACTGTACTTGCTCACTTGTCGCCTATTGACCATCGTGTACAGCGATTAGCGTTCACAACAGACATTGACACGAGAAGTAAATTGCAAAAAGAACTTGTTGCGATGTCTTTTCTGAAGCGAAAGCATCCAAGCACTCAAGTTACGCCTGATTCAGATAACAAACGGTTCAAACCTTATTCAGCTGTAACCGTCAAGTGTTATCGATGTGGTAAACTAGGCCATAAAGCTTCTGTGTGTAACAGCAAGGCCACTGCAATGGATCAAACGCCAAGTGCTATTGTGACGAAAACTGGAGGGATGGATACCTCTTCTGTTATCTGTTTTAAATGCCAGCGTCGAGGTCACTACGCAAGTCGATGCACAGCAGTCAACAAAGGCGGAATTGGCATCGATGGCAGCGGCACTAACGTCGGTAATGAAGGCGCAGTTTCGGAGCAACGTCGCGTGGATATGTGCGTGGTTAACGCACCTACTGGAATTCTACACCAATTTGGTGAGTCGTTTACTTTTTGTTTTGATTCTGGAGCAGAGTGCTCGTTAGTTAAGAATACGGTTTCATTTAAGCTTAAGGGTGAGCGTGTTTATTCTGTCGCTACTCTGACTGGTATAGGACAAGATACGGTCAATAGTGATTTAAAAATTTTAGCTACTGTAACAATTAATGATCTTCTGTTAAATATTGCTTTTCATGTGTTACCGGATGAATACCTTCAATATGATATAGTGATCGGGCGAGAAATATTGGCCGACGATATAGTGGTTGACTTGACATCCAAAAGTCTGATATTTAAGAGAATACTACCTAGTGTTATAAAGAGTAATGTAGAGTCTGATCTCAAAATAATGCAGACGCGTGCTATTTTGCACGTAGAGTCGAATGCAATAAAATTTAGCAATATTGATACCGACATCAATCTCGATCTCAGACCTAAACTGCTTTCAATTTTAACCCAATTTTCTGATAGGTTCATAGCTGGAACGCCTAGTTCCCCTGCAAACACAGACCCTATGCAAATAAGACTTAAAGATCCAAATAAAACTGTTTGTCGTCGTCCTTATCGATTAAGCCCTCAAGAAAGAGCTATAGTTCAGAGTAAAATTCGAGAATTACTTGATTCTAATGTGATTCGCCCGAGCTCCTCACCGTTCGCCAGTCCTATTCTTCTCGTGAAGAAAAAGGATGGCACCGATAGGATGTGTGTGGACTATCGTGAGTTAAATGATAACACCATACCTGATAGGTTTCCCTTGCCCGTGATCTCTGACCAGATAAATAGGCTTTATGGTGCTTTATATTTCACGACGTTAGATATGGCTAGCGGATTCCACCAAATACCTGTTCACCCCGACTCTATCGAACGCACCGCATTCGTGACGCCCGATGGGCAGTACGAGTATTTATCGATGCCCTTTGGACTGCGAAATGCACCCTCAGTCTTCCAACGAGCGATCACAAAGGCATTGGGAGAGCTCGCTAACTCTTTCGTAGTAGTCTATATGGATGACATCTTAGTTATTGCTTCTAGCGTTGATCAAGCTCTACAAAGACTACAAATTGTTTTGAATGTATTAACAGGAGCCGGATTTTCCTTTAATTTAAAAAAATGCTCCTTCCTCAAACAGACTGTTGAGTACCTAGGCTTCGTGGTCAGTTGTGGTGAAATAAAGCCCAATCCGAAGAAAATAGAGGCTCTAGTAGCTCTCCCTCCTCCATCAACAGTGACACAGTTACGACAATTCATTGGATTAGCGTCGTATTTCCGCCAATTCATTCCGAAATTCTCCCAAATAATGGCACCTCTATATGCCTTGACCAGTGTGTCAAAAGGTAATATTAAGTGGGAAACATCTCATGAGACTATCAGGCAGACTATTATATTAGCTTTAACAAATGACCCAGTTCTCACTATATTTGACCCAAGCTACCCTATTGAAGTACATACCGATGCGAGTTCAGTCGGTTATGGTGCAATTCTGATCCAAAAAAAGGATGGGAAACGTTGCGTGGTCGCTTATTTTAGTAAACGTACCACGGTCGCTGAAGCTAAGTACCACTCATATGAGTTGGAAACTCTTGCCGTCGTAAACGCGATTAGGCATTTTAGGCATTATTTGTTCGGTCAGAAATTTACTGTCTTGACAGACTGTCACGCTCTTGAAGCGACTCGTAAAAAATTGGATCTCACACCTAGGGTTCATAGGTGGTGGGCATTTTTACAGTCATTTGACTTTAACATTATTCATGTTGATGGTACGCGGATGCAACATGCTGACTTTCTCTCGCGAAATCCCTTACCTGAAAAGGCTCCCATTACCAAAATAGAGCAAAAGCGTATCGATGTTGCCAACCTTTCTGCCAACTGGTTGTTAGCCGAACAACAGAGAGACGTAGAGATCTCTGAACTTGTGGCTAAATTTAAAGATGGTGATCTTCATAATGATGTTGCACAAACCTACGAGATTAGGTCTGGTATCTTACATCGTAAAGTTCAACGCAACCATAAAACCCGAAGTCTTCCAATCGTCCCTAGAGCACTAAGATGGTCTGTCGTTAATATCACACATGAGTCCCTTATGCATCTTGGATGGGAAAAAACCCTCGAGAAAATGTTTGACCTTTACTGGTTTGAACATATGTCAAAGTTCGTAAGGAAATTTGTTGAGAACTGCGCTACGTGTAAGATGTCCAAATCACATTCAGGCAAAATAACCGCAGAGTTGCATCCAATACCTAAAATCGCGATACCCTGGCATACTGTACATATCGATGCTACAGGAAAGTTGAGCGGCAAAAATGACAGAAAAGAGTACGTATTCGTACTTATTGACGCGTTTACAAAGTATGTTTTGTTGCACCACACCCTAAATATCGATACCGCAAATAGTGTACGTGCTTTAAAAAGCTGTGTTGCCTTATTTGGAGCCCCGACACGCGTTATCGCTGATCAAGGTCGTTGCTTTGCAAGTACAGAATTTCGTGAATTTTGTTCCTCTCATAACATTAGCTTACACTTAATAGCCACAGGGAGTTCGCGCGCTAATGGCCAAGTGGAGAGGGTCATGAGCACACTAAAAAATATGCTCACATGTGTTGAGACAAGTAAAGATCGTTCATGGCAGGACTCTCTGCCAGATGTACAATTAGCTCTTAATTGCACTATAAATAGAGTAACAAAACACAGCCCTTTAGAACTTCTTATAGGTAGAGTTGCACGTCCCCTTGATTTAATGTTTTCCGACGAACTCGAGATTAACCTTGATGATGCGAGGTCTGAAGCTGTTGTAAACATGGATAAGAGCGCACTGTATGATAAGACGCGATTTGACTCGACTAAATCTAAGTTTAATAGATTTCTTGTAGGTGATTTTGTACTTCTTAAAAACGAGGAAAGAAATCAAACTAAACTTGACCCGAAATACAAAGGCCCTTTTAAGGTTATTGAGGTTTTGGACGGTGATAGATACACTTTGAAATCGTTAACAGGTAATCGTCAGTATAAATACGCTCACGACCGTTTGAGGAAGATGCCAGAAGCTAACTCTCCTACAGAGTCTGATGTTGACACCGTTAGTTCTGAATAATAGTTCGCCAACCATTTGCGATAAGTTTGTTAATAATTTTAGAATAGTTATGGCTTTGTGTTTTTTTTTTATATATCGCTGGGTAAGCGATATTGTTTTGCTGCCGCTGGTTAAGTGACAGTGTATGCGTAGCGCTGGTTAAGTGCTGCGGCGTTGCTATGCTGGTAAAGTATAGTGGCGGAGTACTGGTTAAGTACTGGGTGGTTGTCATCGCTGGTTAAGTGATGATGTAGTGTTATCGCTGGTTAAGTGATGATGTAGTGTTATCGCTGGTTAAGTGATGATGTAAAGTACTGATTTAGTATTAGATAGCTTTCATCGCTGGTTAAGTGATGATTGCTGCCAACTTATGGCTGTTTAGTCGTTTAATCTTAATTTGATTACTCTGTTATTGCCTGCATAATTTTATGTTTTCTTAAAGGTTACAATGTGCATAAGTAAAGCTTATGTTGTACTGCTTCATTTTGTACTACTACTTAGTATAGGTCAGGAAGGCCGAGTGGATTTATTACTGTTGGAAAATGTCTCTACTTTCAGATACCGCATCACACGAGGACGTGTGAACGTCAGAATGGCCGTGTCGCAGAATGCAGTATCTGAGGGTAGTGAAGATAGTGGAATGTCAAGCAAAGCGGAAACGTTATTTTGTTAATAATTAAATTGATTCTTTTAATTATTGCTTGAGTGTGTTTACTTGTGTCGCGATCGGATTATGTTGAGGGTAGGTGACATTTTGTTGTTTGACATTAAGGTGACGTGACAGTTAGTTGACGTTATAAAGTTGAAACGTCTCTACCGGTCATTCTGAGTTTGCGAGTAGGAACGATCGGACGTGATCGCGACACAAATAACCTCACTACATTCCACGTGTTTAAATTAATTTTAAATCTTTAATTATTGTCAACATCCTTGATTATTTTGCTACCAAATTTGGACAGATTATTAAAACCAGTGAAGTTTATCGTGCGTTGTTATTATTTTGGGATTTCCTCATGTCTGACCAACATTCGGACGAAGAAAGACATGAAGACGTGCGGTTCCCGTCGTTATATGTATAATATCCACAATAGTATAACACTAATCCAAAATACCATAATTTACTTTAGTCTAAAGGTTCTTGATGGCAATTTAACAGCAAGTGAACTTAGTTTCCCGCACACTTGGCTTAACAACCAGGACTAGCAAACTATGACGTCACTTCGACCTCAAAACGTCACTGTCAGATGGTTATTTTCTTCTAGTGGACTCTGAGAAGTGTTTGTGATTTATTCGTGAGTTTTACATTTATAGGTCGATAGTTCAATGCAAAATACGTATAGTAAGAATCGGTATATTGTCAAAGGCATCAAAACTAATGTTAAAAATGTAGTTCATTTGAGACAGTGTTGTATGAAGTTGACAAAAAACATTAAATAAAAAACTACATCTCAAGCATCTCAGTATAACTAATACTCCCGCATTAAGGAATTTAATTCTTATATCGCGGGGTTTTCAAAGACATTCAATTCACATGTACAAAAATACCCTGACTCAGGACAAGCCTTTGTAGATCGCACAAATTCTTGTCCTACGGTATTGAACCCGCGACACGTCGTGTACAGTGGCAATTGGTGTAGTGACCTATACTGCCCTCGTAAATGAAAACACAGTATCTCAAGAAATGTCGTTTTGAGATAATGGCGGTTAAAGTTTGAAAACTAAAACATGACGTTGTGAAGAAACTATTATGGTTACATAAGATTGGTTTTTTTTCTATGAAATGCAAGTGACTGAACTTGATATTTTTATATTTAAAATTGCAGAATAACAATTAAATAATTAATAAAATGAGATAATGTGTTATAATTAATGAATTAATTTAATATATTTCGTAAAATTTAAGCTTAATCACAGTATCTAAGTGGTTACTGTGTTTTAGTCTACTTTTATTTTTTACTGTGTTTAAAGTATGTAAAGATACTAGTCTCTTAATAATGCCAAACAGTAACTTTAATGATACTGTGTTTTAAGCTATTTATCACATCCGAATATCAATCTAGTAAGTGATATGCTGTGATTTAGGCTAGGAAAAACCTATTTTACTTTAAGCTGTAGTACAGTATTTAGATATACTGTGTTATAAGCTAACCCTTTGTCATTAGTGTTATTTTTTTATTTTTGTATAATGATCAGGATATTATATATGTATATATTAGGTATATCAAATTAAACTACACTTGAGAGCAATAAATAAAACCTTGACTTTCTTTATAAGGAAGATTTTTTAATGAATCTGAATCAATGTTTAAAAAAAACATGTTAAATACAGTGTAAAAAAATACCCATAAGAGGTTTTATGGCTCAAAATCCCACAACAGGTAGAATTACGTAATGTTGCTTGAGAAATAATGAAAATTAAACTCAAAATGTTTAATCAAACTAATTATTAATAAGGTGTATTCCCTCCCTTAGCCTTAATAACAGCTCTTAATCGGTTTTTCATGGACCATGAAATCTTGTGATATAGCATTCCACTCTTCTTCTTTCTTTTTCGCTCATCCCAGACATGCTCAATCAGATTGAGATCAGGACTACAAGCTGGCCACTCCATCGCGGTAATTCCAACGTCTTCCATGTAGTCGCTAACTGTTCTAGCGACATGCGGTCTGGCCTTGTCGTGCATGAGGAGAAAACCTTCTCCCATAAGCCACGCAAGCGGCCTCACATGTCCTTCAACCACTTCTTCGACGTATCGTGCAGCTGTCAAACCTCACGATCTCGAGCCGATATTCGCCCCAGTGATGAATACAATGTCAGTTTTAGTGTCCAACATTATGCCACCCCCAAAACTTACACGATCCACCGCCAAAAGCCACGTGTTTGCTTATGCAGCATTGTGAAAATCTCTCTGATGACCTTCGGTAGACCCAGAGCGAGCCATGTAATGTCATTCTGCACTCATCAGAGAATATAACAGACCGCCATTGGTCGTAGTTCGTACGTTCAATTTAAATGTTCCCTGGCAAATGGTAGTCGGGCTTGTCGGTGAGCTGTGGTCAATTTGGGACCATTTGCTGGGCGATGTGAAGTCAGCCGTGCTTCACCAACTCTTCTTCGGACTGTCCACCGACTTATACTGACATTGCGAACTTCTCGAAGCTCTTGTCCCAGTTGAACCGCATTCAGTTGCCGATTTCTTAAAGACCTCGATACAAGAAAACGGTCCTCACGCTCTGATGTTCTGCGTCGCCGGCCAGATCCTGGTCGCCGAATGTACCCACCGGTCTCTTGAAACCTCTAGTACACACGACGTACAAAGTAGCGGCTCAAATTTAGTCGTTGAGCAACTTCACTTTGATTATGGCCTGCTTTGAGCAAAGCAATAACTTGAGCGGGTTCTGCAGGTGTGGTATCCATATTGTTCTGTACGCTTTTAGTAGCGATGTTTTCACGTTGACCCTCGGTATGCAACTGAAAAAATATCCAAAAAAACCAGCGCCCCCCAGCCCCTCTCGGGTGAAAGGTTAGATTATAACACAGTAACTCAACGGTTACTGTGTTCTAACCAAGTAATTCGAACTACAATATCAAAACTGCAGGCATTAAAACACAGTATGTAATATACTGTGTTTAATTCATGTATCACGTAAAATAATGAAGTATTTATTTTAGTTTATACCACAGTATTCAAAGTTACTGTGTTATAAGCATAATAAAGTATAAACCTAAAAATATGTATCATAAATTAAAGAACAGTAAAGTCACTTTTTTACGTTAAAACACAGTACATGGAAATTTACTGTGTTTAACTCTAAAATATCTTGATATTTTTTTAAATTTCGCAAAGTTACTGTGAAGGATCTCGGCAACGGTAGGGGCTACAGACATACCGAAAAGTTCCCCAGATAGAGCTCGCGCCGTAGATTACTAATCTTTATCCAAAGCAAAAACACAGTAACTCAAGTTACTGTGTTTTCATTTACGACGGCAGTATACGACTCAGCTATCCGTGCAGTCAAAGTTATACGTATATACAAAATGTAATTTTGAATACCCTGGACTATGCGGTCTTGCAGTTACAAGTCCATATTCGAGAACTTAGTGCCGCAAGGAGGCAAACAGCGTAAAATTAGTACAATGCCCCAACTAACACAGAACTGGCTGAAGTGGCTTGAAGTTACATGAATCTTATGCTTGTATGCAGGGTTTTGTATGGAGTTTAGTCAGCAACAAAAGCCCATTAAATTCTGGAAATATAAGGCAAGTTTACAATCTAATGTAATGAGCTGCCGTTGTGATTAAGAAGGTACTGTGTTGATGTTATAAATTTGCTAAAAAATGGTGGGTTGCATTTTTTTTTTGTATTTTGATACTTGTATTACTGACTGTACCTATAAAAGTTCTAAACACTGATATAGACAGTAGTTGCAACAGCTGAATAACGTTTCCTCTCTCTTCTTTTGAGACTTTTACAAAATCTTAACAAACCATAAGTTGTGCTCATTTTTGAAACTGTTGAAATATTGTCACGTTTTCTTTCAGTGGTCTACTTTTAAATAGTCATCCCTATTTTGATTTAAATAACAGTATCTAGTTTTAGTAAAATATATCTTTTTACATTCACGCAAGAAGATTTCGAGTCAAAACTGTAAAAATAATCCACGTACAAGTGATAATTTATAACAAAGACTTTTTACTTCTTACAGTTGTATCCAACACAAGAAATCATCCGGAATAGCCAAAGTTTTACAATTTAAAAGACTTGTACGTTGTACATTACTTGTCTTTCATACCATAAGTTTGCATTAGGGAACGCTTCGCGTAATGTAGTGAGCATAAAAGTTGTTTATAAGGCATTACAACCGTAATGCACGCTTAGATATTATTTTGAGAGTACGGTACCAAAGTTTGACGGTTTGAGGTAAATCCGTTAGCAATAATGCTAAGAGTTGGGAACTTTTATTGCAAACTGTGTTTCTGGTAGCTTTTTTAACACCAACCCTTACTTCCCTTTTCTATGTTGTTATACCCTTAATAAATTATGAAAGTTTTTCTTTCTTGTTGTTTTGGAAAATCTCTGGGCAATTTTGGCAACATTTGGCTAAAGGTGACATTTCCACAAACGTTATGCTTCGTTACCATCAAAACCGCTTAGAGGAAATGTAACTTTAAGGTTGATTAAATCGTTGAAATTAATGAATATGAAAAATGCATGTGCATTTTAATATTCCCATAACTTTGTGACAGTCATTTTTCTATTAGAGCCGTAAAGAGAAAAAATATTCATACATCATCTTCCTGCCCTTATCCCATTCTACTTGGGGTCGGCGCGACACGTTTTTTTTTTTCTCAACATGTTGCTAATAGATTTGGCTATGGTTTTATAGTCGGCCGCCTGCCTGACACTAACCCTCTTTGGGAATGCAATTGTTGGTGGTTTATCCGCCACCATTTGGGTGACCCAAGGTGTTTGGTACAGTGCACTGGGTCTTAAGGTCCATTAGTCGCCTTTTACGACACCCAGTGGAGGATATGGGGTGGCGCTATTCTTTATATCCGGACACCACACGGAAATAAATATTCATACGTTTCATGTCAAATCAACTTTTTTTTTCCTGGGAAATCAGCAAATGACCCCGCCCGCTGTGGGTGCAGCAGGAGTGTCAGACTTTTACTGACTACTCTCACAAACATCCCGCAGCCCCAGCAGGATGTCAAATCAACCCTAGAATCCAGTCCATAACTCTTCATAGTTACAATTAAAGTGTTTTATTACAATAACTAGGTGAGCTATCCCAATTAATACGTCATGTAAGTAAACTGGTTACATTTAGTAAATATATGTGTTGTATTCCTAAAATCCTGTCCTACGCCCTTGCGCCTTGGAAATGTCCATTCGAAATCAACTGCCATTTGCTCCTCCCGATCTCGTTCCAATCGCCGAATTCAATTTCACTTAAAAAAAGACTCGCGTTTTTTATCTTCTCGCTAACAAACTGTCTGGGGCGTCTATAAACTGATTAATAAAGCCTCCTAGACCTTTGCACTCTGGACTCATTTGTTCCGTCCTTGTTCGAACCACCGTCCACCATTTATTAGAGAATACCATTACTCACTAAGTAATTTTGTAACTTTACGAATAATTCTGCGCGATTGAGGAATTTAGACAATTAAGATAGACTAGGTTTTAGATGTTTGTTGAGAACCTAGGTAGCCTAGATGTTAAAGAAGTAAAAAATTGATCCCTTTATTTCGTGCCGCGAAAGATGGTTAGTGATTGCCCGATCATTATGAATAATCAATTTATTCACAACCAATTTTTTTATAATAAAATTGGAACAATGAATGAATATTTAAGATATTTTTACATAAAAATACACAGCTGAACATAAAACATTCATCAACCGCGCCTAAAATAACACTGTACAAAAGAGTAAGTTCTGAACTTATTGCTAATCATTTTATCGTAGGCGTATTTCATATTTTCGGTACAAACTCCACTAATAGCCCGGAACACGCAATATGGCGTTGTAAATTGCAAATAAATTAAAACAAATTGCCAAAATTAATATTTGTGGTATTATTTTGGGAAAATATCATTCAGAATTCTTGTTCATTCCGTTTCTATGAAACGGGCTGATATTGTAGGAGTAGTTGTAGTAGAGTAGAATGAGTTGAAATTTAGAGATCATTTTCTATTTGGCTAATTCGTAAATTTAAAAACTACTGTCTTACTGCGTATTTAACTAAATGCTGATAGGACAAAAAATCGATACTAGTAACGAGTTAGGGAATTTCGATTAATTTCTAAACAAAACTAAACAGTTTCACTAGAACTGACTTTAATTATAATTATTGATCTCGAAAGCCGCGACTGTGAGCATTGAAAAATGTAGATGTACGTTTCGTTCGAAATTAACTCTGAAGTAATGTACTGTCTTAAGCGCCATCTATCAAAAAAGTGTCAAACTACGGAGGTAGCTGTGGCTTTCCAATTTTTTGTTAGCAAATCTCAAACGCGCTGGATGTCACACACAGTTTTAGTTCTTATGACTGTTGTAGATGGCGTTAATCAATGTTTTTTGCTGACATAGGAGTATAATTTGGCCCAACAAAAAACGAAACTTCACATATTGAATTCAATAGTGAGATTTTAAACACCAACAGCCCTTAATAATTTTACCAAATGACTTTTTTCATTCTCAGGCGGCCAGGGTAAGTCACCAGAAAATATCCATAAGATCACAATTTGGCAATAATAGGATAGGTATAATGGTGGTCTGCAGGAATTTACCCAGCTTCTAATACACACAGCCTTATACCCTAACATCCTGCAAAAATAATAAAAGCGCCCATTCTTTTTTTGTAAATAAAAAAAAACTTTTTAATTAGGTTCAATGAACTTCAGTAAACCGGAATCAGATTGACCAAAAGCCTAAAGTAGTGCCTTATAAAAAATATCCATCATCAAACCCTTTTAATAATGAGGGTTTTAACTAAGAGGGTACAGGTTCAGTCCCAAGTAAAAAAGTATTTTTGAACGTCAAGAGAAGTAAACAATTTTTTAGATTGAAACGATGTGTCAATTAGGGTAAGAACCTTCATTTAATTCTTCGTGTATTATATATTACTTTGCTAAGGCTTTTAGAATTTAGGTTAGCAGTCGTACTTATCCATTATGGAGAGGCATAAAACAAAAGCAAAAAAAATAACACGGCTGATAGAGGATAGATCATAGATGTTAGAGGCCATTGATGATGATGAAAACAAAAGCAGTAAAAATCTTTGCCTTACTTTTTTCTTTTATAATTTTATAAATTTCACAAACATTCTATTTTACTACACATAAGTTACATACAACTAAAACGTAAACTACGAGTACACCTTTACGAAACTCATTTGACAAACCCATTTTCGAGAACAATCCATCACAAAATCATCTGTAACAACAACAATAAAAAACAACCGCTTTGTTTAGACACTACTCTGTAGCAATGTTTTGTGTGTCAAGTATAAACGGCCGCTTATAATTGCTCCTCTAACCACAAGTTTCAACTGCATAAGATAGGCTTTAGACTTGACAACTATGACATTTAAAGCCAGAAAATGACAAGAAGGTATAGGGTGTATGTCCAGTGAAAATGTCCTGTAAATGCCTCTTTGGTCAACCAAAACGATTCGCCAAGAAAAGTTGATGAGGATGGATTAGTTTAGGACCCCAAAAATTATGAACAAAAGACGTGATAAGGGGGAGACACAGAATAGCATTAATAAAGGAAGGCTCAAGTTCAGCAGTGGATTATGTGAGTTCATAGCTGAAGATGATAAAATAGCTTTCGGTATCCGACTTGAGCTGTAAAGTAATCTCAGACTATGTTTTGTTTAGCTTGTTAAGCAGGTGTTAAAGTTAGCAATATGATAGGAAGTCCGAATGAAGTCCAGCAAGAGTCATTCCATGACTTTTCATGAAATGATTCTTGCTAAACTGTATTCAAGCTAATCGGGCTAGAAAGGGGTTACCTCCAAGTAAAGATAGTATTCTGCTTAATAACATAAAAAAAATATTTAATGTCGATACTCCATAAGTAACTTAAAAATATAACTTATACTCGTACGTTACAATAAGTATGACAACGCAGACTAGCAAAATGTAGAAAACGCCAAATGGGGGAATAAGATATTCTTTAATGAAAGAAAACAAAAAAAAAAGGTGCTAAAAACCTACTCATCTCCATTGGCATAAAATACCAAATAAAAACAGTACTCGGTACCCCATTATTAATAACTAGACAAATAACATTACATTATGCTCTGCTACACTTTGTCAAGTGAAAGGGCTGTCCTTACGATCTTTACAACCATTTTTACTACATGAATCATAGCAACACACGTTTACTTTTGTCATATTATTTATAAACAGTTATTTGGATTGAAAGGAAGTTCTACAAGTACCTACTAGTAAACCTAGATCAGATGAGAATTAATTTTAGATCATTAATTCGAGTGCAAAATTGAATAAAGATGTCAAAGTAATTTGTGTGGATGGGATGTGATGAAAGAATAAATAATTAGGCCGTGTTTTGTAGCAAACTACTAATAGTTGATATGATTATAGTATTATACAGAGCGTGTAACTGTGTTGATGGAATGATGTCCCAATTTTGGTGCACAATTTTATTTGATAACAAACTGTTGACCACGACTTTGTACGCGGAAAAAAAATAGGGATGAAAAAATAGATAGTAACCAATTTTCAGACATACTGAATGCGTAGGTATACAATTTCAAGAGAATCGGTTAAGCCGTTGCTTAGGAGTACGGAAACGAAAATTATGACACGAGAATTTTATATAATATAAAGATTATATATTGTAAAAGTGCCTTTTAGAATCTTCCAGCGATTTTGAATCTTTAGTATTACTGTATTTTTTATTAATAATTTGTCGACGGCCGGGTTGGTTGACCAGGAACAATTTTTTGTGTGTTTGAACATCGTTCATTATATTTAATTGTTGCGTTGGATTATTGGGTCTAAAAATAACTGAAACAATATAGGAAGCAAAAAACAAAACAGTCTTTTATTCCGTGTTCTTTAAGCCGTTAATTTATCTGATAGTGATTATACCTTACGCTTGTAATATAGTCATATTATGTGATTTTGGTGATTTGGATTATAAAAAAAGAACAAACTATTGCGGAACTTTGTATATTCCTCGAAACTTCTATAAAATAACGTTGAAGTCCTTTTCATTGAAGAAAAAAAAAAATGAAATTAATAATTACACTTTTTTGTTCTACACCCTCATATCATAGTTCCTATCTTTTACGTAATTTATAACCACAAAGACCTGCTGGCACGTGAATGTCATTTTTATGGGACGCTGGTGGGTAGGTTTGCATCAAAAATCAACTCAACTCATCTAAAGTGTCAATTTTTCCTTATATGAACTAGTTCCCATTTAATTTTTGTCACATCACGTCTACCATCTGTAATGTCAAATAATATGTCCAAAAAAAAGCTTAAACCAGAAAGAACTCATCAATAAAACTGCACGCTATAATATAATTCAATCAACAAAACAAACACACATCGTGAAGGTGCGCCAGATACTTACAAAACTTTGGCCATGACAGCCGTTCATTCTTTTCGCGCATTAAAAATAACGCGATAACAAATTAGCCATTATTCCGAGTTCATCGTGTTTTGCAACTTTTGTGGCGATCGACAGTAGGCAGCGCTGACCGGAGCTAAGCGGATCAACTGTTACGTAAAAGATCTAACCCCCCCCCCCCCCCCCCCGCCGCTCAAAAAACCTCCTAAACATTACCATTGCAGTAGTAGAAAAGAGACGCCGCTCTACATTTTATAGAGCACCGTCTTCCTTCCACATCTGTGATAATACAGCTTTAAGATTTAGTGATAGGCCCCCAGGCCATTGATGTTCTCCCATGCATTAAAACGCCGAGTCCGATCGACGAATCGTCTTATTAACAAGTGTCAAAATTGTCTACAGACATCCATCAGAAACTTGTTCAGTTGTAAGTGTTAATTATTTTTGAATTATAGTTTGGCCACAACCGCTGTACCGCGCCTTAGGTATGCGCGGTGAGGTGGGGGCCGGAAAAAAAAGTGCACGAGTTCACATGAGATTCATTTTGTCGGATAGATCTTACGATATCAGTTTACTGTTCTACAAGCACGACAATATTAAATTATTTAATTGAGGTTAATTAGTTAATTTGAAATCAATTAAATAAGAATACCTAAATATTTCACTTCGTTTAACTATACATATATTCATTAACCTTTAAATATAACTGACTACTGATTTGTTGTAACACTTAATCAAATTTAGAAAAGGGTATTAAATATTAAGGTCACAATGACTACTACTAGTATTACATCTTTTTAATTAAAGATACAATTATAATTATGCTTTTGGAATTATGTTGGTACCTGTTTCCAATATCACCTTTAGGTGGACCTTTTACGTCAAAATTGTATTAACTTTAAATTTGTCAAAAATTGTACTTTGTACTTTTTTGTAGCGCTTTAAGCTCAAATATTATATTTGGAAAGGAGACGGCGCGTTTATCTCTTGCTTCTACCACGCACTGCGTCTTGCTTTAAAAGGAAATAGTGGTTTCTGGTAGGCTGCTCTATGGAATCTGCTGTCAAACCAACTGATGACGACTGTGATTGGTTGGCCATAAAACTTACAACGGGAGGTTTGGAAGGAGAAACGAGAGGCCTTTTCCCAGTAGTAGAATCTTATTTAGACTACAAAACAAAAAAAAACTTACAACCAATCACAGAGCTTAACATGAGATTAGACCGACGCGGACGATTAACAGTTTTGCGTTGATCAGCGTTTAAAAAATCGGGGGTAAATTATTTCTAAACTGCTGTATGTAATGCTGCTTTAGAGGAAAGAGTCATAAGCCTCGAGAAGATTGAAAAAGAAAAAAACATTGAAATTGCGTGCCTAGTGAAAAATAATGACAGAGAAGACGTAAAACAAGTTGTGAAAGATGTTGCCGTAAAGCTTGAATTAAACCCGGAAGATATAGAAAGCGTTGAAAGAAGGAGTTTACCAGTCACACCAAAAGCGGGGGTAGTAAGACCAAGTCCGATCATAGTGAAGCTGCGAACAAAACAAGCCCGAGACCAATGGATGCAAAAACGAAAAGTGCAGCTAACAAATGGTGACATATATGGTAACAACAATAACATGCGAGTATATATAAATGAAGATCTAACAAAAGGGACCAGATTGTTATTTTGGGAAACCAGAAATAAATTAAAACAGTTATACAAGTTCATATGGACCCAAAACTCCAACATACTAGTAAAGAAGAGCGAGAATGAAAAAATTATTCGCATAAGAAATGAAAGCGATATTAAAGCGCTATGTGACCAAAATAATAATAATAACGAAAACGAGCTGCACCTGCGCAACCAACAACAACAATGAAAAATACCGCGCACCACACTACGTGATTTCTTAAACTGTTAAAATTCGATAACCAAGATAGTGTACTAGATTTAAAGGACATTGAATACGCAAGATATAATGACCTAAACAACTGGTCACAACAATTCAGTAATAATTTTACAAATATCATACATCTGAACATTCGTTCTATAAGAAAACAATTTAATCAACTGCTTGTAATACTTAATCATTGCATAATAAAAAGAAATATAGACGTTATCGTCCTCACAGAGGTAAACATAAAAAACGAAGAAGTGTCGTTATATAAGATCCCTGGTTATGTAGTGTTCCCGAACACTAGAGAAACGAGAAGAGGTGGCGGAATACTTGTGTATGTGAGAGACGACCTACAGTTTACTACAGAGAATTCAAAAATATCACTGAAAATGACAGAGATGACACATGGAAAGCTTAAAATTGGAAATAAATTTACACACGTGTTAGCTTATACCGACCTCCTAATACAAATAAATTAGCTTTCATAGCAGAACTAGATACTATATTGAGAAATATTCCATACTCTGAAGAAATCATATTAATTGGAGATATCAACATAGATATATCCCAAAACTCAAATACAAGTTTAAGTGCATACAAAAACATGTTGTGTGAAAACGGCCTGCAAAGTGCAATACTAATACCGAAATAGAGATGAACGGGAGGCACTTATGAAGGAGTTAAAGTTAAATAGATTAGATGTAGGTTTAGTGCAAACTATTTTATCTGTACCCTCTTCAAAGGCCACTAAAAAGTTATGTAGTTTAGTAAAAATTCTTCACATGTGACTCCTGTCTCTAATAATTAAGTTAAAGCAGATCACTATATTTTAATGTTATTATGTTAATTCATGTTTGTATTAGTTTGTACTAGTTAGTAACACTGTTATAAGGTACGATGGGGTTGTCATATCTGTTTAGATAAAAACCTCTAAATAAATAAAGATTAAAAAAAAAAAAAAAAAAAAAGTGCAATACCTACGTCAGAGACAACGCGCGAAGCGATCGTCGACGGCCGAGTGAATTCCTCGAATATTGACCATGTGTGCGTGCGAGCGAGCCGTGGACGGCCGCTAGAAGCGCGCGCGCACATGCTAAATTGTACCTTATCGGACCACTATATGGTTGGAATTAGCGTGAGTAAAACCAGTATTGGGTCGAACATTAATAATAATTGTAAAAAAATACAAAATATGTTAAACGAAAAAATGGTAAACAATCATTTAAAAGCAATTGATTGGTCTAATATTGCACAAACTAATTGTCCTATAATCTTGTACGAAAAATTAAATAGGGTATTTACTAATATTTATGATAAGTGTAAGATACAAATAACACCAAAGAAAAAGCGCATTACACAGCCATGGGTTGATAATGAGCTCAGAAGACACATAGAACATAGGGACTTGCTGTTTAGGGCTTGGAAGTCGTCACCTAAGAATATGTATAACAGACTAATATATACAAGATACAGAAATAAAGTTAATAAGTTAATAGATACCGCTAAGAATAATTACAGGCAAAATGAGATAAAAAAATGTAAAAATGATTTTAGAAAAATATGGGGTAACATAAACAAATGGATAGGCAAAACTAAAACCAGTTTAGATGACGTAATTTTAAATTCTTTAGGTCAAACTAGCACTGTGTATAATATTTGCAACAATTTCTCTGAAACGTTTACGGGAGAAATACAGAAAATAAAGCATAACTGTGATAATGTTTTTTTTAAATAGAAGTTCGTATGTAAGGCCAAGTGATATGTCTTTTTATTTTAAGAAGGTGGAAGCATGCACGGTGGAAAAATATATAAAGAATTTAGATTTAAACAAAGCACCAGGACTGGATAAAATAAGAGTAGGTACAGGATATCAAGCTGGTAAGGAAAGAAATAAGTCCAATATTAGCCAAATTTATAAATATGTGTGTGAGTGGAGGCGTATATCCAGATATATTAAAAAAAGCAATAATACGGCCAATACACAAACAGGGGAGCCATTTGGACTATAGTAACTATAGACCAGTGGCTATATTATCGGTTGTAAATAAAATAGTAGAAAAGGTAATTGTAAGTCAGGTAAGTGGTTACTTAGAACAGCATAACAGAATATCGGAAGCACAGCACGGGTTCCGTCGCGGACGCAGCACGGACACAGCGCTTGCACAATTTACAGACTACATCAACGCTAGCCTGAACGAGGGTAAGTTTGTAGTTGCTCTGTTTATTGACTATAAAAAGGCGTTCGACACCCTGGAACACGATGTGTTATTGCGTGCGATGGACGAGTGCGGTATTAGAGGACCCATTAGTCAGTGGTTTAAATGCTATCTGCAAAATAGGACACTATGTACGCTGATAGATGGAACCACGGGAGCTGAGGTAAATGTGAATCTTGGCGTGCCGACCGGATCAGTATTCGGTCCGGTTGGGTACATTATGCATGTCAACAGTGTAATTAATGTGATAAAACATTGTAAGACCTTTATGTACGCCGACGACATGTGCCTAATGTACTCAACCAAAAGCATAACAGATGCACAAAGGTACGTACAGGAAGACTTCGAAAATATAATTAAATGGGCACATGATAATGGCATTATAATTAACTTGTCCAAAACAAAGGCTATGCTTATAAGCTCCCCCTACAATAATAATGTTACTAAGCAAGGTAATGTAAACATACATATCACAGGGCATACATACGAATGTCTACACCAAGATAAAGCTGGATGCAATTGCGCAAACATAGATTTAGTAGATAAATATCGATACTTGGGTTTGACAGTGGATAGTCATTTCAACTGGAATCTACATGTAACTAATGTGTGTAATAAACTGCGGTCAATATTGGGTAAATTCTTTCATCTTAAAAGTTTCGCAAACAGAAAATTATTGTATGTACTGTATTATGCACTGGTGGACTCAATAATAAACTATGGCTTAAGTAGTTATGGTCTCACATTTAAAACACAACTGGATCGTATAAAAACATTTACAAATTAGATTCCTTAAGTATTTGGTTAGCAAAAGAGTTAAGTTACAATGTAAACCTAATTACGAAGCATTATTTAACATATGTAAAATAATACCAGTGCATGATAAAGTCCTTTACCTCATAGCAATAGAACAATATAAAATAAATAAAAATAAAAAACTTATATGTCATAATTACCGTACCAGACAGGTTGAGAAAGGCAAGTATGTTATACCTTATGTAAGAAATTATTATGGCAAGAGAACTAGGAAATACTTAACTCCATTAATATACAATAAAATAGATTATATAAGAGATACATCCAAAAATATAAATAATGTTACCTTAAAGAAAAGACTGAAAGATACACTCCTAAGAATACCTATATGATATAATGTAAAGTACCTGTTAAAATAGATTAATTAGATTAAGTAAATATAACAAGATATATGTACCTACCTAACTAGATTTTGTAATAAAATATGTATACATAATATAAATAAAAGAGCGTCATTATCGCCAACAAACTGTTGCACAGTTTGGCGATGCTTAGTGTTATTGTAACTGTATGTATTTAATATGAATAAAAGTATTAAAAAAAAAAAACTTCCGTTCTCTTTGTGTTAGTTAACTAGCAACAAGTTGAGCATGGTCACGTCGCTAACACGAAGGCCGGGGCTATCAATTCATGTCTTTTTAATAATTATAACTGACACACACTCGTAAATCATAATATGATTACCTAATTTCATAAAAGCCAATGCAACTTTATATGCATTATGCACTTGAGAATATTAGAATGCACTTTAATTGCTGGTTTGGTTGCTATGCTGCACTCGAAGATTTATTGCGACATTGCGCTCTTTTAAATAATTAATTTGCTTTAATTTTATATGACACTAGCTGTGCCCGCGACTTCGTCCGCGTGGAATAATTATTTTGGGCATCATTTATTTTTGCGGACAACCTCCTTAGCTTTATAAATTATAGCTGTTACCCACGACTTTGTCCCCGTCATTTTCTGTTATTGTTTAAGGCAATTTAGTTTTTTTTGAAATTTTTAAAAGAACATATTTTAAAAACAACATAAATTATTTTAAAGTACCTACTTCTGCGTAAATTATATTTTTAGTTTTATTTTCTTGTGGCAGAAGTACATATTGATTTTCCTCCCACAACCTGATACGTTGATACAACTCTTAACAAATGCATTAATTTCGACTGAATTTGATTACCATAAAAACGATTCTAGTGAGTTAATCTTAAAAGATAGACTGTCCTGGACTTTTTTTTAGATCATTTCAATAGGAATAATTCTTTCATACATATATTTTTAGTATCTTGAACCGTTTTCGGAGCGCACGTAACGGAAGCCCTCAAGGATGAATAATTTTCCCCGTTTTTTTTCACATTTTCCATTATTTCTTCGCTCCTAATAGTTGCAACGTGATGTTATATAGCCTAAAGCCTTCCTCGATAAATGGTCTATTCAACACAAAAATAATTTTTCGATTCGATCCAGTGGTTCCTGAGATTAGCGCGTTCAAACAAACAAACAAACAAACAAACATACAAACAAACAAACTCTTCAGCTTTATAATATTAGTATAGATCAACGAAACCAAGCAGACAGTTATAATTTATTTGCTCTTGAACTAAACTTTGTGGATTATGTAAATGTATGCCCAGGTCAGAAAAAAAACTTACTGCAAGTCAACGAAAAGTGTCTTCCGACGAAAAAAGTGTCAGGAAAAAACAAAGAAAAATTTATCTAAAATACGCAAGGAACAAATCGAGTAAATAAATAGGTACTAGTACCTTTTGAACAGTTTTATATAAGATGACATGTGCAACCTGATTTATGTGTCTTCACAGACCATTTATAAAACACAAGTGATGCCATAAAGTCTGCAGATACATTTGTTCTGCTCAATATTTATTATGTAGGAAAACTAATAGAAATATTACACTTGACGGATAGATCTATAACATCTGTCACAGGACATGAATTATATCCATAACTTGAGCCAAGAAGCTGTCTAAATGTTAATATATGGGTTCTTGAGGCTTGTCTCATGGTGTCTAGATTGACAGATGACTGACTTGTTGGTCTAGTGGTTAGTAGCCCTTATTGCTATACCAGATGTCGTAGGTTCGATCATCGAGTGCAAATGTTTGCATGATTAGCACGATCAACTTTCTGGGTGTCTGGGTGTATAATATGGTCGTGTTTAAAAGTATATAAGTAGATATGTTTTTCAGTTATCTAGTACAGAAATGTGTTGCTTGGGATCTGAGGACTTAAGATAGTATAATTATTGAAGTTGGGGATAAAAGACATCACTCTGCCGTAAATTGGGTTCACGCTTCTAAAATTGCAATTATAATTATTACTAGTAGAGTAGACGGTAGACCTTCTTAGCGGTGCTAAGAAGGCCTACCGTCTACTCTTGTTCCGTTTAGGGACAAAGGCCTTGTTGCTCGCTATTTTTAACAACCTACTTTTGATGCGCCTATGTAGTGTAACTTACAGCATTAATCTGCAAGTTTATCAAGCCGCAAAATCCTCGCAAGAGTCTTCGTCAGATTTAAACATTTCTTCATAATTGAATAGTGGTAATAATTATTATTAGAACATTTAGACACAAAATAATTGCAGCTTATTTTAGTTATTCTCAAAACAATTAAAATAAGATTATTGACTCCAGAATGCGTTTTTCACAGCCATTTCTGGCCAACTGCGGGGGCAAAGTCCTCGACTTCAAGAGCGAAACAAAACTTTGCAGCATCATCTACCAATATACCAATATTATATTGCTTTTTTCTTTGTACCAAAGGGCATCTCATCAATAAACCAATTACCTTGATTTTGAGGTCTGTCTTTAGAAATCTCTTTTGTACTTGAAAACTGCTTGGGATTTAGGAAGTTTCGTTCATTTCTCATCGACTCACCGTGACTCAACCGATTCTAAGACCTTAACCTTATGCTTATGCCTCTATTCTTACAAAATGTACGTCCAATTGAAAGCTTGAATCAATATTTCAATAGTGACTTGACAATTATTTTAGCCTTCAATTTTCCTAGAAATTGTTTGAAGATTAATTTTTAGTCATTTGTTTGGAATTAATCATCGATGTTGCTGCACAAGAAAACCTTCATTTTCACTTAAGATTTCTTAATTATTTCTTCTATAAAAATTACAATATCTACGTATTTTATCAAAATCTGTTGATCATTCATCTCATCATCAGAATCATTCGAGAGATCGAGAGATCATTCTCATCTAATGAAAGCTGTTCGTACTAAAACAAAGACTTCTTGTTGTTTGTGGGCATATATTATAATAAAATTATAAAACATTTTTAAACACCGTCACCTTTTTTACCTTTAATTATAATTCCTACCCGTTATGTATAATGATAATGTTTATCTTCGCGGATCAAAGAGAACAACTGAACAACGTATTATTCTATTATGCACATGAATTAAAGAGTAAAGGGTTATGTGCTGGCATTTACTTCACTAGGTATATAGTAGTAGCTACTATTAAAAAAATTCTGCCTGATTGCTCGTTAATTTTTGAATAGTATGGTGATGCTTGGGAAATCCAAGAATGGTTTTTGAGCTCTTCTAGCAAGGCTGTTGTCATTTTGAAAGCACTACTGCACAGGTAGCAGAGTAGTATGAGTCACCACGCCAATTACCACTATGCGCAACGTGTCGCGGGTTCGATTTCCGTGTAGGACAAGAATTTGTGCGTTCCACAAATGTCTGTTCTAAATCTGGGACTCGCTTTCAGAACTGCTTTTTTCTCTTGTTTAACAAAGAAATCTCGGTCCTTACAAACAAATCGATGTAATCTATACATCTCACGTTCCTCGATATTATAATTGGAAATTCTGTTAACACATAATTATAATTAGCATAATCATCTCATGTTTCAAGGTACCGACCTTAAGATTCCATGAGACCTCCACGAAAGTAAGTCATTATCTACACTCACTTGTTTTATCTTTAACAAGCAATTACCGCACTTTCCCTCACTAAATACTTAAACCAAAATTGACTTAAAATCTTCTTTTAAGTCTATCTGTTCCTTTTCGATTGCCTTATCGTGATAGGGACGGCATGAGGCTTAACTTTTTTGCCCATTATTTCCTCCCAAGAACTTCAATGATGACATTATGAAAGGCGCGGCGTAAAAGTCGTGTTTTTGGCACCCAATTTGCAGTGTCTCTCGTAATAAGGTGGATGTTAGTCTTATTGGGCACGCACGCAGCTTCATTATTTTTAGAGATCGCAAAAAGATGAGAACCCTTTTCAGTAATTGGCGATTGTCAACTTTTTAAACACATGTACGTATATTTTTATGTAATTATGGTAACTCTATCTAAAACCACTAACTTTATTGTCAAACCCTAAGCAAATAAATATATACATGGGAAAAAATCAACTTGTTGGTTTAGCAGCGACTTTAATCAGTACCTAGCTGATATGATAATATCGGTTTATTTTTAAGTAGGTTTTTATTTAATCATTTATTTTACACGAAGACAAAGTTCATCGACAAGTATTGTTTTTGTCAAACTACAATGCTGACCTCTCATATGCTTAATGCAATTTTAAATTACTCCTTATAAATAAAAGTGGCCAACGAACAATGTTTATTTTTTATTTTGCTTAAACCACACATTATTGCACCTTTTGCTTAATTATTTTAGGGTGACAATTATTTTGATGTGTTTAATAATGCCATTCTTTATGGCGATTAGCGCTTCGTTGCTCGGAAAAAAAGGGAAAAAATCTGCGTTCTTAAAGCTTCCCAAAAATACGTTGTGCTAACAGTTTTTTCGGATTCAACAAAATGTGGAACTGAAATAAAAAAGGAAAACAAAAGAAAACAACTATTTTCGCAAAATACAGTTTTAAAGGAAACGAAATTTAGCTAATTTAGCCTTTGTCTACCTAAATCGTTCACATCGAATATTATACTAATCGATTCACTTATACTTCATATCAATATTAAAATAAATACCTTTACTGAATCACATCTATTACGGGCCATTAGTTGACCGCATCGTTTGACTGTGGTGTCGCAACCACCAAGGTTGCAGCATATAGGTTTCAACACTCTCACTTATGGTCCGCATGCTTAGTAACTCACACTTGACAATGATTCATTTTGTTATATAAGGTGCTTGACGCTACAAATATGCTAATCTGGGTATTGAATAACCAAATATTTATTTGGAATTTCTGGCTAATTTGGTCCGAATAATCATGTTCATGTTGTACTACCTAGAGTCCGCATTGTGAACAATCGATGTTCAAAAAACTCGTTTGATCTGGTATTTCATTTCTTTTAATATAAATTTAATTTAATATAATTTCCGCAGCAAAGGCTTGTAACCTCTTTCAAAGGTGTTTCCTACTTGGTTACAAGTAAGTTAGAGGAAGGTGATATTAGCGGAGCAGCCAGGATTCTCTTTAGCAGTGATGAGGTGGCACCTTGCTCCCCAGAAACTCTTGCAGCTCTGGAGAGCAAACACCCTATCCCTGCGCCCGACCTTTCCTTTCCTGACCCCCCTGACCCGGACTTACATGTTCTCACCATTACAGGTCGGGAGGTTGTCACAGCCCTTGGCTCCTTTAGGAGCGGCTCTGCTGGTGGCCTCGACGGTCTGAGCCCACAGCATCTAAAAGATCTGATGAGTTCAGGCGCCGGGGAAGCGGGTGAGACGCTTTTGAAGGAGCTTACGGTTTTGATAAACCTCATGCTCTCCGGCAAGGTGGACGAAGCCATCATTGACGTCTTATATGGGGCCAATTTGTGTGCTCTGCGTAAGAGGGATGGTGGTATTCGTCCGATTGCCGTGGGCACTACATACCGTCGTATGGCAGCTAAGGTTTGTTGCAAATTTTACGGTGAGACAGTTTCGAAAAAATTTCAGCCCCTTCAGCTTGGTTATGGCTCCAAAGGGGGCTGTGAAGCTGCCGTACACGCGTTGTCGACCTACGTAAATTCTGGTAAAGGAGAGGTCGTCTTGAAGGTTGACATCAAAATGCGTTTAATTCGGTAAACAGGGACACCCTGCTGGCAGAAGTTAAAAAAGAATTACCCCAAATTTATTGTTTTCTTTGGCAGTGTTACAGATATCCCTCTAAATTACTATATCGGGACAAACTTTTGAATTCTGCTGTCGGTTGTCAGCAAGGTGATCCTCTTGGGCCAGTAATTTTTAGTTTGGCTATTCACCCTATAATCCGGCAGCTAAAATCTAAATTTAACGTATGGTACCTCGATGATGGGACCCTCGGAGGCGATGTAGATTCGGTTCTGGATGATTTGCTGTTTTTAAAAAACCATTTCG
>OW796098.1:11853099-11963744 GCA_941860345.1 Chrysodeixis includens | reverse complement strand
ATGATGGCTTCTATTTGAGTGACAAAGTCAATGTTTTGAGAGCAAAGTTCTATACTACGTGTGTAAGTAGAAAATGTAAATCTATTTATACTAATGACATAAATATACTATTAAGGGAAAATACGTATTGATCAGGCCTAACTATTCCAAATTGAAAAACTGACTGGACGATCATAATTCCATAATTATGACTGTCCAGACCAGTATCTCAAAAGTAATGAAATGTCATTATTTCCATACTTTTGGGATAGCTAGGATCGATCTTGTCAACTTACACACATATGGCTGTGACTGCTTTAAAATTGAAATATTTGAGGAAGAGCGATTAAGGCAATTAAAAACACTTATTATTTTTTTTCGTTCTCTCTTTCTTATTAATAGATGATTAGACCAAAATGAAATAGAATCATAGTGCTTTTATTGATCTAAGCCAATTCAGTATCCTACAAATAAAGTCAAATACCCCCCTAAAATTATCTCCAAGCACGAGATACAGCTATTAATCTTCATTTAACTTATCAACTCCTCTTCCTAAGCAAAATTCAGATGCAAAATGGACGATCGTTCCAAAGTCCACCTGCATTTGTACAGCCTTCAGTCCGATAGTCACGCGTCGATGGTCTAACCGACAAAGGTCAATCGGGTCACAGGCCTTATACATGTTTAAGTTGTAATTAGTTTTATAGTTTATATTGATGGTTTGGAATCGAACATCAGAATAATTTGAATTTGAATTTTGTGCGATATGATTGTGTTATTTGAGATTAATGTTGAAATATATGTGTGGTAATTTTGTGTGTTGAAATAGATAGTAGAGTAAATCTATTTAGTATTAGATAATATTTTTTCATGTTTTATTCTTGCTGCAGTATAAAATGAAAATATTCATCATCATCGTGTCAGGTTGAAATCACAAACTTTTGGGTTCTCCCTTTTTCCCTTGTCCTGTTATGTATTTTTCGCAACCCTTTTTCAGGAATTTGTAATAAATTCGTTGACCCAATGATTTATGTTGCGGTCCTCTTCGTAGAGTAATTAACTTATTGGTGCTCTTTAACCAAATGAAAAGAATAAGTGCTGGCGTCTCTTCTGATTCAGTTAAAAAAAAACAACCGAAATTTTGAATCATATATTATATTTTATAAATCATGTTTACAAGGTTAATTCGGTAATCAGTAGGAAATCCAGGAAAGGGTTAAGTAATAACCATCAGAGTTTTGTAAATAATCGTAAAGTACAGTTTTTTATATTTAAATTAATGTACAATTTTACAGACAACAACAAAATTTTGCATAATTTTAAGAAATCCTATTTTTGCCTTAATTAAAAAAAAACTGACAAGAATTAAAATTCTTAAATTAATTATTGACATTTAACTTTAAATACTTCCTGACTTACCAAGATTATCAACAATTTGTATAACCTATCTACTTCTCAATAACTATGTGTAATAATTTTCTGTTTCAGCAAACAAATAACGACCATGGGATGTCTAAGTTTCATCCAAACCGGGGCAAGCAACGATGGCTACGAAATCATCCGTATTCGTAATTAATTATCACTTTTAAACTTGTGAACACAATGTGAGGAAATCTATGTGCTTATGGGATTTTCGCGTTACTTTAAAAATATGCCTACCTCTGACATCAAATGACCCTGCCCGCTGTGAGTGTAGCGGGAGAACCCATGTTCCTCCTGGAGTCCTTTGTGTGCCAGGTTCGCGGTAACATTACGAACATCTCGCAGCCCTTAAATACCAGATTGATATATTATAGGTTTAAAGATTTTTAAATTTACAAAGTGTTTTAAAAGAGTTCCATCTGTGGAGGTCAGTTGACAACCTATGTATGAATGTTGGACCAAATGCTAACCAAAATAAAGACTTGGCCAATTTGTTCCTTAGTTCCCAAAGCGTTCCAGATTTCCATCCACCACAGCATTTTTCAACAGAGGATAGAATTTGGTGTACTTTGATTTATAGAATAGTGCTGAGGTAAGGAACTAAATGCACTAAGTCTTCATTTTAGGCAACATTTGGTCAATCCCTGTCAATCTCTTTTCTTAGTACAAGATAATCAAAATCGTCAACTGTTCGATACATTATTAGCTTCTTTTAATCATGCTAAGTTCTGCTTCAAGATTCACCAGATTGCGTTGGCTACTGTATTTTACAGGGAGCGACTGGCCATTTTACATGCGCGACTAGAATATCCGCAAGACATGATACTGGGTAACACAGTATCCCATAGCAAGATACGTCCGAATCTCAATGACGGTCAAAGTTCAACGTATTACAGTCGGGAGCAACAGCATTTCGAGCCACAGATAGTGTATCAATATGTTTACAAATGGGGATCTTTCTACAAAGTTAGTGCAGTCTACGGTAAATCGGTCCCAGAATTTTACAGTTAATTATTATTATCGCTCACAAAAATGGTCGTCGATTCATTAGGATTAATTATAATTTACTACAATACATTTAACGATTCACTGATTTGGGCTTAATTTATTCAATTATCGAATATAATAATATTAAACACAGTTATTTTCTAACTTACAAGCTACTTATCTCTCATTAGCATACCCCCGCGGAGCGAAAAATCCATAAAAATATTTAATATCCACAATTTGCTGATTACACTTTTATTAGGCAATGTACCAATACCGTTTCCCATACGGTTACTCTATAAACGTATCCCACGTTTAAAGAAGTAGTTCTAGTAAAGAAAGCACAGTTCAAAGTAAAACCGGTTAGTATGTGACAAAATTGAGTCCGAAAGAATTTTCTGTAGTCGATAAAATAATCGATTCGGTCATTCTGAAGACTGTTATCGCACAAAAAGCATTTTTATGGCGCATATCATTTACTGTAATGATTTTTCGATTGACATTGCGTCGCAATGTGATAGAATTTGAGATGGTTGGTATGTATCGGTGGCGTGTGGGTTTGAAAACAGCAGTTCTCTCGGCTGATACATGCAACTTGTGATAAGGTGAGTATTATTTAAAATGTAGATATTAACAGCAAGATTAAATACTGCTACAAGATATCTACTGCATCTTCGAGATGCGATACGAACCTTTCAAATTTTGTCAGCACGCCGATAGTCTCCGTTCCCCGTTTGTTACCATTTCAAAACTTTTACCTACAGGTACAAATAATGCTAACTGCGTGGACTTATTTTGTTAATAGACCTTTGTTTTATTATTGCCAGTGTATTACAAGTCTAATGATGATTTTTTTTTATCTAGAGTAGGGGAAATTTCTTAAGATTGCAAGATATAAAAGACAGCGTGATGTTGTTAAGTTTTTTTGCGCCACTTCTTCTTCATAGCTAGAGCAATTATTCAGCAGCGTCGGATTAGGGTACTAAATAACGTTTTTTTTTTTACATTTTCTTTTTGGATTTCTTATGGTTTTTTTTGGATAAGTCGAGAAGTATCAAAAATATTCATTTTTCTAAATCTTTACATAAACTTATCATTCCCGATACTTCTAAAGCCAATGATTATAGTGTCCGGTAATAATGTTACGTCAGATACGGTAATTATAAAATCATAACAAGTAATTACAAACCAGTTATAAATGTATTGATCAGCGTCAAGTCTATTAACAATTATAATTATAACATGATAGGCATTTAATCAGCTATTGATATTCATATTAATATTTATAACAATGCCCGTCGCGAAGTGAAAATGCAATTAATTTATATTAGGTATATGTTAATGAATACTGTTGGAAAAAATAAACTATCATCATTTTCCTGACAACTATCATTCATTATTTGGAGTCAGCGCAGCTTGTCTTCTGCCACACGTTCCTATCTGACGTCATCTCGCAAGTCACACTCTTTGCAGCCATATCATCTTTCACACAATACAGCCATCGTTTTTGTCCTTTTCCCCTATATCCATTCACATCCATGCCCATGTTAAGGTTCAAGCACCTTAAAAGTTAACAATATAATAAAAATAATCTTGGGGTTCACGTTTAAAATAACAAAATGTCACTGGAGCACGGCCTCTTAAACCTTTAAGGTGAACCCCTAAGGGTGAAGGCTGTTATATTTGCCGAAGCGTACGCACTATATTGCTTAGAACTGTCTGTGTCGATGTCTTTCTTCCTCAACCACGCCGTGGCTGCAACAGTCTTTGTAGGCCCTTTGTTCTTTTTAGGGGTATATCTTCATGGATCTCCTCTTCATCGAGGCGGTAAAGCGGTTAGTGACACTCTGACTGGCTAAAGCTAAATCGCCACGCTATGACATCCGTGTTTTTGCCCGTGATGTTGTACTGTTATTCAAAGGTGTACAAAAAAAATACTGACTTATAATTCCGGCTATGTTGATTCGAGTATAGACTTTTATTTAGCAATGAAAGAGAGGCTACTCTAGAGACGTCTACCAACTTACTCGTACGAGTGTAAACGTAATTCAAGTCCAATGCCCGAATGTTGATAGTTACTAAAATACAAATAAATCCAAAAATAAACTAAATAATCATTCCTGTTTTAATTATAGGTTCATTTCCATCAGTTTTTGTAAACCATACAATAATTGTTAGGTGCCGTGTCGATGGATTATGTAACACGCGATTAACATCCAAATTAAAGAAATCAATTTATTATCTTTGTCGGTGTTTCTGTTCGTACCCACGGACAAGATACCGATCTACAAGTATCTTCAATTCAAGTTTTGACTAGTTTCCGGGTCTTATTGCAAATTTGATTTTTTTGCACGTATGTAACGTAAGCTCTACCAACCACCACCATTATCAGCCTGTTGCAGTCCACTGCTGGACATGAAACTCTAGCAAAGTAATCTACAGAGCCTAGTCGGTTGCTTTATGCTTGATATCGCTCTAACAATTTATCGTCATTTCAGGTATTATCCCAGAATCACCCACTGTTTTGTATAGCACTTTTTTCTGCAACTTTTGTCCCTCATCCAACTGCCTTCAGCAAACCTAACTATGACATCAAGCTAACATGCTCTCGGACGTTCCCAACAATAAAAATCGGTCAAGTGCGAGCCTGACTCGCGACACCAAAGATTCCGTATAAATAAGTTAAAGAAAATAAATCTGTTTAAAAACGTATGAGAAATGCTAAAACCGTTAAGAATGGAAACACAATACAGACAGGTATCAAGTAGATATAGACATAAAAACAGAACGCACATAAAACGACTTCATAGATCGTGAAAATCAGAAATGCACTTAATATTTTATTGAACCACTTTTAAAATATATTTATGGGGCTGTTTCGATTTATAAAGCAAAATTGTATGTAGGTACTACGAGTACAGGCATAACACTATTATATTTGATACGAGTTACTGCACTATAGAGAAGATATCTGCCCTCTCTCTACTCTTCTTAACACTATATTGATATTCTACAAATCAAGAGAAAAGATTATCATGTACAATCATTTAACAACAGCATCAATACAAATCTATAAAAAAAAATGATAACAATATCAAAAAAATAAACATTACATAAAACTACGTGTTCAATTACGTTAGTAAGATAACGCGTATCGTCACGTACATCGATCTACTAAACCTTTATCGAGTGCTCGCACCGAATGTTTATTATACCTGCGCCGGCGCAACACCCTTGCATTTTGTTCCGATCTAACGACAAGCGCGCCCGCACGCAGCATCCATTCCATTCCAAATTTGAAATAAAAAAAAAACGACTTAGAACACAAACATTTTTTTTATTCTTTATTTAATTTCGTGTGTAATTTTCGTTGTAAGTGTAGTGTTTATCAGATGTTAGATCAATAAATTAGTTAATTAATTTAGTGTAAAGGCTGTGGTTACAGACAATTAGTGTTGGAATTGACAAATATGAACGGTAAGTTATTGTTTCGTTACTTTACTTTGGGAATTATTTAAGCAATGTTCGAGTCGTGTATTAATTATATGCCATTAATATACTTGTTCCCATTAACTGACACATTGTTGTATTTTTTTCTTCTTATGCTGCCTTTTGTTTGTTAGATCTGATTAATTACTCGTTTGATCACTTGATTAGACTGGATAAGTAATTAGCACTAGCTGGGAGCTGAGTACTTAGTATGGCAAATTGTTTTAAGTATAAAGTTTAAAAAGAAAAAAAAACAATTTCTATGTTAATTTTAAAAAGCATTGTGTGTTTTTAATATACAAAATGTTATTAACATTGCCTCAAAATTCATCGTCGAATTAAATATTTCAAGCATATGAATTTTGACACGCAACAAACAAGTTAATTCTTAAATCAATGAGTTTTTTAATGTCAAGTTGTGAAAGAAGAAATAACGAAATTTCAAAATCTATCAATTTGTTTCGGGAAGCTTTGTTTTTCGTTAGTTAATCTGACATAAGTTTATATGGCGAATCTAGATATTTTTTATAGTAGGTATTTTTTATAGTAATAATAAATATTACTCTGAACTGGAGACTGAAGACCCGGAACTGGGTCTTCATATAAAGTTATTACATGATTGAAAAGACATACAAAATTAAATATGAATTTAACCCAAGGGGGAAAATTAATGATTAGGGTACGGTCCATTCCAGCAAAACAAAATTAAGAGTCCCACACTATCGGTTAAGTAAAAAATACAAACAGATAATAATGTAAAAATTACCCTAAAAAAAACAAAAACCATTGGGGAACTTCTCTATTCTCTTTCAAAGGAATAAACAGGAATATGGAACAAAAATTAGGCCTACCTACCCAAATTCAATTTCATCCTTGTAAACTTTAAATACAGATTAAAATGCGTAGCCCATCAGACCAATCATGATCCGTCACAATAGGCAATAAACCATTGTCGCAGTAGGCTTATGGTATATTTCTAGAATAAGCACAAGATTCCAAGAGGCTATTAGCATAAAGTAAATAAAGACACGCGATCGGTTGACACGCTAGACAGCTGTGTGATACATATACGAGGTATTGATTTAAATACCTGTATAATGATATAGACTAATGTTTTAAGGCTGAGTTGTTTGTTGAATGCGTTGATCTAAGAAGTTGTGGGTTGAATTGAAGAAAAATGTTTGTGAAGGATGCATTTGCCGAAGAAGGCTCCAAAAAATAACAATAGGCCAGGAGGCACGAAGAACGAAAAAAAACTGAAGGCTAATGTTGAAAAACTGATTTTTAGTTTATTATTATTGCAAATACCTCTTCCCATCTAGAGAAGGAATGAATTCAAGATTTCTTATTTCAATACTCGGAATTGAGGATTTTTCACGATTATTTTTTTCCACAGCTTGACGTGGTTGCCTTGCTTAAGAATACGTTCATTAATACAGTTATTATTAAGTTTACGAAAAGCTTAGCTAGTATTAGATTACTATAAAAAAAAAATATTTTAGAGAACTTAATTGACTTCAATTTAGGTTTTGTTAGAAATTACTTTCATCTTTGCACAGTGGATAGACTAAAATCGTTCGTTCTCAAACAAATGCTTTGTATCATATTATACTCACATCCCAAGTATCTACTACTAAATACTTATGAGTGCATTTACTATGTTTAACGACACCATTAAACAGTTTAATAGGGGCATATAGTGTTACATACCGGTTTCTTAAGAACAATAAATAAATTACACGTTCGGATCTGAACAGTGCATTTTTGTCTTCGTAATCCAAAACGTTAATTTCTTTTTTATTTTAATTGGTCGTGGGAAGGAAATCCTCTTTGCTATAACTTGTCTAGTAACTTCTGCTGTTATAAAACATCCTACATACGCTACAAATCAGAAAGACAGCAATAATTGTGCCATTTTTGCTAGCTCTTGCTATCTTTTTGCTCTTGCGTAACAACTAATACCACCGGAATGAATAGGTAATCTGAAATGTGGCAATTCTAAATTAATGTAAAATAGCAGAAATACATTCTTTTACGTTTCGGAAGATTGAAAGTTCAACACTGAAATACGAGTAACGAAATACCTTTTTGAATACATAATAATAATATGCAATCCATACGAATGTTCTTCTGCACTTTATACATTTAGCAGGTGCACGATATGTCAAGTTTAAACATTACACTAAGCAATTAGGATTACTTAATACTGTCTGTATGAGAGTTAGTATTACATTTCAAGGCCAGGGTAAGTTAGCATCGATAGTAGCATGATGCCTTGAAATTGCTCTTACGAAAGATGATAATTATTATGCTTCTGGCTGTACCCGCGAGTTCGTCCGGGCGAATGTCGGTTATAGCTGCAAAAACGACACTACTCTCTGACGCAGTCGGTTAAAAAGTAACCTGTGTGTTAATTTAAGGTATCAGCTACCTTCGTACTAAATTTCGCTACAATTGGTCGAGGCCGTTTGAGAGTGAAGATGTAAACAAACGTACATATTCACATACTTTCACCTTTATTATATTAGTTTGATTATAGTAGCCACGCCTGCCGCTTAACTTGCCTGTAAGCTAAGTACTCTATGAATAAAGTGACATGTGAATATATTGTGCTAACATACCAAAAAACTCTGCTTCGTTTCACACACGCATTGAAGCGTAGTAATATTAGTTATTGCTTAATGTAGTCAGCCTATTCCGGTTTAGTACTGATCTAAATTGCCCTATAGCACTTTGGAAGATAAAAATAATTATCATGGAAAGGTCACATGCTGGAGTCCCCCTAGTGTCCTTTCCCTTTCAAAGGATTGTGAACGACCCAGGAGACTTCTGCGATTCTGGAGGGAGTTAGGCTAGCTGGACTAGCCCCCCAGACACCAAGGGGCTAATGGACTACTGGATCCGACGTCTTGAAAAAGGAATCCACTACCAAGCACCTCTTAGTGGCTGCACACCTGCCTTTTGGAGAAGTTAAACTAAAAACTAAAAAAGAGGGAACTAAACCAAATAGGGCCAGAAACCGACGCCGACAAAGCTTGGAAAACGACAAACCAGAGACAATAACCAATCAACATAGCTAATTCTTGTGTAATACCAGTTGCCCGGAGTACTTCAAGTTACCTAATGGCTATTAAGCTTCTGTATTCCATCTTTAGCTTGACCCTAGCGGCTACCTGTATTATCTTCAGGTCATAAGTTTTTAGGACATTCAAATTAATACATTACGATGCAAATCACGAAACTTATTAGTTTGTCCTATTATACCTTTAGTATCTACGAGGAAAGCCTAAAAGTTTATTATATTTCTAAGAGAGTTCGCGAAATCCATTGGGATACGGTAAACTGGACCAATAATAATGCTGATGAAAAGTTGATTGTTTTGGTAAGAATCGAATTTCTTTCTTTTTTTTTTTGGATGGATTCTTCTAGCCCCCAAAGTAAAGGTCATAATCGTAGAACATGCCAAAATGCAGATGGTGTAATAATATTTCCCCATCCTTATAGCAAAATGTTACTGGTTAAAGCAAACCAAAGATATAATTTATTAAGATTTCACGAGTTAGGGAAACACTACTTGCTTGCTAAGATTTTGCTTAGCTATCACAAATTCTATTGCATCTTTCTTTATCTTATAATTTATTGCTATGCAAAAAATCTCGCCGCAATGTTTAACGGTCTGCAGTAAGGTCAACAAACAAATTTACTTTCGAAATGCTACATGGATTATAACCACCGAATTCCTCCAAAATCACACATGTCGTAACATTATTGTACTATTAGGAAAACCCGTTGGGTGCTAGCCAATGACAACTTAACTATTACTGTGCTATTGGGTATTATAGTAACGGATCATTATGTAGGCGCCAAGGCTCCTCTAATTGAAGTTATCAATGAAATGGTCGCAATCATCGCATGGTTCTGACCTTGGTTTCAACCGAGTTATGGGTTTTCTTGCCCTAGTTTGCTCTTTAAGATGATTTGTTGTGGTAATGTTTTATGTTGATTCTTTTCTCTTTCTAATTTCATCATTATCATCTTTAGCCTTGACTGGCTCACGACTGGGTTCCCTTTAATTCTTTTCATCTCCTATCTGTTACATATCGACTGTTACATTTATTTTTTTATCATCTTCTGAAGGACTTTTATCGTGTCGTCTTACGTGAACTAGTTTAAAAAGCCGGAGGAATTTTCCAAGTCGTTATAAAGTAATTATAACGGATATTATCTGTTAAATAATATTTCCATTCACCTTCCACGGTTCAATGGTATCTAGTATGTCGATGTGATAGTAAAGCCTTACTATTATTAGTATTAAACAGTTTGGTCACATACTTTGCAATTCGTCGATATTAATTTGTTTTGTTTAACTCTTTTCTGCCTTTAATAGTATCTGGACACCTTTCTGTATTTCAATAATAGGCCCATGTGCTAGATGCTCTTTAATTGTACTCTTATATTTCGCACGAAAACTACTTAAGTTTATTGTAAATCTGTCACACGATATTGACCTCAGTGAGATCGGTCCTGATGGCCTATCCTGAGTTCTTGATGAGTCATGGAGGATATGGATGCGTATAAGTGTAATGATGTTTCTCTCTTTACATTAGTAAGGGAGCCTGCAGCATCTTACGCATTGATTGATGGTTTAATTCCTAAACCCCTTATCAAAACGCTTAACCTTATTGCATGGATAACCTTGTCATGTCATCTCTCTCAGTCGGTCAACGACCATGAACTTTGAAGAAATTCTTGCGTTTCGTATTTGTTATTTATTCTACTTTTGACGTCCGTACGTTTAGTAAAAAGTGTACAAGTATGTAAGCGGAAAAGAATGATTTTGGAAGTCGATGTTGACTTATTGACATTGCGGTCATGTGTTTTAAGTTACTATGATCTCTGAAGTAGTAGATAAATATCTTGTTACTAATAAAAGAGGGGCAAATGGAGTAAGAGTGGGCGAGGTTTTTTCCAGCTATGGGACATTTATGCTAGAAATTTCGATATAAGTAATTGTGTGGTGTAGTGTTTTGGTAGATCCACAGAGCAAAAGCCTTCCTTTTATTCTTCTTGGTATTTTTACTTCAAATTAACTCATAGCTAACTTCACAACGTGCCTAATTACTAAGTGCATTTTTTTGTAAGTCAGCTTCGACCTTACAACTCAAAACGTCTTACTATCACGATATCAAAAATCGGAGATCAAAGTTCAGATCAAACCTGATGGTCAATTTCATAACGATTCAAGGTCGTTAGAATTTAACCTTGTGGTATTATTTATGATAGCTGCAGAAAAAAAATAATCTAAAAATAAACTAGTCGCGTTACGGTTTTGCATAACCAGTTTGATATTAGTTGTAAATAACGTCAATGAATTGATGGTGACGGTTATGCAACGGCTTTAGGTTCTTACACATGAGGTGACTTATGGGAATGGAACTAATGGGAATTTTATCATGTTTTGAGATAATATAAATAAACGTATTATGAGCGTGTAGTTTTTGGTGTTGAAGAAAATGTTTTAGAACTTGATATTGGAGAAAAAAAAAAATTAGACGTACTTGTTTTTTTATGTATTTTAATGCTGTTTGAACATTGTGGGAATTTTTATTTATAATTATCATAGATTTATACTTGAAAATCAGAAAATTGCTGTTTCTGGAGTAATTTGAAAATTTCAAAAAAAATCTTCGTTTCTATGATTTTATTACCATAACTATGTGATATGTGCGATTTTTCTTATTTACAACTAGGATTTAAGTGCAACGTGCGTCATTACCACCTGCGCATGCGACGCTAACGTAAACAACCTTAAGGGGGAGTTTCCGAGTGACGTTCATAAAAATAACATAATTATCGGCGTTTACAGTAAATTAATTAATTGATGTATTTATTAGATTTTTCCACGCTAGGAATTTTTTAAAGTTTTTCTTGTAGTATGAGACTCAATTATGACTAATTTTTTGAACTCCTGTATTGCAAGATTTTTGATGATGCATAATATGTTTTAATCATTGTATAAACCATAATTACACATGTTTTATTTTTTTCTGGCTAAAAGTATCTTAACAATTAATTTAATTAACTTTAATGGTCATAGGTCGGTAAAACAGTCACATTTACTTCAGTTTATATACTTTTAATAGTTCAATTACACTTACAACAAATCATCCTATCGTCACTGCGACACGCTCACGATTCTATCATGCCACGGTCATGCCACAATCTTCTGTCGGCTTCATACTGTATAAACTTTTTATACTTTGTTTAATTGACATTGCTCAGTTATCTTAGTTTGAACAATTTAAAAAAATTACAAAATATAAAAAACACTGTTGAATTTTATTACAAAATCAAGAATTATGAGCATGAACTTTAGAAATATTTTAAATAACAGACTATTACTAGTCTCCCACGCAAATCGTAAACATGTAACGTCGGTTATTTTTATGAGTCAACTTTAACCACTGGGTTGAACGATTGGATGATAACCCGTCTTTGTGAACTGCAACTGTAATTTTATGGACTACCGAGTACTGCCGGCCTACTGAATAATTCGTTGAGTTTATTTTCTATGGATTTGATTAAATCGTTACCCGCGCAATAGTTATTTACCTTTTTGATTGTCTGAAAGAAGTATTTTTTTTTACTTCAAGCGTATTTGCGGTTTTTGCAAGGAATTGGTAGATGTGTATATTCATTTTTATTTTGAATTAAATTATTATAAATCATCCGAATTGATGTAATTCGGTTCCTTACACACATTATCTTAACATAAATTATTCTTTTTATGATGCAAATATCAGGAAATTAAAGAGAAAAATATGAATGCACTACTAACTAGTTTGTGGGTCAAATGAAATAATAGAAAGAAAAATTAATTTATTGATAATGACATTCAACAATACCTCAAGGTTCATTGAACTTCCGGACTCTATAGAAATATAAAGAACCTCTTTTCGAGGTTCTTACGTGACGATATGGCATGTAGAAACTGCTGCCGTAAACAATTAGTATCAAACACAACAATAAGCAGTTTGGCTAAGGTCAATGTCAGTGTGACGAAACAGCTGTAGGCGCTGCTATAAAATTTTGGTAGAGTTTATTTTGTAGAGTCAAACAAATGACTGGCGATTTAAAAATGTAATCACTTTGTAACAGGGATTTTAACAATAATGTTCTTGACCGCTTTTGGCCCTAGAAGACAGTGTTACTATGATACCAGCCAGCTATCATATGCGAGACATATTATAGTGCACATGCGTGTATGCAAACACAGGTGAACCCACTCTTCTTTTTTCTCCCATAGCACGGTAGAACGGTAATCCGACATAATAGGAGAGAGAACAGGTGACCCGCATTTATACGTGCCCCCCAAAACATGAAAGCTGTGATATATATTTCTAATACGCACACAACATTCTAAAAGATTGTGGTAGCGCTTGATCGAACTTGAGACCTTTAACTGGGCAGTCCTGCGGTTTTACCACTAGACTACCACTGCTTCTAACAGGGATATTAAAAGCATAATGAATATCACTTTAATGCATAAGCAAAGACTCATACTTAGAATAAGTACTAGTACATAACAAAACTGTTCGTTCTATATGTTGCTCAAATTTGCGTACTGTGGCCTCGGTGTGATAACCTATATCATTCGGCTCTCCGTGCAGTCAATGTTCACGTAGCGCCTTCTTAAACGTCATGGAACCTGTGTTTTATACGAACAAATAGCTTCTTATTATTTTCAGTTTACTACACTTTTGTTAAAGAAATTGCCAATTTAACCTCCACTTACACATTTAATGGGTATGAATATTATAGTAGGACTACTGGTCTAAATTGTAATGACTCAATGTCTGTCAAAGATCAACGAAAAAATTGCGCATATTTTTTCCCTTAAATGCGTGACTTGAATACTAATTGTGCGTAATAATAGCTTATTATTTTAATTAAAGTAAATAATAAATTGAAAATGTAGGTGAATGTCAAAAAATGTTTTACTATATTTTTCTACATTCTAAAAACAAAATAAATATTTCTTCATCGCATTCCGTGCTCGTTATATTATAAAATAATTTTATATTTTTGAGGTCTACCTAGCCGATTACATATTATGTATAGTCCTACTAATATTACAAACGCGTTTTTTTGTGTGGATAGATGCATAATATATTATGTTTGTTATTCTTACGACGACTGGATTAATTTTGATGAAATTCTTGGATAAACATAAGCTTCTTTTTAAACTACAATTTTTCTGAGTTTGAGTGATTACGTTTAGTTTTGATAAAGAATATTTCTCCAATTTGATTTAAATATTATGCAGCCTTAAGTTTACTATGAATAAAACTATCACCCTTTCCAGTCCCCTTACTTCAACCTACGCACTTGACATACATTTCAAACCATCAATCATGGAGACAGAGCTTGTACAACCTCTTAGAAATCAAAAGTGATTTATTAACGACAGTAAAATGAGTTGACTTTGCGACAGTACAAGCAGTATTCACACACGCCCTTATATCATGTTGTCTCTATCATCTTTAAGAGAAATGTAGAGACGGATAGATAGTACAAACTTTGTAGAGTTTCGTTTGTTAATACAGGTGTAAGTAAGATACATTAGTGTTAGTAGTCTCGACAGTCGTTGCGAAAATGCCTTTGTTAGTAAGTTACATGTTTGATAGGTTTAGTCTAATTTTATTTACGTGACGTGTCTTGAATTTAATAAACGGTTGATAGAACCACATTTGTGTTCACGCGATACAAGTTCGATCCCCAACGCATGCAAGTACTAATGTGACTTTTTAAAGTTATATACATGCACTTTCTTAATTATTCTAAGACACTACTGCCAAAAGGTTATCATCTAAAGGAAGGCTATCATCGTCAGGAAACCTGGATTTCAAATATTGGAATCTGAAATCGCCAAAACGCAGTGAGCTAACGTGGTGATCAATGCTCAGACGTTCCCTATAGGGGAAGAAGCCTGTGCACAGCCTTGGGTCGAGTGTAGGCTGTTCATTTGCAATAATGTTACTGACGGATTCCGGAGAGAGTGGAGTAATCTTGAATCACTGTATGGTCAATCACTGCTTTTAGAACAGTAGAACATTTTCGAACGTTGTGATTGAACAATTTACGGTCTGGTCTGTGCTGCTCTGCTCGAGGCCATATCAGTGGAAACGTGATATATTAGTAACTAAAAAATTTCCTTGCTGTATTTTTCTTGTCGCTTATCAGTACTATCTTGAATAATACAGAATAACAGGCAGCTTTTTATTCTATTTAGTTAATCCACCCAAATATCATTACTTAATACTGCGTATTAAGCAAACTCTTTGCTACTCGTGACAACTTAAACTGTCGTTTCTATGGAACTATTATTTGCTATACAAATATTATTCAACTGTATTTACTGACAAATCTTTAAGTGTTGTGAAGTATCTTTACTGTTAAGACGGAAAAACTTTAAGGAAAATTAGATACAAAAATATTAGAGTAAAGATTTTTATAAGTTATTGAATCGTGTTTTTATATTTAACACTTGTGGAAATTATGATTATTTGATAAAAAAATAAGGGATTTGTAGAATGAAGTAATGAAAATAAATAACCTTCTCGGTTTTTTTCGTGTTCCGTACCCAAAGGGTAAAACGGGACCCCATTACTAAGACTCCGTTGTCTCTCTGTCTATCTCCAAGCTGTATATCATAAAGCGTGATAACTAGAAAGCTCAAATTTCACAAATTATGTATTTCAGTTTTCACTATAACAACAAATACTAGATATTAAAAAAAAATATTATGGGGGGACCCCCCATAATATTTTACATACAATAAACGTGTTTTTACCTAGTACCGAATTTTATATTATAGATGATAGTAAGGAACCCTTTGTGCGCGAGTTGGACTCGCATTTGGCCGGTTTTTTTATTTGATATAATAAAAAGGGGGTAAAATAGAAAGATTAATCTTACAGCTTACATCTCCTAAAGCTATCTGAATTAACAATTATTGAATGTACTAAGTACCTTCAATACATCAATGAGACCGCTTTGCATAATTAAATATTCAACCTCCTCACATATTTGTACTTAATGTATCGTTTATATGCTCTTAATAAGGCTAATGTACTTAGTAGTTTTCCAAGAAGTATCTTTATAAAATGTATTGTTTATTAAACAACAGTGAATTAGGTTAATTGGTTATTTGATATGATCGTAATGAAAGAAATCTATTTAGACTTTTTTGATTTTTTTTTTGTGCCATACCCTTTTATAAAACAGACAGTTGCTTTCGCAAATAGTTGTAGTATTTTTTATGGAATACATATTTCTTAAGTTATTATTTTAATTACATATTAAGGTGTTGAAAATAGCACTTTCTAGTACAAATTATGTTAACTCTTCTAATGTAGAAGATTAAGCCAATTAAGTAAATGGTTACTATTTTTTAACCGGAATAATTATTACTATCGTAAATTCGTATATGTTAATGATTTTGGATATGGATTTGTTTTGCAATCTTATAAGTGACCATATTTTAATATTAAAATAATATTATCATTTAAAACGTATGTTTCTGACGTTTCTATTTATTTACGCACAAGTTGTTTGCAACACGTGTTTGTTGTGAACTAATAATAACAATATTATTCACAATAATTATAATACTTAAGTTTACGAAATAATAAAAACTCAACTCCATAATAACAGTGTTCTATTCGTTTTATATTTTTCCATACATTTTTATTATTATTTCGAAAGTATCATTAAATAGATTAACTTTAATCTTCAGAATTTACGAATCAAGGTGAAAATCTGTTATTAAATTTAATAGACTTTTGCAACACTAATATAAATAACTCTTTATATGTATGAATTAATCAATTTATTAATAGAAATATTGTTGTTTACTTCAAAGATGAAGAACGGCATATATTTAATTTGTAAAGAACTTATGAAATTATACGTGGGTGGTTGCTAGCATGAACACCTTTGAAGAAGATTCGCGTCAAAATTATATTATTTGTAATGGTGAATAGTGTTTTGAGCAGAGGGTCTGCCGCCCCCTCTTTGAGTACCTAATGTTATTGCAGTTGTGGAAAAGAGACGCTGCTTTAGAATGTGTAGTGTGTTGTCACGCATCCATGATTGTAATAATACTGCTTTAATAGGTGACAGTAGACTTTTAGATCTAAGCATGTTGCCGAGAGTAGGTTTTGACTTTTTAATCGGGCTATATAGAACGATGAAAAAAATTCAATATTTCTAGTATTATAATATTCCTTTTCGAAAATGTTTGTGCGAGGTGTACCTACAATTGTAATAATTGCCTAAACTTCAATTTCCATTTTTTCATAAGATACGTATGTAACTGAATGACTTAGACTAGCAATTTCCTCATATTTTAGTAGTTTGATCTACGTTAATGACTAGAAATGCCACATACCCCGAGGGGTTGTTATAGACAATCGGCGAAAACGCATTTGAAATGCGCTTGCAGGCAAACATTTAAACTATTTCTGTAATTTAAATAATATCTAACGCTGTTACAATTGTAGTATTGCTTTAAGGCTATTGTTAACAAGCCATTCATATAATAACACCAGATTCGATCGAAATAACAGCCTATAACCATCGCAAAGAAAAGTACTTTCCACCGAGTTGAGTCTAGTAAGCATGCCTAAGCGATCTTATAACTCAGCTCGGAAAAAAAAGAGACCGGTATCTTGAGACATATAAAAATGATATATTTTTCAATTGTGCTCTTGGCTTGTTAGTTATTATCTCATATACCTAAAATGTAAATTAGTTTTTTGTGAAATTCTAGTGCATTACACTGGCTAACTGGTTGTCCTCAAAACCAAATTATTCAATCGAAATCAAGAGTTCTGTTAGCGACACATCTATAAAATTTATTTCTATCCATCTTCTTTTTATGAAATAAAGAGGTTTGAAACAAGAAGGTCGTTACAATGCAATAGGTGCCTTAATAACAACTAATTAACACGATATTTCGTTACACTATATACCGTGCCTATGGAAGATTTTGAACGTCATTTATGAACCATCTTGTCCATGATAAAATCTTGTAATTAATATTACACATGTGGCGCATGCGTAGTTTACGCAAAATCTCAAAATAATTTAATTTGAGTTAGGCAATTGCCGTTTTAGTTCTTGGAGGTAGTAGTAAAAGGGATAATGCTAACTATTATTGTGCAATGGGATAGGTCGCGTAGAGCAAACATTTGTCTTTAACAAAATTGTATGTTTGATTTAAGTGTTGCTATTCTTCTCTTAAGCCTAGTGTAGGACGTCTACAGGCATGCGGGATGATTTTAAGAGTTACCGCGACCCTAGCACTCAAAGGGCTCCAGGAGGAACAAAGTGGGTTTTAGTCAGTAAGAGTCTGACACTCCCTTCCGCTGCGCCCACAGCGAGCGAGGTCAGTTTATGATTTTCCACAAAAAAGGTCGTCTTCAGGCACGATGGAGTGATGATTTGCGCAAGACGACTGGTAGGAGCTGAATGCGAGTGGCTGAAAACAAATCTCAGTGGTGTGCACTTGGAGAATATGTGGAGTGCACTGTGAGAGAGAAAACTGCGATAGTCTGATGATGTTTCAACATAACATAATTATGTATAATTGCTTCCAAGCTGATGAAATAAACACTTTTATTTTTCATTATTTAATAATCCTTTCTTATTTATCTGCTTCTATGACGAAACCGTGAAAAGAAATTGCATATCACGTCAAATTTCAACGTGACATTTATTTATTTTATTTATTTATTTATTTAATGATTTACACGGTTTAAAACCAATTACATGAATCATACAAAAGCTTAAGCTAAGAATAAACTTAAACTAAATACATATTTTTCTAACTAAGTACAACATAACAAAAATAACAACAACATAAAAATAAAATAAAAATAAATTGGAAAATTTACTACATACTATTCTCATTGAAGTGTAAACAAATTAACATTAATTTAGGAAAGGTGTCGGTAAATAAATCACAGTCCGGGTTGGCCTGTACTAGCTTATTGAGAGCGGACAAAACACGCGGTATGGGAGACGCAGCACGAGCTGCGGTCCGTACACGTAGGCACATCTAGTAGTCGGTGGCGCCTATTACGGAGAAAATTATTTGGGACGTAAAGTCGAATCAGCTCATCGTGGATCTCTGGAGCATCGGCTAAGCCCTGAATAATTTTTAGCATAGTGCCCATCTGATCACACGCCCTTCTTACCTCTAACATATTATATCCCAGGCAACCCAAGAGAAACTTGGTAGGATAAAGGTAGGGATAGTAGCCAAGTTTCCTTCTGTAGAGAAACCGCAGGAAGGCTTTTTGCACTTTTTCTAAAAGCAGTGCATACTTGGCTTCGTGCGGATTCCATACAGAAGAACTTGCTTCTAGCTTGGTTCGGACGAGAGTGCTATATAAGAGCCTTAAAACATGTTCGTTTTGAAAATCACGGGCATTCCGGAGGACAAACCCTAATCTTTTAAATGATTCTTTGGCAATTGTAGAAATGTGATCATGGAAAGTAAGTTTCTGGTCAAATATTACACCCAAGTCCTTCATGTTAGTTGATCTAGTTATTTGAGTTCCATCTATTTTGTAATCGAAGTTAATTGGGTGTCGCATTCGACCAAAGGTTATTACATAGCATTTGGAGGAGTTGAATTCCATTTTATTTCGAATTCCCCACTCATGTATGGCATCGATAAAAACGTAGAAGTTGTATAATAATAATGTATTTTTGTCCTTATTAAATAATGGTTAATTGATATTTTTGGGCGGAAATAATTAAGTAAATCAAGGGTTCGATCAATATTCATGCCTGGTGTTTGTTCATACGGAGGTATATCTATATTATTATGTATACCGTCAAGAGAAAGACCGGTCTGTCAAATGATTCAATATTTGTGTTCAAAGGTATGTACCTTACTGGTCTTTATTTGTCTATCATAATCCCCCTAGTGACCAATTTCTCTCGCTTTATAATGTAATAAGATAATTTTACAATATTATAGCAAACTTTTACAATAATACAGTAATTTTTTACAACTTGTTTGAGATGTTGCTTTTTTTGTTCGTTACTCTACAATATGAAGAAGTGTTTTGAGTACGTCCCCGTCAGAATTGGGTTTACTAAACGATGTCAAAGGTTCGGCAACTATGGCTTTACATTTTTTTTGAAACACGAGGGTGGAAAACACTTTCTGGTTTCAAAAACCACTGAGTCTTTTTAGCATAGTAAGTAGTAGTAGGCCTGTGCCCAGCTTTGAAACGTATATAGACCGGTTAATTTTATTTATTATTTTTAATGGGGTTTGAACCCGAGGCCTCGTGGCTCTTGCAACCACTAGAGCAACAACAACAGTCACTAACTAGTACGTACAATTGAAGGCAAAGCAAGGTAGTGGTTATCACAAAGTAAAGGGTAATTTTCTCGTACTGCCCATTTATCATTGTTTCTGTCGTACTCTTTAATTTTTTATTAAGAAATTATTCTTTGTTTGTCATAATAGACGGTTACTGACTTGTTGTAATTGAGTGGTTAGGAAATTGTAGCTTAGTACTTAGGCCTATCAGTACAAATTCTGTCTTCAACGAAAATGGCTGTATGAAAAGGGCTATTTTAATAACAGCTTGTAGGTATAATTTGCACATGTTTAAGACCAGTCAAATCACATAGGTATATTAACTGGGATTACCAATTCACAAGTACGAGTAATAATTTGGTATTGATGTCACGATTATGTTTGTTTGATGACCGGGTACAGTCACTAACGTATTTACCCGAAGGAGATTTCGTTTAAGAAGTATTTAGGACTTATAAACCAAGAGCACACTTACAGCAAACGCTGGTTCTAGGGGGCAGGGGTAAGATTGATAGATTTAAAGTAGGCTTTGCAAGACGTCGGACAATATCAGCTAGTCTTTCTCAACGTAGAAATACATGAAAAAAATATATTTTTATAATAACTTTCGTGAGGATGATTCCTAGTCGGGCTATCCCGATAAATACGCGTGAGTAAACTGTTATAACGTTTAAGTATTTATATTATGACAATTCTGTAATGTAGTCGAGACATTGGACTAGAAAAAGGAGGAGGAGCTTCCCTTAAAAATACTGTTTTCATATTCATATCGTTAATTGCATTCCATAATGTACATTAGGTATAGAACATAAAATTATGCTTATATTCGTGTTCTGGTGCATGCATCGTTTAATCGAAGAAATAGTCTATTTTTCATCTTAGTCACCAATCAAGATGGCTCGAACTCAGCGACAAGCAAATTATTATATAACTATGTTTACAAATATCAATTCAAGCACCTTCAATATCCATTCTCGTCCATCACATGACCAATAACTCAGCACCCAGCCGGCTATCAAATCAAGGCTAGTCGTTCCTATCTGCTATTACGTACCTATTTAGCGCCTCTAACTATTATAATGTCACTGACACGCACTTGGACGTGTTAATGTAGTGTCGTAACATTTAATTAGCGTTTCCATAATAATTGTGAGGAAAGTACTTAATCCTGTTTGTTGCTTCTCTATAGTGAATCTTTATAGTGTAATTGGTTTCTGTTTTGAATTGTGCGATGGGACTAAGCATATTGTAACTATGGGCTAATTGCACTTCTAACTCTACACCCTTTGTATGTTATATGATTGGCCTGTAATTGGTCTAGTGGTTAGTGGCCCTAACTGCTATACCAAAGGTCGTGGGTTCGATTGCCACCCAGGACAAATGTTTGTGTGGTAAGCACAAGCATTTGTTCTGTGTCTGGGTGTAATTTATCTATATGTGTATAAGTATATTTATCAGTTGTCTAGTACTTATAATACAAGCTCTGCTTAATTTAAGACCAGATGATGTGTGACTAAAAAATCTAAACAAAAATGCAATTACTTGAAGAAATGGAATCGAATGATAACATCTTTATTAAACAGGAAGGAATAAAATTAAAATACAACAATATTTTAAAGGCATGTATATTCCAATGGACTGTACTAATGTGTTAAAAAAATTATATACAGTTTTTTACAAGCGTCCAGTTCAGCAGGATTAAGTTCTTCAGGATTAATTTACGACTTACGCTACTAGATGGCGTTGTTCTAAATACTTCATCATTAGAACTTTTTGTTGCTTACGCAGTACAGTAAATCTCTTGAATCTCGAGTAGGTATATTTAATGTAATAAAAAAAGGATCAATGACCTCGCTTCAACTATAACTTAATGCACTTAACTACCACTCAATATATCTCTAGTACCATAAGTAGCTTGTATACATAGATATTTGTTTATACTTTTGAGTATAATGTTATTGGGAGTTATCTGTTTGACGTCATATAATACTACTGTTAAACATTTGCCGATATTTTCGGCATAAACTTGTCATCTGGAGATTGGATTAGTTTAGAAGTTTTATGTTTTGCAGCACTACGGGACAGTTGACCTAAATATTTAATATAAATTCCTGGTTGGTGAGAAAGTTCGGTTTGACAGACAGTTAAACAGAAAGACGGGCAACAAATTAATCGTATTTCAGATTTTCCTTTTAAGTTTCATAATTAAAAAAAAATCTGTAAGGTGCCATAAAGTTTCGGTTTTGGAATTAAGGTGTGTATACTTATAAATATACGTTGCTAAGCAAAAAATGTACCCATCTTTTCATATTTTTTACGGTCCCTGATCTTCGAACTAAAACTTCCTAAAGTATAAAAAGCTCATTAAGTTTAAACACTTCAACAAAGTGGTAATTGAAATGTTTGTTTTAAATAGTTTTTTTGTTACATTGTTGCTAATGATTACAAAAATGAGTAAAAACGATTTAGATTGTTTTATTTTATACATTTGGGCTGTTTTTTATTGCTTTGAAATTTTTTTTCTTTAGATCATTATTTGGTTTTTGCTCTTTCGTCTAAAACATTTGAATAGGACGCTGACCCTAGGTTAACAGCATTTATTTTAAATACCGAAATTAAAAAAAACCACTAATTGTTAAACAGACACATTATCTTACAGTAAGTGTAAAAAATGTCAAGTACGTTGTTTATGGGGTTAGATGTCAAAATATACTAAAAATAGTCGACGGAAAACCTTCTAATCTATCACGTAATAAATAAAGTTCCTATCTTAGTTGACTCAAGCCATGACCTCTAGTCATAAATTAACGGTTAGATGTAAATCTTGTAACGATTACAATTAGATTTACTGCATCTTACTCGGCCACCGACATCATGGTACTTAAAAGATTTGACTGTTTTCTATATAAAGTTATCAAGACTAAAGTTGTTACAGCTAGATAGCTGATTACTCTCAGGGTCTACCATGTACTCTTTAAATCTTTAAAACGACGCATATTCCATACATTTGACTTCCTCCGATATCGTATCGGACAATATGAAAACGTTGTTAAGATGTAGCATTAGGCACCTTGATCAGAACCATGACCTCTAAAATTTATAATCAAGTTAAAGTATTTATGGACAACTCTTACACAAACATTTGCATTGATTAACTGCAAAAGTTTGTGTCATCATTTTTAACTCATGCAGGATCATTTTTATGAAAATATTGTGTGAAGTTAACTTATCAAATCAAAAGTAGTTTATTAAAAATAGGCTACAATGTAGCACCTTTTGAACGTCAAAATGATAATAGACAGCACCCCATCGCCAACCCTTCACCGATTTCTGTGCCTTCGCAAAGGGAGAAGAAACTGGTACGTTGGTTTATACATAGGGGTTCTTAGACATCCATGTAGACGAAGAAGACGTGGGCAAAAACAAGTTATACATAAAAACAAACATGTTGTTTATATTCAAATGCATTCAAGCCTTGACTCGGTGAAATGAATAGAGACGTTTTGCAATTTTATGAACGGAAAAATTCTGTTTGTATGATTGTTTATCGAGATAAATAACTGATGAATATAAAAGCTGTCAACTTTAAATAACTGATGCCTTAAATGTTTTAAACTTTCGCGACTTGTACACATATTTAAGAAAAATAATGTGAGCACGGTCGGTGCAACTCCGTTGAAACGTCGGCAGAAAAGAAATATCGAATTACATCACGAATAACACCCGTTAATTGTTTAAAATTATACCTTAAATATTGGAGAATCAATTAGTTTTCATTTTAGAGAACATAAGCATAAATTTTGATCTCGTAATAGTGTCCGGATAAAGTAGTTTTTGCCTCGTCGAACATACCAGGTTATTAATGTTTTACCTGTAGGCGAGTTACCTCTATGTTTGAATGCAACGTTTAAAGAGTTAGCTACTATACAACTAATTGCAACTTATAACGCATGATTCATTTTATAAATTAAAGAATTGTATTCTAATCCCCATTCATACAGTTTTTTTTAAATTGCCCTGCAGAAGCCTTGTGTAGCACTACAAGGATCTTTTGGCACGTGCATGACATTAACACAAGGACGTTGGTGTGCATATTCGCAACAAGAATCAACTCAACTGTCTGTCAAAAGTGATGGTCTTTCATATATGACGAGTAGTTCCGATTTTGACCACGTGTCTAAAGATCCTTGTAGCCTTATACCTGTAGCTTTTTAAGTCATGCCAATTACCAAGATAACATTGAACAAAAGTTTTTGTGTGAAAAGGAAACAATCTAAACAGACAAACTACTTGCTAAAAGAAATAGTCTTGTACCAAGACCTAATAACCTTAGCCATATTCTCACGACACGGAACCTTACTAAACAATGAACAGTGCTATCTCACCAACTCGAGGAAACAGAAAAACCAACCTTATTTGTTGAACGATAATGTATAATATCCTTTGTGTAAAGTTCTAGTGAAATAGACAGTGAAGGAGTGAAGAAAGAATAAGTGGAAAAGCATTGTCTTTCCGTTTTTATTTCTTCACAATTAATGCCATGTTGAAACGACTTTTTGTGGTCGAAATTTAATTCGCGAGATTAATTTCATTGTTGATATAAAATTTGCATATCTATTATGCGTATTAAAAGTAATGGAAAGTAATAAAATATGGATGACTTATAAATCTAACAGTATATACGAGTTTCGTAAGTGCAGATAAATGTTATTTGCGAAACATCGCATGTCACAAGAATCAGTAATTTATAATCATTGTAATCATATGATATTAAAATGCGACAAATTATGGCAAAGAATGAGTTTCTAAAAACCTTTTACCTAGCCATTGAATTATATAGCGAGCAATCCTATAGATTCCAATTTTAACCTTAGATAACGAATATGCACAAGAGTGCAGGTATGATCCCAGCGCAGGCAAGTACCAATGCAACAACGGTAAAAGTTGACATCGTGAGGAAACCTGGATCCCAAATATTGAAATTTGAAATCGCCAATCCGCACCAATAGCGTGGCGATCAATGCTCAAACCTTCCCTTCCCCATAATTATGGAAAGAGTCTTGTATCCAGCTCTCAATGAAGACAGGTTTATTTAATCTGACCGTCAAACTCCATAAGCACCTTACATTACCATTAGAACATGAATTACAATGTAAAATGCTATTACACCTCATTTCGACACGAAAGTTGTAACAGTAACAATGAATACTTACGAGTAATTACCTAATATTTAGTGGTAATCTCCAAAATCATTAATTTGCCACAATTGCAAGTCGTTCCGGAGAAGTTATTGTTTCATAATGTGATTGCAACATTTAGTGTTGTGATCTGGACGCGTTGATTACTGTTTTTGTAATTGATTTTACAAAACTTTTTTGACTATAATACTATACTTAATATATAGTTCGCGGTTCAAGGATTTTGGGGAGGTTTTTCAACAAAGGAATCTTTTCTATAGAAGAGCCAGAAATAAATGCTAGGCGACTTTAAAGACATTCTCCGCTTTACTGGTTCGTTTAGTGGGATACTTTCATTTTAATTCGGTATAAAAATTGTATATAATAAACGTAGACCTTATGTGAACCGCTTTTATTTATTTTTTTATGCGTAATATTTTTAGATATGTCATAAAAATAAGTAAATGTTCTGCGTACGATTATCGATGAGATAAATGATAAACGTTTATAAAACAATGGGTAAATAAAATGGAAATTTAAATTTCGGAACTTGTAAATCTGCATTTAATGAGGTATAATTTTAATATCATGCGTACATACCTATGAAAGAAAACAATGGATTCTTATCAGAAAAAGTATATTCAGATAAAAAAATGAATATCGTTTTTATATGGCTTTTTAAATCGCATTTTATTGTCTTTTTAAAGTGTTTGCATAATATAACATTATCACAATGTTATTACATACTTGCGATATTTAGTATTTGTTTAGAACAATGGTTTATACTGATAGATAGGTACTTAAACTAGTGAGACGCTCGTGGATACCTATGACGCTAACTTTAAGGTGATAAATACTGCTAAATCGCGATACATTACCGACTATGATATACCACATCCAGAACAAGAGCTGTAAAGCTCTGCAATGTACTGTAATTTGCTTGATATCTTCGCAGTACCTAATTGAGCTCTAAGGTGAGTGACTTACGACTAGTTACTAGTATGCTTCCGTACTTCGAGCACTTTAAGCCATTGGTTCCATTGACATTGATCTAACGTTGGAATTCAAAATGGCTACAACCAGGCTTTATCATCATTTGCCAAAGTCGCGCAGAGCATGCCCGAGCGAACCCGCGACTCTGGCTTTGGTAATAGAAGGGGCCTGGGTGTTTTTGGTCGGTGTGAGTCCGACATATCCACAAGCCGTGCCCTCGACGTGGGTTGAAATCATTAGAGTTTCACCCCGGAAAAAAAAGAAAAAAAAGGCTTCATCATCATCATTATCATTCCCCTGCCCTTATCCCAATAATTATTTGACTACTGACTTGACATATAATATTGCGGTACCAGTTTATTGTGCATTACCGTTTTTCTATCTGATAATATTAGAAACCGAACCTAGGATAGTTTTAAAAAGTTGTGCTTAAGACTTCTTAAGTTTATGAACTATTGTATGAGTGAGTAACTAAATATTATATTATCAGTTATAATAAAATATCGTCATATAATACATTTCTGAAAAACAGATTTTTAATCTTTGCTACGATAATGGCTAATAATAATGAAACCTTGAGGAATTTCTCTGTTCTCAATTATTATTATGTTAGTTAATTACAATCGTTAAAGACAAAGCATTGTGTAATTATCGGAATGCTTCCAGAGAAATCGATGCAATTATTGCATTTCCAAACTTTAACGACAGCTTTGATTATTTGCAATCTATTTTATCAAAAATTTAATGGTAACCATATTGAACAACCCGTTATTCAAATGTTACAAAATTTTGGGTTTGTTATGACTTTATTTTTTTTTACAGATATCTTGTCGAAATAATTTAACAGTACAAATGTTTTTGTTCCAAGTAAAAACGCAACGAAGTTTAGTTTCGCGGTATTAGATGTATGGGTATGAGATCCGAAACTCCGTAAGTTACATTGAGTATGTTGTAATATACTTTCTGAGTTTCAATGAAATAATGACGTTTGTAATACTGCTTAATAAAACCATAAAAAAATAACTAGATGGAATCCGTCAATATTACGTTAACGCGTTTGGATTTTAAATAAAAAAATAGATTTGTTTAGATGTTATTGACTTGCCAGCAACTGTATAATAATTACTGTCATAAAAAAAATAATAAAAGGAAATTTAAATCTCCGATTTTCTGAACCATTATATTTTATAGAATTAATTAGTCTGAAATATTATAAGGAAAACTCAACATATTTCAAGTTTCGCATTTAGTTTTTACGGTCCACATTTTGAAATGTGTGAGTTTTTATTAAACAGAAAAAATGTACCTAAACCGGTACTTAAATTACATAATATGTATAACGATAACATTTTTTTCTGGTCTACGAAAACTCAATGATTAGATTATTTTTTTTTGTATCGACGTTACGTGCATAAAATAAATTCACTGGAACACACTGTCTTTGCACTAAAACAGCCTTAAAGATTTTAAAAATCGATCGCTGTCAAAAACTGAACTAAGTACGAGAAGTGTTTCATTTAAGAATGAATGAACAAAATGAACGATTAACATCCCTAATCGTTGATAACAGATAGGCGTATGAGACGGAAAACAAGTGGGCCAGTGTCATCTCAAGGTCACGATACGTTTTCGCAATATACTAATTTACTTTTAATGCTCAAATTTATTTGAATGCCAGTTTTCAATCGCAGTTTGACTGAGTAGTGTGTCCTGTCTTTCAAACTCGCGTTTGTTTTTTAATTGGTCGTGCGTTTTTGATTTGAAGTAGAGTGTATTTTTTTTAGTGCTGTGCTATTTTTTTGAGTGGAAAAGTGCGTTGTTTTTTATTTTATTTCTTACTAAGTTTACAATGGGTCCCTTAATACTTATTGTGTGAAACTATAGCAAAATGCTCCATTAATATTACTAAAAAAATATTTTAAAAGTCAATGACTTACCATTTTAGAATAAGATTAAAATTTCCAACAGATTTTCAAGTATAATTAGAATAAAATTAAAATTTCTAACTGATTTTTAAGTATATTGTAATATAATAGACTCTTATAATAAAGGCATATAATTAAAAAAAATGCATACATTTATTTATCAAAATTAAATATTTATGTTCTTTTTGTTTTCTTCTGCAGGTCACAACACACACAATTCCACGATGTCGATCGTAGATTCCTACAGAAAATTCATGGAACGCAATAGCGGTAAGTTTCAAAATATTATTAATATATTATAGAATTTTAATATTATTAACACAAAAATAAACATTTATTTTAATTTAATAACGCGATTTCTAACAATAAATATCAATTATTTTAAAAAAGTCGCGTTATTTCTAAAAATAATTAATAAAATATTTTTAGAAAACGCGTTACCATAACGAGTTTTAAATTTAATTTACATAATTTGAAGGTCAATGCTACGATAATAGGTATATGCATTTTTAATTTATGTGATTGAGTTCATATGAAATTGTTTAGATTTCATGGTCTTTGGGTCAAGGGCAAATATTCAAGTTTATTCATGTTTAGCAATATTTACGCTACTGGAGTTTATGGCATTCAGTGGGACAAAGATTAATTTCCGGTGTCATTTCATAATATATTAATTAATTTTTGTGTTTTAATAGTGTGTGCTGACAAATTTAAGTATTATTTAACTTACAGCTATACATATATTTACAAGGTGCCTGGATATCACCCACCATACTGGATGCAATGGCTAGGAAGGACAGATCAAAACGGAAATATGAACGCAGACCCACTGTTGACAACCTCTCTCATTATAAGACCGCACGTAACCGTTGCAATCACCTATGCCAGGCCGCCAGAAGAAAATACTTCCACGACAACCTTGTCGATCGCAGCTCGGGCGATGTTTGGAAATTTCTGAGGTCGGTTGGCATAGGTGATTGTAACCTAAGTGCAGGTACAGACATTGACCTTACAGCTCTAAATAATCACTTTTCTCTTCCTCCTATTACTCTTGATCCCTCTACTAAATCATCTACTTTAGTTGAGCTTTCCTGTTTACCGGCACCTCGTTGTCCTCCTTTCTACTTTTCTCCTCTAGCTGAAGATGACGTCAAAAAATCTGTTACGGCTATCTCTTCCTCAGCATTAGGTAACGACAACTTGTGCTCTCGTATGATCCTTCCTATTCTCCCACAATTACTCCCCATCCTTACACATATATTTAACCACTCTTTATCATCGTGTTCCTTTCCTGCAGCGTGGAAACTTGCGTACGTTGTTCCTCTTCCTAAAACTTCTAATCCTTCCTCGTTCTCTCAGTTCCGGCCAATTTCCATTCTTCCTTTTCTCTCCAAAGTACTTGAGCACATTGTCCACCGTCAAGTTTCAGATTTTTTGACGTCTTTCAACCTCATTTCTCCTTTCCAATCTGGTTTCCGTCCCGGCCACAGTACCGTCACCGCTCTCCTCAAAGTCACGGATGACATCCGCTGGGCTATGGAAAACAAATCTCTCTCTGTCCTTGTTCTTCTCGACTTTAGCTCTGCGTTCAATTCCGTGGATTTCGATATTCTACTAGGTACCCTACAATCCTTTAATTTCTCTTCCTCTTCCCTATCCTGGTTTGGTTCCTACCTCCGGGGTCGTTCGCAGCGGGTCCGCCTTGATGAGATGTACTCCGATTGGTGTGATCTTGTTGCGGGCGTACCTCAGGGCGGCGTCCTTTCCCCTCTCCTTTTCTCTATTTTCATTAATTCCATTACCAACGCCATTTCCTCTCATTTTCACCTATACGCTGATGACTTGCAGGTTTATCGACATTTTACCTTGGCTGAAGCTAGTTCTGCCATCGCAGACATGAACCACGACCTAGCTAGCATCGGCAAGTGGGCTAGGTCCTATGGTCTACAAATTAATCCTGCAAAGTCACAGGCAATTATCATTGGTAGTAGGCATTATCGTGGTGCACTTGATCTGTCCTCCCTCATGCCGCTGTGTCTTGATGGTGTGGTGATTCCTTACGTTGATACCGTCAAAAATCTAGGGGTTTTGATGGATTCGAACCTATCATGGCGCGACCAGGTCAACGAGGTAAGTCGCAAGGTTCATTTTTCTTGTCACTCTCTGAGGTGCCTCCAGACTTTCCTACCTTTCAGGACCAAAATTTTGCTAGCGCAAACCCTTATTCAGCCGATTATTGACTATGCAGATGCCTGCTACTTGGATGCTACCGAGGAGCTACTAAATAAGCTTGAGAGATTGCAAAATTTGTGTATCCGTTTTGTTTTTGGGCTCAAAAAATACGATCACGTCTCTCAATTTCGCAACGATCTCAAGTGGCTCCCTATTCGCCTTCGCAGGAACACTCGCATCCTTTGTCTCCTATATAATATTCTTCACAATCCACTATATCCTTCCTACTTACGTGAGCGCTTCTCCTATATCCGCCCTCCTGATGTCCTTTGCAGATCCCATCTTAAATCCCACCTTAAAATTCTACCCCATTCCACAGACTTCTATTCTTACTCCTTTTCTGTACATGCAGCCCGGCTGTGGAATGCGTTGCCGTCTAACATTCGTGACTCTAAGTCCATTGCTATTTTTAAACGACGTGTAAAAGAACACTTTCTTTCCTCTTTACATTAGTTGATTTCCATGCCTATTATAATATACTATTTATATAGTACATTTTAAATAATTGTTATACTTGTTGTTTTTATTTTATTTTTTATTCTTAATGTTATACATTTATTAGTTATATTACACACTGTGTCTATGTTTCTTCCTGTTTTTTCCTGTCGCAGGTCTGCTGGCAGAAATTTCATAAGAAATAAGCAGTACCTTTGTACCTATTGTTTTATATATTGTATATATTTTTTTCTGTATGTAAATTGTGTGTACATAAATAAAAAGTTCACCATACAAAAGTACCAATCAAACTTTTTATGGGAGCACTAACATGTTCAAGAATAGTCTATTTATAGTCTCTCAGGATAAGTAGTAAGTTGTTTGTATTTACTTACAGATTTATCATTGAAAATACGTAGGTATAACAAATATCTAACGTTGTATAGAGGCTACAAGGATATTTTGATATGTGGATTACATTATCACGATCATGATGTTAGTGTTCATATTCCCAACTATAATGAACTTAATTGTCAAAAGTTATGTTAAATATAATTATGACGGCATTATCTCCGACTTCGGCCACGTGCCAAAAGATCCTTGCAGTAACACTATATTGACCATGGAATCTGCATCTTATTCTAATCTTTCCAATAACATGGCACGAACGTAACTTAAGAAAATGTTTATAAAATCAAAGTTCAAAACTCAATAACAATAAATCTTAAAGTATAGTTTAGGTACCATAATAAAAACGAAGGGTCATAGTACCCTCACAAATTCTAAGTAATCTTCCTTCAGTGTATTACTATGTAAAATGATAAAAATTGTAATTGATCGTGTACTATTTATAATCCAATTTGCTATGGAAGATAGGTAAAATCTAAATCTATGTCTAATTTTCTTTTATAATAAGTAAATAGGTATCTATTTCTCAACATTCCCACAACGCCATCTAGTCTCACATTAAATATGCGAGAGTAACTTGTCTTACGAGTACTAGACAACTGATATACATACTCATATATTTCTAAATACATACATACTATAGATAAATTACACCCACACACAAAACAAATGATCGTGCTCATCACACAAACATTAGTCCTGGGTGGGAATCGGCACGACCTTCGGTATAGCAGCCAGGCCACGAAGTACTAGACCAACAAACCCGTCAAATAATTTTAACCCGCTATTTTCAAAGTATAAGTTTAGTAAGAAGTAAGGTTATTATTCATATTTCATTTTGTTAAACTATAGCAGCTACAATAAAGCCTTCGGACCAGAAAGTTGTTGTTTTCAAGTAAAATATATACGAGGAAATACTTAAATATATTCAAATACATATTTTTTGTTATAATTAACGAAACCTTTTTCTCAAAAAAACAGTTCTACATATTTTTTTTTGATCATACATTCAATAACCCTTTTTTAAGCATATACAATTAGGACGCCTAATGCGTATTTTTTTACGTAAAAATATGGTTTAAGCCATATTTTTATACAATCCTCTGTTTGAATAAATTTCAACAAAAAAAAAACTACTAGGCATAAGTATTAATTACAAAAGGCCACATAAACAATTTTATGAATAAATTATGTTTTCTACGTAACTACGAGTATGTTTAAAAAAAATGCTCGGAATTTATTCTTTTGTTGATACTTTTATTAGAACTTGGTTTTGACCTCTGGTTATGTGTATTCATCATTGTACCTACTGTATTTTTATAAACATAATAAAACATACATTTTGTACAAGTATGGGGTAAATCATTAAGGGGCCCTAGTTGGCCCTGAGGTATGAGAGGGCTCGCAACACAGGGTAGAGCGGCATGATATCTTTTGGGGATCAAGATCTGCCGGGGACAAGGTGAATACGAAAGTAAACCCGTGTCCCCATCCATAGGCAGATGAGGACGCTTCAGTGTTTTGAGCCCGTACCAGTCCAGCACACACCCCCGTCAACTCCCTGGAGAATAGTCCATGAGGATTTCCACTGGGATACAAAAAGAAAAGCGTAGAGCATATTTTTATTTTCTCGTCCACAACTGCGATTCTTAGTTCAAGAGGCGGCTGTAAGCTCCTGTACTTCCTTATAGCATATCACGTAATCATTGAAGGATATGTTTAAATTAGCATCCTCATTAAGAATTCCTTTTATGTCAGGTGTGAAAAAATCTATAAAATCTTAAATCGAATTGCATTGATAAATTTTTACGTGTTAAAATATTGGCATTCAATATTTTCATGGTTATTAAAATAAGTTAGGCAATCCGATTGTTTGGTTAGCATGCATAGGTATTTATTGTTCCTACAGCCTTCTCAGTTTAGAGGTTAATTTACCAATTATTTGTGTTAAATGCAAATATTTTAATCTTAAATAAACAACCTACTGATTTTTCACATATTTTTTTTGCCTAGGTGGAAATTAGGTCACCAATCTAAACCAAACCAAACAATACATTTCTGAATCATTTATTGTTTTTATTCAAATTATTTTCATGTATTATTCAGAATGGAAGACTTACAAATAATGTAATAGTCATAACTAAAAATCAGGTTGATTGACAAATAGGTTAATTTCTAAATGACTGCGTGAGAAGGGGAAAATGTTTTTGCAGCAATGAAACGCACGGGAAAAACCACGATCAGCAACTAGTGAGAAGATAACCGAATATGATCATAAATTAATGTATTCGCGAAAGAAAAAGAGGCTAAGAAAAAAATAGTATCTAAGACAATAATACTGTCCTTGCATGCAGTTCAGCTTGCCCAATATGTGTAACACACTGCAGTAATTACTGTAATTCTTATGCATAGCAAGACTTCGTTGTGATTATAAAATTAAATATAATTATAATTATGATGATATAACTCACGGCCAGGCAAATAAATAACATGTTTTCTTGTTATAATTACCGCTCCTGTGCATGGGAATGAAAAATTTCGACTGGTCTGTTGGTGTAGTGGCCCTGACTGCTAAACTGTATTGTAATGTATGGTTTGCCTCTTTCCCCGTTGAATGCTCCCGGAGAGAGGACTTTAAAGTATGATGTGAATTAAAAATAAAAATGTATATTAAGTAGACCGGTTGACGTCTCACTCAGGAATCACGGGAAACGGAAGAGCGCAATACCTAATTGCTTAGACGACACCATAATAATATAATAGTTGTGAATAATAAAACTAATAAAAGCTTGCATAAGCCCAGCCCAACCATTTTGTAATAAATGGTCTTTAAATATTTAATCGATCATTAAAATAGCTGTAATTGCAATTAAATATAGCAATTATTGTATAGATATCGCGTACCATGTTCACTATGAGGCCTTAAAGTAGGACTATTACTGATGTGTAAAAGAGATGCCATTACGCACGCTGCATAGCACCATCCCGCTTCCACTAAAGCAGTTCTGCATTAAAAGTTCATAGTACAAGGACGTATCACACCTTTTTCCGTACATGTTTTAATTGCAATTCATGAATATTGCAGTATGTTGTAAATCTTGCACGGAATGACACAATGCCTATTTGGAATACCGAGAATGTATGATCAAAGAGATAATATTCAAGAAATGGTCTGTAACGATGTTACTAAATTTCTTGGGTCAGTTCTGCTGAAATTTTTGGCGATAAAGTTTTATGATCGTTGTTGGTTATTGACAAACTGTTTGTTTTTGGGTTATTTACAAATTGCTTCTGTAAGATGCAGAAGAGGCTAGGCCAGACCGTGCAATGGTATTATGGCAATATTTAAACCGCGGTGGTCGTGTTTTTAGCGTGGTAGGTGATAGGCTATTTGTAAATATGTGATATATATTCGGATAACACGTTAAGTAGGTCCCGATCGTCTCTGACAGATCACTAATAAGCCGAAAATGTGGCTAATGACTATTTGACAAATAAACAGTCTTAGGAGACTGCTGTATTCTCAGCAAAATAAATAAAACTAAGTTTCGACCAGTGAGCATCAGGTCTTTTTGAATTCTGGAAGCGAAAACTGGATCTCTAACTAAGCTTGAAAAAACATGAACCAGTCAGGTTGATAAAGGGTGGGCTAGTCGGTAAAGGCCAAAGTTCTTTATCAAAAAAATATTTGCTCTCACGAGTATCAAAGTCCGTTATAACAAAAAAAAAGAATGCGGCTCCAAAATTACGCAACACTTTAAAGTTACAAAAAAAAAAACTCAAACAGACAACAGCAAACAGTCGCAATATTATTGCTAAAGTATACACTAGCAATATTTACCAATTTAGACCCATCACGATATGGTGATTTAATGGTTACGTTGTCGCTGTATTTATTATCCAACGTGTGGGGCATAAAAATGACACTCTTAGTGGTAGGTCTAGGAGATGTGTTTTTGTTTTGGAGCGGTCAGTCTTATGCGCATTTAGGCTTATAAGAATAGAATTTATGACAGTAACATTATAGCGTCTGACAAAAACCAGGATATTGTTATTGTATTCTGATTAGCTGAACCGTTTTAAATTTGATGTTTAGGATTAGATCACTTCTGTGTACTAGTAGAGTTTGCTTTAAAGATATTTGCTGTCCATTTTTCTTTGTTAGATATTTTAGTTTTATCGTGTTGCTAAAATAACTGTTACTGTGGGCTTGAATAGCTAATTATTTTTGCAATTGCATCTGACCCCTTAATTTGAGATGCAGAAATCTTAAAGAAATAAAAAATAAGTTGATTTAGTGAAATGTTAAATGGCTATAAAATCTTCCCTTATAGTTATTGCTAAGAAGTTAAGTTATTATTCCAAAGGCAAAACTGTTTTTTTTTTTCACTTTATTGTGTTTTTTTTTGTGTTTATTTATCTTTTTATAATTTAACCGTTAAAAAACTTCGATTAACATACCGTTCTGACTTAATAGCAATATAATAAAATGCTCATACTATAGGAACCCGCGCATGCGTACAGCCGCGCAAACAAATATGATTATTATTATAATCAATGTTGTTTCCGCCTTTTTTGACGTAATCCAGACTCAATGTACTAGTTATACAAATACAATGTAATGTGTTTTAGGACGTTTTCAATCTACATTCAAAAAACAATCAATTGTATTGTAAACAAAGGGAACGAATAAACTATCGTATCTATATCTTTATAGTATAAAACAAAGTCGCTTCCCGTCTGTGTGTTCTGATGAATGCTTAGATCTTTTCTACGTAATGGATTTTATTGTGTCTTTATAGATAAAGCTTTTCTACATAATAGCTTCACATCTGTGCAATACTAGTTTGTTATTTATATAACCACGCCGATTACCTAGGTCGCGAGTTCGATCCCCGCGTAGGACAAGAATTTGTGCGTTCTACAAATGCTTGTTCTGAGTCCGGGTGTCTCTGTGCATTTGAATTGAATCTCTGTTGAACCACCCGTGTTACAAGAATTATGTTTGCAAAGTATGAGAACAAAAGTGATCATCATTGGGGCTGCCCTTATCCCAATTATTATTATTTGGGGTCGGTGCAACACGTCTTCTAGACGTGTTGCTTAAAGTTTTGGCTATGGTTTTATAGTCGGCCGCCTGCCTTACATTAACCCTCTTTGGGAATGCGATTGTTGGTTGTTTACCCGCCACCATTCGGGTGACCCAAGGTGCTTGGTACAGTGCACTGGGTCTTAAGGTCCATTAGTTGCCTTTTACGACACCCAGTGGAGGATATGGAGTGGTGCTATTCTTTATATCCGGACACCACACGGAAATGATGAGAATAAAAGTGATAGAGGAATATATATTGTATGAAAAATAATGGGATTGGAAAGTAGTATGTCTACATGCTTATTGGTCATAATATGATTGTAATAATTATTCTCTTTCACATTGCGTTATGTAATATTACGGAAACGGAATAATTACGGGGTAGTAAAATAAACGACAGTTATTGTTTTCCTGTATAATCTTGTTTGTTTACATACTAGGCGTTTAAATAGTCTTATAGCTGTACATACCTACTAACAGTACTAATTATAATATTACAAATACATCACCGTCCGTTTTTTTTACGTAGATTATAAAATCTACTCGATGTATTTAATTAAGAACATTTTCTGTAAAATAAAGAAAATGAACCAAAAAGTGACAACTTAACGCCTTTTAGAAATACAATAGCAATGATTTAGGGAATGCAAACTTTTAACAGCACTTAAAGTAGAACATAAATTATGTGGCCTGTTTAAACCCGTTGTTTAATCTCTTTCTTTAAATTCTCTTTCCTCATATTACTCGTTAAAAATAACGTATAGCCTACTAGCATGACCGTTACATTGCTAGAGGTCGTAGGTCAAAACTCGGCACGCAACAATGTCTTTTCTAATTAATGTACGTACTATGTACAAACACTTGCTAAAAACGATAAAAGAAAATACTGTAAGGAAACCAGCATACCTGAGAATTGTCAAATGTGTGCATTGCCAAGTCAAAAATCTAAGGGTTGGCTTTAAAACTTTAACATCAGACATCATCATTATAAGAAGAATATCTTACTCGTGAACTGTTTACCGTACCTTCGTTACCAGAATAAATACATTTGCCAATACTAATCCCCAACCTATCCATCTTCACAGATCCTCGGACGGAGAACTGGTGGCTGATGTCAGGTCCCGGGCCGCTGCTCACTCTGTTAGCCACGTACCTCTACTTCTGCACCTCAGTGGGGCCTCGATACATGAGGGATAGGAAACCGTACGACTTGAAGAACACCATCGCGCTTTATAATGTGTCACAGATCCTGATGAGTGTGTTTCTGGTGTATGAGGTAAGTTGAAATTAGAATTATTTAGAACAGTATTAGGATTATACCCCGGTAAAGAAAAAAATTGTAACACCACATTAGAATATCCGGTTTTCTTCAATATCTTACGTTTAAATACTACTTTTTTTTCGTAAGCTAAATTTACATTAATTCCGTTAAAATAGTATTGCTATTCTGCAATTACTGAATAACATACCAGATATATCAAATTTGCAATGCCAATAAACTCGTTATAGGAAAAGTAATTAGTACTTGATCATAAACATACGCCCCTGGATTGTAAGAAGTATGCTTCTTTATACGCCCCTTAGAGAAAATCGTACTAATATAATAAAAAATCATTAATTTCAGGGTTTAGCTTCCGGATGGTGGAACGACTACAACTTCTCATGCCAACCAGTAGACTACTCCAACAGCCCTAAGGCTACTCGAGTAAGTACTCCTCCTAATCAAATTCTTGCATCAATTATAATGATTGACATTGCAATGATAAAATTGATCATTCCTTTAAGCCCCACGTTGAAATATATTTTATCAAGAAACAGAAAACAAAAAAAAAACTTAATATTTGAAATACATTTGCGATACTTTTTCAAATTTTCATGTTAAGACTCTCTTTCTGTAATATCTCTCTCTACTTTCTCTGTAGTCTGTACCTTCATATCTTTTAGATGGCAGCGGCAGTGTGGTGGTACTTCACAGCAAAGATCATTGAACTCCTGGACACAGTCTTCTTTGTGTTAAGAAAGAAGAACAGACAGATCACGTTCTTGCACCTGTACCACCACTTCATGATGCCCATCTGCGCTTGGATCGGTGTTAAATTCTTGCCAGGTAAGTAATAGTATTAAAATATAGTTACTAAATAAGATTATGAAATTACTAATAAATTTAAAGATCCAAATAAAATTTTAAATAAGGAAAATATTTTAGAAAATCTCTCGCTCGATGCTTAGACAAACGATAGGTTGGACAGTCTCAAATAATAAAAATTAAACCCATCACGTCTTTATCATCATGAAAGATAGAGCTACGATCTACGATAGGATCTTATAGCACGTGAATAACATTAACATAAGGGCGTTGGTGTCAATATGCGCTTCAAGAATCAACTCAACTGTTTACATAGACAGTTGATTCGTGAGTGATGATTTTTCATATATGACGGTATTAGTTTCGATTTCGACCACGTGCCAATAAATTCTTGAACTACAGCAAACGAAAATTGACTATTCTTCAAAGACAAGTGACAATCGCATTTATTTCATTTACAAAATACTGTGTAAAACCTTCTGATCCTTTTATTCCTTAATTCCAGGTGGCCATGGAACTCTCCTCGGCGTCATCAACTCGTTCATACACATTATCATGTACACCTACTACTTGATCTCTGGTCTCGGTCCCCAGTACCAGAAATACTTGTGGTGGAAGAGGCACGTCACTACCCTGCAACTGGTACGTATAGTTTTTAAAAAGAGGTTTTAGTTTTAGTTTTTTTGTTACAAAAAAACGACACCTTCATTAGGACCTTCAATCTTTTTTAGATGAAAAGTACGAATATGGATTGCTTAAAATAGGTTAATGCTTTTTTAATTCAAATGTAAGGTAATAGCTCCTTTCAGATGTGATATTATGTTCTTATGGATGAAAATTTTCAGACTCTAGCATCGTCTTCTGTTTTTATAAACTTTAATTTATAGACATCTATTATAAGCACACAAACACTCCATTCAATTGCTCTGGATGTAGTCAAAATTCGCTTTTTTCATTGTCCAAAAAAAATATGGAAACAAGTATTAGCTGAAAGCACTACGATTGGAATGCATTAGATTCCAAAATTAACGACATGCTAATTGTTTTCAAAAAAATAACAAATCACTGATTATGTAATGCAATTAAATTAATTAAATTACCTAATGAATATATTAAAATTTGCAAATCTAATATCCGTTTAATTCTAATTCCGTATTTAATTTATTTTTTGATAGATTAAAAAATAGGTTATTTCGAACTACAATATAAGCGGTTTTAAAAGTTGTATAAAATTGTACGAATTTGTTAATAATAGAGTTACATTATTATTTTTTTATGTTGAATGACGGTAGATTGTTGAAAGACTTTAAAAACACCATCGTGGTGAATCCATCCCGTTCTACCCATTCCAATATCATTCGCACCCATGTCCAATATCCTTCGCACTACACGAATCAAAAAAGATATCTTTATTATGCATAAAATTATTAACATTGGCACAAAACTTATCTTCCTCATTTATTTCCAGGTCCAATTTTGCATCATATTCTACCACAACTTCAGCGTTATGTTCGGTGACTGCAACTACCCTAAGGGCATCAACTTCTTGCTCTCCTTAAACGCTGGTCTCTTCATCTACATGTTCGGTAACTTCTACTATCTCAGCTACGTCAAGAGCAGACAAAACACCAAACCCCAAGTCACTGTGAATGAGAAAGACAAAGAGTGTTAAAGACTTATTGTGATAGTTTAGTTTGTAAGAATTAGAACAAGTTATGGACTGGCTTTTTGCTGTGTGATATATTTATGTGTTGAGGATTTTGCTGTAGGATTGTTAAAACGAAAAATGTTTTTTGTTGGAAGGATTTTTTGGCAAAACCATACATTTCATTCTTAGAATCGTTCGATGGCAAAAAATTGTTCTTGGCTTGAATGCCAAGGTATAGAAAATAAACTCTTGAGGGACTACTGGAGATGGTTGTAGCATTCAGAGTCATATAGCTTCTATATTTAAGGTTTAGAAGATTCGCAAAATCCCATACACATGAGACAATGTACATCGACATTCTAAATAGACTAATTTCTATTAGATTAGTTGTCTGTATATTTGTACAAATAGTTGGACGTTTGGTTAAGGTATGTTATATTAATGTATCAGTACTCATTGGACCTTTTGTTATTACGCTTCTTATAATAATTTGATCTTTAACGAAATATTGTTTTTCGATAAGGGTTAATTCATACTAGTTCATAATCAAAGCGCATACAGGAATACATCTCAAAGACATTGAAAATTCTTTATGAAATGATCATTATGGTCACCATTTTATATGAGACATAAAAGGATCAAGTATTTCTATATTAAAATTTATGAATTTGCTATTACGAACTCACGTGCTCAAGTATGAATTGCTCCAGGTATGTTTCCGTGTATTGTGGTCAGTCGAAGTTCGATACGATAGATTTTACTTGTAAAAACAGAAGATAGGATATGTTAGTCTGTGTTCGTGCTTTGGCAGACCTATATAAGGCAGATATCGGCTGCTCTCGTTTCTCAAAGACTTCAGGAATAGTACCATACAAAACAATCTGAACACACCGCAGTGAATCAAGCCAAGTTCAAGTAACGAAATTGGCGAGTAGCATCATTATATTACAAGGACTCTTTTGGCTTCATTACTCAAAAACTATTTCAGATTAGTCTTTATTTCCATACTCAAACTATTTTGATTGCATTTTTAAAAGTTACATTATTGTACGCGCATGCATCGCGTTCAACTTTAATTGGTCGCAATTCACGGAAATGTACCCTAAGAGATCAAACAGTATTTGTATTTAACTCTATATTATAAGTTACCTCCTTAACTTTTATTTTATATTTAAATCCGTTCCTTTATTTTTGTTAATATTTTTATTCATTTGACTCCTTTTATGACTGATTTTGATTAATTATTATTTTGGTCGCTATGAATCCAAAAAATACTTTATTTTTCAGAATTTCAATTAATTTTCGTTATTGTAAAATATAGAGTTCTATCTAAGACCTTAATTTGGATATACGGTATTATTTAATATTAAGTTGTTGTTTTAAATTTAGGATTACGTATTTTGATAACAGTTTTGATCACATATCAATGTTTTGAACCTTTAAATTTGAATGATTTAAATTACCCTATATTTTCTATAAAATATTACAACTTTCATTATTGACAGCTAAAGATTAAAATCGATGGTTTATAATGAACTGGGTTTAGTCATAAATAATTAAATTACACTAATACGCATTTAGGGCACCTACTCTATTTTCTTCTTCTCGTATAGTGAATGTACAACCTGGTGACTAAGTTTAAACCAAGAGTGTTTTCAGACGTGGCTTAACACTCCCTTGAACCATTTTCAGGCGTACTGATATTCTCAAAATAATTTCTTTCATCGTTTTAAGCAACTGCCTTTTACAAAATAACTTTGTAATACGTACATGAATTCAAAAATACAGTTGCGCGTGCCGGGATTCGAACTCACGACCTTTGACTTGTCAGTCCAACGAACGGTATGTAAGTCACCGCTGCGAGGTCATTATAAAGTAATTGTAATTATGTAACCAATTCCATCAATTAAACTTCAAGAAATTAATTAAAATACATTGTCATCTCATTTGAATACATTATAATTCAATTTTGTCGTTCCCCTTACCTAACTTTTTGTAGAGAATACAGGGTAAATAAATATTGTAAAAAAAGAAAACTGCTCACACAAACACACAAGACTTCTAATTTTAAGAGGATCAGAAATATATATTATGGGTAATTTTATTATAATCTGTTTGTTTCATTTCCTATGCCAATGACCTTATAGCCCTTATGGCCTTACCATAAAACCTTTTTCTTGTAGTTAAAGGTAATGTAATTATAGCAGTTGTAGAACGATGACAGCGCATAGCACACGCTCTATAGAGCGGCGTCTTGCTTCCACAACTGAATTATTTCATAATATAACAACTTCATTGCGTAGAGGGTGTAAAACCTCACAGTATCGCTTGCCCTAGCAAACGACGTGCCTACATGCCTTTCGGGTCACAAAAACGATAAATAGTAATTACCAATTCATAAAGAAAAATGTAAAACATAAAAAATGCTAATGATCCCAGTACGTTTTAAAAGGTATCGACTGCCTATCACGGCACGAGTGCATGAAAACTGGCACAATATAAATAATTAATTGAATTCCTTACTGCGAATTGACTTCTAATACTTTTTCATGTTACAAATTAACCAATGTATAAATGTTTTTTGTTTTTGTCATTGCACTGCAGGGCAAAGACCTTGTTTTTGGCGGGGGAATCCTCATGGACACCCACGTCTTCGGGGGACGAAGTGGGTAGTGTCAAATTACTCTCGTGTACTTAATATGAGACTAGATGGCGTTTGGGAATGATACTCCTCGTAGTGTCAGACTCTAACTGACTAAACCTGAACCGCCGTGCAACGTGTCTCGCGTTTGGTCGGTGCGCGGCAATGCGTTGCAGTTCATCACGCAAAACAGGGCAAAGACCTGTCACACATCTTTTGTACTTGTATGAGTCCATACTCCGAATTTTATGTAGCCTTTTCATCATATAACGTACTGATATTACAGTAAAACTGTTTCGTTTTCGATATAGTTATTTATAAAAGTAGAGTCACCATTACACGGCAGTTTGTACCTACCACCTCATAATTGATTGGAATTTATTTGGTTTAATCATTACCAACTAATAGGGGCAAATATAATAACTTATTTTTTAAGTAATTTAATGTATTTGGGCCAGAAATGTTAATGTTGATGCCTATGAATGTTGCGATGCATCAAGTAACAGAACGCGATAAATGGCGACATCTAGTGGACAAGATCAGAAGAAGTTACGATCCTCAGCAGTAAAGGATCCGACCAAGAAGAGAATAGACCAGAAATAGAACATTTACTCACAAAATAGAGGTACTAAAAATCCGTGTATTATGAAAGGTGATAGTGAATACATTAAAGAGGAAGTGACACGTTTAAAGTCATTGGCACCGGTACAAATGTAACAACTAAATAATTTCTAATGATTATATAATCGGTCACAATTCTAATTTTTCTTTACTTCTGGAGGTCGACCGTCAGCTCTTTATATTTCTCTCTGCCTCAGGCGATACGAAAGAGTTTTCCACGTTAATGATTCTGGTCTATAATAATTTTTACGAAACCAGGATTTTCAGCTCAATTTATGCCATCGTTTCTGTCTGTCTCTGTTAACCTATATGTAAACTTTAGACGTAAACTTTTATTTTTCTTTATGGGAAGGAACTTTTTTCTAGCAGTTATATATTTACAGGCTGTTATTATTGTTACTATTTAATTCTTTAAAATCTTTCACAGCCTAACGTGAACGCACTGGTCTAATACAAGCCATGTTGAAATTCTTTCTCTAGATTAGGATCATCATTATCGGCTCTGAAAACCCACTTTTGGGCATATTCCTCCCTTTCTTTATACCATAATGATCCTCGATTTCTCCTCCTATTACTGTTGTCTTTTGAATGACGCCCGCATATCTCATCCTCAACTCAAAAATGAAAAAGTTAAGCAACAAACAGGTAGACCGGGTACTTCATTAATAGTTCATGCCAAATGATGTTTCTAAGCGATAATTGTTCTTGACTTCCATACATTATTATTAGCAAGTCATTGTAAGTTTTCATTTAAATCGGGAATACATTAGTTGATGCTTATAATGAATGTTCCATTTCCAACACTTTTAGTCTGTGTGCAGTGGTGACTGTGTTAGGCTCGTTTTTTTTTATTGGATGTCTATAGTTCAGTGATATAGTAGTAATAGTAATATTAGCCAAGATGGCGGCGTTATTCGGGAAGATGCGCGACACATATAATTTTGTATTCTATGATTTATGTGGTAAGATTTTATGAAAAATATTACAAAAATTGATATAGTTCATAATATTGTGCATTTCATTTTGCTCACGCTGTTGCACGATAATCGAAATTAATTAGGGTACGTTAATTCCTTGAACTTAAAATCTACTTTCAAATTAATGCTCAATCTTAATTATTAATTATTTTTAGTGACATTGTCCTGGATTGTATGTATTTAGTGTCTTTTTTTTAAATTCAGTAGCTTCTAGCTCAGATATTATGATCTTTGCCCAATGCCAATGCTTTGATTACCTAGGAAAAACAATATACATTAGACTACCGAAAATGAGGAAAATATTGTTACCCTGCTCAGCAATGATATTCCTTTCTGTGTATAGTATATTAATTAACCGTTCAATTACTATCGCCTTAGAATCTAAAAAAGTGTTGTCGCCTAATTCTTCCACTCCGGTTGATCTTGGTTGACAGTAACATATTTTCTTTTGAAATTCACACTTTTGAAAATAAATCAGCCTCGCACAGGATTTTGATCATTATTTAATAGGATGATTATGATCCTTGCATTTCTAATTCATGAAAATAATGCAAAAATATTCGAGGATCACAGAAATGTGTCCCATGCGAGAATCGAGCTCGTAGCCCGTTGCTCAAAAATGTTAATGGCCAAAGGGCCTGGACAATATTTAATCCTATTGCAATATCAAACTTTAAACATGTATAGGAATAAAATTCTTTATCAACAAGTATAGTGTTCCAAGGATTTTTTGGCACGTGGCCGAAATCTTTATTATTGTTGAATATGCACACCAACAAAATTAATGGATGGGATGAGCTCGATTTATTTTTACAAAACTGGCCCCAGTTAGCCATTATAGATCGGGATAGGTGGAAGGAGGGAAGGGAGGCCTTTGCCCTGCAGTGGGACACTAACGGCTAATAATAGTAACAATGCACATCAATGCCTCATGTTAATGTCATCCACGTGCCTAAAGATCCTTGTAGCTCTAATGCACGACATCGATTGTGACGTCAGTTGACATTAAAACTATTTAGTCGTGTTTAGCATTAGGAGAAATGTAACCTGTGTACTGTAAAGCTCGGATGACTTATACCACTCGTTTATCCAAATAACTGAGCAGACTGTTCGTTTAGCCTCATCTTAAATACTTACAAACACTAACTATGGGAGTTAGTACATTCGAGTTTAATAATTACTTCATCGCTTTGCGTTGTCTGTTCCTATATACGCTTAAATGTTTAAAAAAAAGCAATAGATTTTGATGCAGTCAAATGAGCGAAGTTGGGGTATGTTGCTAGTACAATTCAATAAAAAGTGATCGCTTTTCTGACACGTGGAATACTCAGCATATATTACTAAACCGTTCCATGGCTTCAATAACTGTAGTAGTAAGGCATTCAAAGCAATATTCTGAACCCTTGATTATGCCAACATAATAATAAACTCCACTGTACTAAGTTAGCGAAACAAGCACAAGCAGAGCTTGTTCAAAATATTGAATGATTCAAGAAACATTTTACCGTCAACCTTTACTTTCCTTATTTCTTCAGCTACTCTTTGCATTTCTAATTGTTACGTAACCAAAAGCACTTACAGGTGAAAGATCAAACTTTGAATAAAACAATGGGCGATACTTATTTATTAGTGAATAATAAACAATGTTAATTATGTATGATGTTGATATTGTAATCGAATCTGAATAAAACAATTTATACCTTGAATTTGTTAAGTCATTCTAACAATAGAACGTGGGCAAAGTCAATAGACAAGTTAAATGTTAATTGCCCAAATGAATTGAACTGACCAGTTTAAGCTACGATAGTTCTCAAAAAGAACTGTCTTTCCCATAGATTTGAAGTTTGCTGAAGTGTTACAAGGGTCTTTTGGCACGTGGATGATATCAACAGAACGGTATCACAGAAGAGCGTTGGTGTGCATGTTCGCAACAAGAATCAATTCAATTGTCTGTCAAAAGTGATAAGTTTTCACATGCGATGGCATTTGTTTCAATTTCAGCCACGTGTCAAAAGATTCTTTTTTTTTTCTCTTTATTTTAAGAGCTTTATCGCTTGGCGAACGTTTTAACGTCGCCCTGTAACATCAACTTAAAAAACTTACTTAGTGTGTACACACAAAAGATTCTTGTAGCTCTAAATTAGATCAGATTATGAGGAAACAATAGCGGATCGTCGTCCGATACCGATGTATTGGACTACCATTTGATATTGGTGAACGTAATATGTATAAAATATGTCGCTCCGATATTCGGTAGGTACACCTAGTAGCTAGGATCAGCGCTCATTGGTAACAAATCAATTAAAATGTAATCTTTCTTCTCCCGTAGCGACAGCATAAGAAGCGGTGAAGGGTGGGCGATTGGGTACTGTCTATTATAATTTTGACGTTCAAAAAGTGCTACATAGTAGCCTATATTAAATAAATGACTTTTGATCTTGATTTCATTTCTTACTAGTGTCTGCTAAATAAAACAAACAAAAACTGTTTCGTCTGCTTCACGACAGGGGGACAAACAAAAGAGGTGCGAGACCGGCACACAACAATAGCCTGTTTATTTATTAAATAAATTAATATCAATATTCATATTTACAGATGAAAGAACCCGGGATTTCTTCCCCAGTCTCCCACACATGCTGATCATCTTGCCGACGTATTTATACTTCGTCAAGAGATTAGGCCCGCGCATCATGCAGAATTTGCAGCCATTTGAGTTAAAGACACCCATTATGGTGTATAACATATTCCAAATATTTATCAGTTTATATACATTCATTCTGGTGAGTAAAGTAAACAAGAAGCGTTGTTGAAGTTTACGTCTGATTTGAAATTAGGTCTAAAATATTAGAGAAATTATAATTGGTATTTGAAATGTACACAAAGCTTAAAGTAAACGACCAGTATATTGACCTCCACTACCTGTAGGAAAGTTGTTGTAGTGGTGGAAGCGACACGCTGCTTTACTTTATTTTGTGGACCGTGCACAATAGCCAGAGTTTTATTTTAAGAGCAGATAGGCCTCAACAAATTATACTTTATTTTGACATTAGTTGATTAACCAATTGCAAATACAAAGCATACATTAAGGCTGCTCATCTACCGGAGCAGCTTGACTGTGGAGTGGAGGAACTTAGATATGTTAACCAATATGATTGCACAAAATCTTCGCTTCTCGCAATCCATCATCATCATTCCCCTACTCTTCTCCCAATTATTATTAGGGGTTGGCGCAGCATGTCTTCTTCTTCCACACGATCCTATCTGACGTCATCTCGCGAATGACACTCCTTGCAGCCATATCATTTTTCACACAATCCATCCATCGTTTCTTTGGTCGTCCTCTTCCCCTATATTCATCCACATTCATATCCAGCACCTTCCTTACCACGTGATTCTCTCCTCTCCGCATGACATGTCCATACCATGACAACCGGTTACCACGCTCCTCGCAATCCATTGGTTAATATTTTTCAAATTCTACGTTTCGCAGCCTAGCTTGCTCCGGTGGACAGGCAGTCTAAGGCTGAATATTGTTATTAAATGCAACTTTCGTTAAACACCTCTGGTTTAAACGTTTTCTTGCTGTATCTCAAAAGTGATTGGTTGAATCAAATTAAAAACTCGGAGACACAGACATATTATGCAGATTGCAGATAGATAAGACTCATCACTACCTATTATATTTAGATCATTGTAGTTATAGGAGCGAAACGTTGTTCTATACCGAGTAGCGCGTTATCACATTTTACTTCAACCGCAAGCCATTTGTCTTATATTACCATAGTGATAATAATATCTACATGTTATTTTACAGGGACTTATGGGAGGATGGTTGGGCCAATACAACTTTTTATGTCAGCCTGTTGATTACACAGACAATATATACACAAGAAGAGTAAGTTTATTTATTTATATTATTTGAAAAATTCAAATTCAAAAAATTCTTCTGGAATATGATTCGAAAAATTACGTACTGTTTTAAAAATGCTGTAACTTGCAAAAAAGCTGTTGTAATGCCTTCAAATTGATAATAGACTGGGTCTTTATTGTTATGATGAAAATTGACAGTATCTTTCCATTACTAGCTGTTTTGAAAAACGTTTTTAGCGTCAAGAACACACACGTTGCTCATGATGCAATAAGATCTATACGACATTTTTGCAACTTGAGATTGTTTTTTAATAAAATCAGAAGTAAATACTCGTTTATGGTAATATATTGGTAGTTTAATTAGCTCTGCAGGTGATCTATTTCGTGGCTAAGCAAATTTGTGAAGTGATAACAGAATATTCGTAAATCATTTTTATTCTTTATGTAATTTCAGATGCTAACCGCCTTTTGGTTGTACACAGTGGTAAAACTAATCGATTTAATGGATACAATATTCTTTGTGTTGAGAAAGAAGGACAGACAGATATCCTTCTTGCACGTATTTCATCACTTCATGATGCCAATTGCATCGTATATTGGACTCAAATACTTCCCGAGTAAGTCACACTATTGTTTGTAATGTATCTGACCTGCTCAATGGGATTCGATAAATAATACGTTTTTGTTTTCGCAGATGGACATTCTTCCCTCTTAGGCATTATCAACTCTTTTGTCCACGTCATAATGTATACGTATTACCTGATTGCTGGGCTTGGACCTCAATATCAGAAGTACATCTGGTGGAAGAAGCACGTCACAACCTTGCAATTGGTAAGAAACAACTAGATACGAATTATGCGGTCGCTTCGATAGTTAGTAATTCTCTAGTAGTTATTAATTACCCGCGCTCGGGGATGATACAAGATTTTGTTTTTATTTGCCTTTAAATCATGCCATTCACGCTTTTTTTTTTCATAACTACCAAGGCGAACTATAAAGACGATTATCCATCCCTACACATTCAGAGCTTGTACACCGCTTGTAGACGTTTCTCCGAAAGCTAAAGCTGACACATTGCTCAAATGTATTGATCTGAAAACTCACGTCCCTTGTCGAAAAAGAATATTATTATCATTCTGGTACATCTGAAGTTCTTCATTCTAATACAACGTAACGTTGTCTAGGCTCTCAGGATAGACTGAAAACCAAGAAGACTGGTATCAATGTGGATGTAGCTCAAAAATTTTCGTTTTATTCCAGGTCCAGTTTGTCATTATCTTCTTCCACAACTTCATACCTATATTCATGGACTGCAGCTATCCCAGATGGATCAACGTTCTGCTGTCCATACACGCCTTGCAGTTCGTCTACATGTTCGGAAGCTTTTACTACGAGAGTTACGTTAAAACGCCACAGAAGACAAATAAGAACAGCACGAATGGAGCTAGCAAAAAAGTCAAAGCTCAATAATTGTTTAAGAGATATTTTTTTATGAAATCTTGCGCAAAAAATGCATAGTTTATTGACGGGATGAATCATGCCGCTTGTTTACTGGTTGTTACCTTGTCAATCAAGTGCAAAACTCCAATGACTTTCGCGCTTAAGTTGACAAGAACAACTAATAGTCGGTCGATTCAACCTGGTGCAGAAATTATGCATCGTCTGCTCAACATTGAATGAATGATTGAAGTGAGATTGAGACTGTGACCAAATAAGATTTGTGGTTTGAAATCAATTGAAGAAACTATAGGATGCAAAAACAGATCTGATGGTTCTTGTTAAACGAAAATGCTTCTTTTGGTGTAAAAAAATACAACTGTACGTTTCCCTATAAAATTGAAGCATTTCCTCGATTTCACCAAGATTCCATCATCAGATTGCGACTTGGTGACAACGGGGACTATAGGATTAATTTAGACTTATACCTATGTACGTCTTAAGTAATCCCATAGTCACCTTCCTTTTTTTTTCAAGTTATTTTCATCTTTTTTCGAACAATAAAATCTTCAAAATGGTTGGCAAGTGACGAAGGTAATCACGAACAAAAAAAATACAGACATCCGAATTGAGATCCTCCTCCTTTTAATAAGTTGGTTAAAAATCTGTTTAAGTATCGTTGGTGTATTAAAAAGTATAAATCTAATCTGCTTACAGTCTTGAATTGAGTGTAGGCTATATAGTTTAATGAAATTACTAGTTACTATATGTATGCCTAGTATCCCCTATTTATCTGTTATAATGTACGTACATTATTATGTTAACATAAAATTTTTAAATTAGTTTGCAAAATGTTTTATTTCTCCATTCCATTTTTAGCAAAAGCATGTTATGTATAATTAAATAAGTAATCTCTCCACAGACGTTAAAGAAAATTATTCTTTAGTAGATAAAATATAATGATGCTCTCAACATTCACACAGCTAATAACTAAAAAAATATTTGTGCACTCGTTTAACGATTTTTATTATTTTGGAACGATTAAATACTGGTCGTTGGTTGATTAACTTATTTTAGATAACTCCTATTTTGCGTTGACTCATAACACTATTTTAAAACTACAGTCAAGTACAAATGCAGATTATTCCTGGAATGCTTGTTTCATGAAATCCCCAGATCAACCAAAATAAGCTTGTGCTACCAAGTGACACACATGCATCGACAAATTTACTCAGATCGCCAGATTGAAAGGCTAAAATTAAATCAAAATATAAAATAATAATAAACGTTATTCTGTCTGCATTAGTTCAAGCCTCACACATAAAATAAAATACGTACATAAACTTTGCTCCACTTACACCATCTCTCGGTTAACAAGCGAGTTATTTATAAGTGATAGTTTTACAAAGCGGCCCTAGATGGCGTTGTATTAAACGAACGGGATTCTCAACTGTTAAACGCAGTACGGCTGTGCTTCACTTACAGCCGGTATGAATATACTGTCAGTCGATGTATTTTTTTTCAACTACGAACAAAATTACATATTTTTTATGGAAATTTGTTATAATTCTGGCAAATCCGTCGATAACGATAAATTTAAGACGTTTGTCTAGTGTTACAAATACTTATTGATGTTGTAAACGGTTGTGATTAAATATTGATTATTAATAACATAATTATTGCTATGCATACATCCTAGTAAATGCGAAGGGTATATTGACTTATTAATTCAGGGAAGAAGAATTTTTGAGATATATCTAGGTAAGTATTGAGTAAAGTAAGTACTAGGTACTTCCAAAATAGGATGAAAATGGTACTTGATAAGTGGTAAATATTACTATTGTTAAATTACCAGATGGAAATGTTCCGAAGCAAACAAAACCACCAAAACATTTAGAAAACAAAAAACTGTCACTTCAGTACCAAATTAATAAATACAATGATATTCCTATACCAGGCGTCTATGTCAATATTCATAAATAGGTTATATATCAAACAGTTTAGTGCTACAAGGATCTTTTGGCACGTGACCGAAATCGGAAGTAATGAAAATAAATATGAAAATCCATCACTTTTTATAGACGGTTCAGTTGGTTCTAGTTACGAATATGCACAAAAATGCCCTTATAATGACATCCACGCGCCAAAAGATTCTAGTAGATCTATAAATTGTACTGATTCGAATTCGATATTTTCTGGAATATTATTTTATCGATTTAATGCAATTTCAGAATTTCAATTATTTTTTATGTAATTTGCAAATGATACAATATAAAAGTGTAATTAAAACCCTTTAACTAATTTCAAAACGATAAATAACAATTTTGTAATAGCACCCAACTACATCACTATCGCTGTCACTAGTTCCGTGACGTCACGTTAATCGTGGCTGAAGATTTGGCGCGAACATCTATCGCTTAAATTTCAACCATTATTTTTTTGCATGAAGCGATATTATTTCCAGGCAATAAAAATAACAGTTGAATACAGCTATCGAATCAATAAGAACGTTTAAGGATATATTTAAAAAAAATGTAGAATAGCCTATTGTTATACCATTTACAACGTAGAACAAAACAAGAGGTTACAATAAAAAATAAATAAATATTTATTAAGTTTATACCGACTTCGGTCTTATTATAATTGAGCGTCGTCAGTGCGTAAACTTTTGAATTATTTGCGGAATCGTAAATTGACCTTGAAACAAAGTAAGAATTTCGGAAAAGGTTAAAACGTACTAAAACTTAGGGTTCGTTTTTTTTGACATGTACAAAAAAAGTTAATATAAAATACTTCTGAATGCTCCTGGTTGCTGATAATTTCCTCTATTTTCTGGCAATCAATGACAATCTGTTTTCAGAATTTCGACAGAATTCAGAAAACTGTCAGTTTAATTTATTTTCGTTATTTTTTTCAATAATAATAATATCGTTCCGCACGTGAGCACTCCAAGGTTCTAACCGTACGTGTTGTGTTCTTATCTTCAAATTGAAGTCCTGAGCCTATTTACTACAACTGTACGGTAAGCCCTTTGAACTCTACATTCTGAACAGACTCTCTTTTTGTGTAAATTTAAATTGTGTTCCGCTTTTATGTATTGCAATGCAATGTAATGCTAATACATTTACTACTTTCATTGCAATGTAACTCATAATGTTTATATACCGAAAGGCAGGAAGAACAAGGACCCTCAAATTTTTGTCACATCTTCATGTAATAGGTACCTTACATACGTACACATACGTTACATTACATACGTACGTACATTCTATGCAAATAAAATTTTCTGATTACTTTTTTCCTGATTTCTGATTACTTTATTCCTGATTTCTGTTTGCGCCTTTCCACGTGCCTAGGGCATACTCACACCGGGATTGTTGATCTGACCGAATTTTACTTTACAAAGTTCGTCCAAAATTGGATGAAAATGATTATCCAAGATTTTTCAAAAACATATTCCCCTTAAAACTAGATTCACTAGTTTTTATTACGCACGAGGAGTATGCGATACAAATACTTTCTAGTTAATTAAGTTCTAATGTACATGATCCTTAATTTTACTGAAAACCTATAAATAGATATCGAAGCATTTCGAATTAAAACATGAATTAATTTACTTACAAATGGAAATATCCCTCATTACTTAATACAATCATTAGTGAGACTAATTAGCTAACTAGAGCCTTTTACAAATGTTACTTTAGCCATTATTTTTTATTACTCGAATTTTCTTATCAACCAAGTAGTTTAATTCAATTCCTAATATTTTATTTTATTAAATTCAGTGACGTTTTTTACATAGTTGCAAATCACTGTCCATGCCGGACGCCTAATAAATGTATTCTGCGTGTTAATTACGTCAAAGGAATATGATTTAATTTGTTTTCTTTGTAAAGCGAGGCGGCGTGTCATAACACTTGTGGTGCGACAGGGTTCGAACGTGCGACCAAGATGGCCGGGCTGCTTGATACTATTGTGGATAAATACAATTATTATGTACATGAATTGGCAGGTAAGTAATAATCATATTTTTATACAAATTTAATCGTATTTTTTATTGCGACCAGTATTTTTATAGATGATAACAATAAGTGTTTAGGGTTTAAAAATTTTGTTGCCTGTTCAAGTGCCTAATTAAAATTAAAATACACTAAGATAACGTAAAAACTACGCCAGACGGATGAAAAATGATTAGTTTAAACTTGTATATACAATGTCAAGTTTGAAATCGTCTGTTGACATTTTTACGCTCAAAATATTTTATGAACCATATTTCACCGATTTATCGTGATAGAGCTGGTAACTTAGACGTACTATCGGCTTAGTAGTTTATTTCAGTAGTAAGTTACATAGGCGTGTATTCTATCAGATTGTTGTTGTTGAAATATTAAAGTGGAAGTCTTTAAGTAACTGAAATTAAAGTGCAATGTTGACTCTTCCCTAACCAATGTTGAGATCGGCTCCGAGTTTTATCAAGTTCAGCTGCAATTAATTACCATTAATTTTATTGATTGTCTATCTGATCTCCATAACCCAATGTATTGGGTGTCGTGATAAAATAATAATAATAATATGTGCTAGAGGACCTACCGCAGTTTTTTAAAGTCTCAGTTTGTCTCTGGTGAGAGAGAGAGAGGGAGACCAGTCTATATTATTGTAGGTGTAAAATAATATTACTTTAAGAAGTGTTGGTAGGCTTTCCATAATTTCCAAGTTTTTTTTAATATTTTCTAATATATTTTCAGATCCCAGGACGGCAGAATGGTGGGGCGTTTCGAATCCTTTGATCATCTTATCGATAGTCTTTTCCTACCTCTACTTTTGCAAGAACTGTGGTCCCAAGTTCATGGAAAGAAGGCCTGCATATGAACTGAAGACTGTACTTTTCCTTTACAACTTATTCCAAGTTGGATTCAGTATATTTTTAGTTTATACGGTAAGATTTTTTTGTCATACTAAATCCTTAATGTTTTTTTTTTCGGTTAATGATGATATTTTTACTTTTCGTATTTTTTGTTGTTTTGGTAAATTAATTATTTGTTTGTTTTGGTAGAAGGTATTTAAAAATACATGTAAGTGACTTTGGTTCTGGTATGCCCAAAAAGAGCCGGAATAAGGAAACAAAAGCGACAGTGTAACTGTATTTAAATTAGAATTACCAAGACTCTACAGCAATAATGTTTACATAAATATTATAACGATACTTAAAGACAATAAATCCATAAAACAACAAAAAAATATATTGTAATTACGTAATGTAATAGAACAAGAAAAAATACTGGAATGTGCCTACAATTTAAATACAATTCAAACTACTTTAGTGAAATCAATAGCAAATTATTTAAGTAATTTATTTACCGAATCACTTGTGTCATTCAACTTGACCCTAGTTAAATTAACACATATTAAAAGGCAAATTGTATAAGTAGTAATAAATTGAATATATTACATGTCCTGAAAGAAAATGCTTCATCATTTAAGTATTTTTTTTTATATCAGCCTACGATTACAAGTGTTTTTTTAAAGCGGTGATAGAATTCGCTCGAAAATAATTATGAAACATGAAAACTTATTCTGTTTCAAATTTCACGTGCCTTAGTAGTCATTTTTAAACATATTTTGGGCGATTCCTTTAGTGGCAACGTTTTTTAGTGTTACTTTCTCTGGATCAGAGATCGTAAGTGTCCTATGATTATTTTTTGTCACTACATAAGAATTCCACAAAACGGAATTTTAGCACAGCACCCGGTTGTCCTTTTACACCCAGTTCGATCCAGTGTCCGTTTTTAGATACCAATGAATCTTAGAAGTAAAGTCATGATATAATCAATCAATACCGTGTTCTTAGTCAACATATTTACCGTTTCATAAAGTTTTCCTCCATACGTGCATCTTACATGCACTTCAGACTCAAATATTTGCCCGTTTGCTTTGCAAGTATTGATTAGTGTTCAAACTCAAGTTGTATGTCCTTCTAATCATAATAAAGCCACGTGTTTCTTGGTCTTAATCAAATATATATTAAAGGTAAATATTTAAAAACATAGATCGTGTAGTTGAATATAATTGCACAAAGAATTGGCATAGCTATTCAACGTGGTTTTGCCGCCAGTCTCCGGGGCACGTTTTCGACCCTTGGCGGAGATGGTGACATATTTTTTGACGCTTAGTTAATATGTTATTTTATAGAACAGTTATATGAGTTTAGTTTTAAATGTAGATTTTTTTGTGTATCTGCTTCACATTGTAATGCAGAATTGTTATTCTTATTTATTTAGAATATTCAGGTTCGAATTAACCTCATAGCTTTGAAATGTCAGTGTATATTATTTTACTCTTAACAAATTGTAATTCTATTAACTAAGACAGGCGTAAAATTTCTAATATTATAAAACCACCCTTTAAACTGTCACGAAGCGTACTTAATGAAAAAAAGGCCTATTCCCGTAGACAAAACAACCACATTAAAGTAGGTTCCAATGTTCATAATCCAGGATTGCTCAAATAGTTGATATTTACAAATATTTTTGAGAATTCTAAAAAAACATTAGCGCATGCATGGATTTCTAACTTAATTTTAGTGCTTACAATTTGTTGAAAACGTCATGAGGTTACCAAGTCGTCCCCATACCTTCCCTGTACCTGGATTAATTTATTTTTCCTTTATTTTCCAGGGAAGCCTCTACATAATTAATAAGGAGTACAATCTAGCCTGTGAAACAATCGACTACTCAAACAGTCCAAGAGCAATCGGCGTAAGTACCTACTTAATTAAGATATTAATTAAATTAACAAGGAAATAAAGAACTAATGTAACGTTTTATATGATTTGTATTCAGTTTAAAAAGGAAGTAAAAAATTGTAGACCAGACATTATTCGAGTTGAAAACTATAATATGCATAAAATTTCATAGATCGTTGAATAAAATAATGTTAATAAAATTAAGTCTGCTTAAAAACCATATCGAATATGCAAAACCGTGCTCTACAAACTCTACAATTTTATTTTATTTTTTCAGATTGCGGGAGCAACATGGTATTACTTCTTCGCCAAAATTACGGAACTACTGGACACAGTATTTTTCGTCTTAAGGAAAAAATATAACCAAGTGACCTTCCTTCACGTTTACCACCACACATTGATGTCTCTCGTTATCTGGTTTGGAGTGAAATACTTCCCAGGTAAGTTCCCACGCAATTGCAGTTTGTTTAATGACTTTTATATTCAGGCGAAAAGCATCATCCAATATTTTGCTTCCGATGATATAACTAAATCAACCAAATCCGTTTTCTTCATTACGTTTCCTACTGCAGGTAGATGGACTATCTGTTTATATTTCTTCGTATACGATTGCGATGCGCTATTTCCACTTATTATTTTATCATTAAAGAGAACCCAAAAAAATCACAATTTCCTCATTTGTCGTCTGTCGTGTGTCAGATGTGTCTACCCAGTTTTTATGATTGGCTAAATCGCTAAAAGGATATTTTGGCACGTGGCCTAAATCGGAACTAATGCCGTCATAATAATTATGTAATGAAAGACCATCAATTATGACAGATTAGATAGTTGAGTTGATTTTTGTTTCGAATATGCACACTAACGCCCTCATTTTATCATCATCCTAATCGAAACTATTCTTGTAGCTCTATAGCTCTACGAGAGTCATTAACTTTATTTTGGAACTCATATTACGTTCCTGGCACAATCTACAGTTACTTGTAATAAATTCATTACTTCGAATGAATGTTCCATATCCTGAGTACGAAACGAGTATAACGTTGAAGCACACGTTGATCAATAACAATTGTTGACCGGTACCAAATCGTACAAATGCTCCAACAGTCTCGTTGCAACTGTGGCCAATAGGGTTGATAGCCCTATCATGTGTCACTGGATGACGACTCATAGAGTATCATTCAGATATGTTCAATAGATTTAAGTGTTTTGTTTCATGTTTCATTCTATTTTTTTAATATTTTACTTGTTTTAATGTTTTGTAATACTTACTATGGATGTGATATCTGAAATAAAACTTTATAAATTACTCGTTATTGCCTTTCCAGGTGGACACACAATTTTGATGGGCTACTTAAACTCCATGGTGCACGTCATCATGTATGGATACTACTTAATCTCCAGCCTTGGACCTGAATACCAGAAATACGTTTGGTGGAAGAAACACGTCACGATGATTCAGCTGGTACGTATGTTACTATTTCATTTTCTTCTTTTGGTAAGCATGCTAATATTAGTCTCCTGCATGGACAACCTGGTTGTTTAAAAGCTCACTAGCACTTACATAAACATCAAAACTATATTTTTGGAATTGAAGCTTCAAAAAAATTAAGTGTTTTTTATGGTTACCACCATAGTTGTCGATTGTTATATGTATTTGCAAATTGAGTTTTTGAAAATAAAGAATGTTACCAAAGTTTTAAGATAGACTGAGACTAATTAGCTCTTCTGCTAGTATTTTCTAGATTACAGCAAGTCGAAAATACTTTTACGTATGACTGATTCTGTTATAATTTTGTTTTCAGATCCAATTCTTGATAATCTTCGTCCACAACGCCGCCGTATTTTTCTACGAGTGCAACTTCCCTAAGATCCTGAACGGTCTATGTCTCCTCAATGCTGTGGCATTTATTTATATGTTTGGAAAATTCTACATTAACAGCTATAAGAAAAATAATAGTAAAAGAGAGTTAGAGGCAAAGAAAGCCTCTCCTATTGTAAGTAATGTTAGTAACGGCAGGAGAAAGGTAGTTGAAAAGTCACGGTAACATACCTTAGTACCTATTTTTAATAAGTGCGGTTGTAATGTTTTAGATTGTATAATAAGTGCTGTTAAATTGTGTGATCTCTTTTAAAACTGTTTTGATACTGATACCTAGGTACTTAACTGATAGATGTGCATTTGAAATAAATACTTTTATCGAGAAAGATACCCAGACGCAAAACGTTTCACACAAATATTTGCCCTGGGTGGGAATCAAACCGGTGATCAGGGTCACTAACCACTATGCTAACAGACCAACCCCTCTAGTAACATATCAATAAACGTTTATGTGAATAGAAACGCTTCAATGTATGGAACTGACATTTTATTCCAATAAATGACTTAACTTAGACCTGTCATTTTCATACATTTGAGCGTTTTGACATTTGTTATAGAAATATCACTTAGCTAAGGTTCCCTGCGGTAGTGTATAGGCAATAAAGAAGACCAGTCTTTGTAAATGCCGTTTTTAAAAGCTTTTCGAATTTATAATTATTTGGAAATAAGTGTTTAAATAAGCATCGAATGAAATACATTACTAATGTTATATTTTGCACACTATTAGGGTATAATTATGAATTTCCTATCATTAACGGTAAACCCTCGCGTTTTTCTTGATCTGTAGTGTTCCTAGAGCGCTTACTTCCTGCAGCTATAGGAGAGAGACAACACTCTACATACGAGGGGCGGTCAAAAAGTTCGCGGAATGAAAAGGAAGGGGGGTGAAATTCAGCACGAAATTATTTTTCTTTTTTGATGTATTCTTTTTTAACCCTAATACACTTTTCAGATCTTTCAATTAACTTATTTATACCTTCTAAAAAAAATAATTTGTCAAGCCCCTCAAAATAGGCAGAAATAGCCGACTTCACTTTTTCATCATTGGTGAATTTCTTTCCACGAAGCTCTTTTTTCATTTTTGGGAACAAATAATAATCAGAAGGGGCCTACTCTGGACTACAGGGAGGGTGATTTAAAGTTCCAAAGCCACACTTCTGTAAGGCAGCCATCGCAACATGACTCTTGTGAACGGGTGCGTTGTCGTGCAAAAGGAGCACACCTCGAGACCATTTTCCTCTTCGTTTTTCCTTGATTAAATTATTCAATTTCTCTAGCAGTGTAGCGTAGTATTGTCCAGTGATATTGACACCTTTATCTTTATAATCAATCATCAAAATCCCCTCAGAATCCAAAAAAACTGTAGCCACAATCTTTTCGGTCGATTGTGAGACCTTAAACTTCTTGGGCGGTGCTGCACCTTTTTTATGCCACTGCATGGACTCCTGCTTTGACTCAGGTTCATAGTGATGAACCCAAGTTTCATCTCCAGTCACAATTCGGTCCATAAACTCAACCCTGTTCTCACTACACAGGTCCAAAAACTCGCGAGAACACTCGACGCGTTGCTGTTTTTGAAGTGGTGTGAGCATTCTCGGCACCCGTCTTGCACAGACCTTAGACATGCCTAGATGGTCACGGAGAATGTTCAAAATAGTCGTAGACGATACTCCAGTCATCTCTGCGATTTGCTTTTTCTTTAGACGAGCATCTTCAGTAACAAGTTTTTGACTTTTTCAACAATGTCTGTGGACGTTGCCTCAATTGGCCGACCAGAGCGCGGATCGTCTTCAATCGAATCTCTACCTTGCTTGAAATGGCTATGGCACTTGTAAATCATCGTTTTTCCAGGACAAAGGTCTCCGTAAACAGATGACATCTCTTCCATTATGATCTGAGGCGTTTTTCCTTGCTTAGTAAGGAATTTAATCACTGCACGAAACTCGATTTTCTCCATAGTTGGTGTTTTCTTCCCGATTTACTTGTTTATCCAGCGATATCTCGAAGGTTAATGACCCGATTGGGCTGAAACTTAGTATTTATAGTTAAATTGAGTCATTAAGTAGAGACAGATAAAAAAAAATATCCCCTCCCTTCTCTAACCCCTCCATTCCGCGAACTTTTTGACCCACCCTCGTATTTAAACGTTATAACGGTTTACTCACGCGTATTTATCGGGATAGCCCGACTAGTTTCGGACCCAACCGGAGTCCTCAATCATGAGCTGACGCGGCGGCGGGCGAGCGAGTCGAACTCTCAACACTACATGACGTAGAGCGATGTCTCTCTTCCACACCTGCAGAGGTGGTAGTAGGCCCTCTATTCATAATATAAATATAAAGCACTGTTATGCTCGTAAATGAATGTCTGTATTTCGTATCTCTGATCCTTCAGTTAAATAGATATGAATACAATATTGCTTATATTTTTATGAAATTTTCCCATAAATGTAGAAATATCAGGTTATGTTGAACAAGAAATGTAAATTAGGTCTAAAATAATAACAAACATTATAATAATGTATATATTGTTATAAATACAATACGAAACCTGCTTAATTAATTTTAGATAATGTATGATTTAGGAAGTGCTTTTGTACCAAATGAATTAAATATTTAAAATTAAAATGTGTTTTATTCTGTTTTTTTTTACTCACGGTTGAAGAGTATCAAAAAGTCTTAAACCTATATAACAATAATATTATGTAACGGAAATAAATAATTCGAATATTATTTCTTAACTGAAACCGCATAAAACTCGTTATTTGTGAGCCATTAGTCAATGATGGCAAATAATATCGAATGAACTATACTAATTTTAGGTTATTAACAATTGAATCATCGTCTGCACTAATTATAATTATTCGATCATAATTGGTGATGCATTTGTAATTAATCAATTAGCTTACTGCAATCCACTGCTGGACATAAACCTCACCCAATGCGCACCATTTATACTGATCCTTCGCCTTCCACATCCAGTCTGTCTTCTTTTTCAGATCATCTCGTTTTAATTCTTCTAGCTAGACTATTCGAAAACTCAAAACATGGATGATTTTTATTTTTTAACGATCGAAAAACTTAAAGCATGCACATTTTTTTTTCTTAAATTTTTTTTAGTAAAACATGGCTGAAATAGTTTCTAAGTTCAGTGTTCGTGCAAGCAGGATTGTTTTTGATGTGGAAGCGTGACAACGCAGTAGACGTTGTAGAAAGGTGTTTTTCTACCACAATTACAATCATGTTACTTTAAGGAGGTAGGCCTTGAACAAGTATTTTATAACTAATGAAGAAAACTTTCTTTATTCCACGACAAAAAGTGCTGTTATGTTCCTTAACATTCTACAATGCCATCTGGTGTCAAATTAAGCATACAATTGGCTTGTATTATTATGAGTACTAGACAACAGACTGATAGACATACTTATATTATCTTAATAAACACAACACAACCAGATACAGACAAAATATCGTATGTGTAATGAGACACAATGATTTCTCCTGGGTGAGAATCAAACCCAGGACCTCTGGTAGAGCAGTCAGAGCAACTAAATACTAATCCAACCGGCCAGTAAATAAATTTCACTGCTGATATGTATGTAAATCACACCGTAACGCTTATATGGTTAATTGGATTTGGATGCGGCTTTTTCAGGTAGAGGAAGGTTTTTATATCATTCCTAAAATTTTTAGCTAATATCTTCCTGAACTGAGCCGATCAACTGGTTACTCTAATGTAAACTCAAGTTGGTATTCAATGCAAATACCATTCACAGGAGTCACTTAGAGCTTGTCCAGAAAGGGCGAATTCGCTGCGATTCTCTCGCGCGTATTACGCGCGACCATTGCATCCACAAGGTGCGTACCAACGCGCGAGCATTTGGGGAGGAATTCAGTACGAAACATGGAGTTGATACGTACACTCGCTCTAGAGTTCGCGCGTCAACTGGACGCAACAAGGCGTTCCTAGTATCTCGACTCGCGCGCAACACGCGCGAATAAAGCGCGAGTCGAGAGTCTGGCGTAGTGCACGCGATTTACGCGCGTATTTTGAATTCGCGCGATGCTTGTGGACGTGCTGTATTGATGTCTAGTATCTCAACTACGCGCGTATGAATTCGCGCGAAACGATTCGTGGCGAATTCGCCCCTTCTGGACTAGGTCTAATATTTTTCTGAACTGATCTGATCAACTGGTTACTTTAAAGTAAACTCAAGTTGGTATTCAATGCAAAGAACATTGACACGATAAACACTTAGGGGTAAAAACAAAAGTAGAGTTCACTATTTATATGTTTTGTAGAGGCTTCTCATTTTATTGTATCGCTTTTTTATCATCATTTCATCATAGACCATTGATATCAACAGCTGATTTTTAACCTCTCCCAATTACGACAGAGCCTAATTGCCCGGATCCAAACAGTGTTGTGTAGGCCTAGTCTTTTTTCTGCCACTTTTTCTGTATTGAGCCTCCCTCATGTAACTGGTTTCAGCAAATCTAATTATGTCATCAACTTAGCCCTTTCCCGATCATCCCTGATTTCAGCGACGGGTCTAAAGTCATAATTGAAAAATTATAATTTTGTACTCATTTTTAAAGTTTAAAGTTCTATAAACTGTGACAATCTTAGTTCTAGTGGTTCTAGTATTAGTTTAACAACTGTGAGAAGTTGCCGAATCATGTTATATTTTGTGTAAACAGTATGAAGTTAATTACGTCGGCTGCTAATAAGGAAGTTACAAAATGTTAAATAAATACATAGGTAATTAAGTAGGAAACTTCAATATCAAAGTTAAAGGTTAAAATTTTACTCTTTGCGTACTAGAAAAATAGTTACAGTTGTTGGTAACTTCCTCCCATTTTTATTAAAAGTCAAAATCGTAAATTAAACAAAACTGATATTTTTATCTAGCATAACAGTCTACTGATATACGGATCCTTAAAAGAATACAACCTAAGAAAAGGAACTTGTTACTATTAGCTACAATATCAACGTACTTAATGATCTCTTTTTATGTTTCTCTACAAGTAGAATGTAAAATATCGTTTTCTGGCCGATAGCAAATATTTATCTTAAGTCACGTCAGTCAGTTATTTCATTCAGTATTACGGACTTCAATGGGTCTACGACCACTTATTACGAGTTTGCTAGATAGACACTGCACGCCACACTCTCCTTTTCCACATCTGCAATTACATTCCTTACCAGTTGTGGAAGACTCTGGGTAACATCCTAGGTCATAAATGTATTTGTCTCTATTTAACATTTATTAGTAATCGATAACACTTCAAATACCACTTACAACGCAACGTCGTTCTGGTTGCAAAACTCTACACTGTCACAAAAAAAAAGTTAACTGACTCAGCTATTAATAGCTTGTCTGCTCGCCTGATGATCATGAGATGCGATGCGAGACTTATTGAGAATCGCTTCATTTACGTAATAAAGACTTAAAAGTCTGTTTAAGGCTTACAGTTATATGTATAAGATCTCAAAATCATTGCCTACCACAATTGCTTATTTGCTTAATGCTAATTTTAACGTCAATGACTGCCCTAGGTGATACTAACAATTCTCGTATCATGTTAGAAATGTAAGGTTAACTAGGTTTATAATTACTAAACTATCAAAGTGCGTATTTAAATCGTTAAAACATAGGAAAACGAGTCCAATTAAAAACGTATTTCTTTTTGAATCTCTGCTGTTCCAACTCCAGGTAATTCCCTAAAAACCTTACATTTTTTGTACCGCACGACATCGCATCATTTCTGCTGTATTTGTCCAAGTTTTTCCACTATATATACTTTTTTTTTTCTTTCACTCGGTAAAGTCCGCGAGATATTTCTCCGATGTAGTGGGGGCGGAGAGGTGTGCCAGAATCTTACTGTCTAAACCGCTTGACAGTAAGATTCTGGCACAAAGTGCTTCACCCATTGTTTGAACTAACCTCTGCCTGGATCTGTTTGTTTCCAGTTTAAAGTCCTATTTCCCCATTGAACCAAAAGATAACAATATTTTTAACCATCCCTATGTCACTACAGGGCAAAGGCTTTTCTATTTTCCTCCCATTTCTCTCTCTATCTACAGCTGTGCTTTGTTAGCTCAACTATTACAGAAATTATACTTGCCTGCGTTCAATTTGTGAAATAACAGTAACTTGACAGTTCACAAATTGGACTTTGATTCCGATATACGTTAAATGGAGTCAAGGGGTCAGCCCTTGTGTACAACACTTATTTGGTATATATTGGTATAAACAAATCTTGGATTTATCGCAAAGAATATCACCTGATGAGCGTCAATAGTTCAAACTATTTGAAGTCCTTCAAGTGCTACAAAGATCTTTTGGCATGTGGATTAGATTAACATGAGGGTTTCTCATACACGATACCATGAGTTCCGATTTCAGCCATGTATTAAAAGATCCTTGTAGCAACATACCGTTTCACTTATTTGTCAAGTACAATTAAATCTGTTCGTTTGTTACATGCAGTGATTTTAGGTAAAAAATACTTGTATGAGGTTGACGTTCTTGGCGTGATTTTAATATGAATGAGTTTAGCATTCTTGATGAAAGGGTTCCTTGTTTTACGTCAATTAATTGTTTTTAGTGGAATTGTAATGCTTCCACTATTTATAACAAGGACTCAAAATACCGAATACCGATTCACACAAGATTTGGGACTAGCTTGGTTAAAATTTAATCTTCGTGTACTCTATTCATATTTCTTATGAGCATCATTTCTGTTAAAGACTGTGAAAGGAAAGTCCAAATCACCTGACTTCATTATTTCTAGATGTTATTGTTAGTGCCTAATCCAAAACAGAACCCTCCTTTTAGACAGCGAATGAGTCTTATTCGCGATGTAATTCGATTCTTCTTTTCTCTCGACATTTCGACTCGTTTGTTGTCTAAAATATGTGTAGGCGCCAGCCGCGAAAGTTTAAAAACATTTATTTCAACCTCTTTTATCTCAATCCCCTTTTCCTTATAACAACAATCTATCCTTCTAGACATGCAATCATTCGTCAAGCACTAACGCTAATACAGAGCGACAAGGATCTTTTGACAGATCTTAGAGGCTCTATAAATTCGCATAAATGTAACCACGTAAACAACAAATGAAAGCTGTATTATGATAAAAAAGCAAGGTTATATAATACGATAACTCCTATCTAAGGGTATTAATTCCTAGCAAAGAGGTCGTTTTCATCCTATAACTTCCTTCCAGGCCTGTCGCATGGCTTTTTGTAGCCGTTTAGAATTCCTTTTATTTTTTTTTGTACCCAGAGTTGCTATACTAAAATGACATCAGCATTTTTTTAAGTTTTAAAAGCTGTATCAATTTTTTTTTTTGAATTTGGGCACACATTGGAATTTACTAACTTAAGTTTTGATACTTTGGTGGTAGAAAAGAAAAAGGTAGGTAGAAGTAATCTGAAATTTTCTAAATCTCTACATTGGGTTAAAAACTACAAAATCGTATACGGAACAATTAAGGGAACAAGAAAGTCGATTATTTTGTATCAAATTAAATTGCAAAACACGTCAAAATACGGAATATTTTAAGCTAATTAGCATACACGTTAATAAGAATTAGCGATTAACTTCCAATTTCTTTGTATTTACTTTGTTCAGTTTGGCTGGTTGAGTGAGCCAAAATATTAGTTTATACTACTTATAGTAGTTTTAGTGTAGTTATATTTTTTTAGGTTAAAGAAAATAAAATTTATATTTGTTAAAAGTAAATAAACAAATTGTAAAAATGGCTGGAATTATCAACGGTATTAATGGAACATACCACTATTTAAATTATGATCTAGCAGGTATTTATAATTTTGTTGTACTAACATATTTATTAATTAGTATTTTCTTCATGTAACCTTCTTTGTATTCCAATGTTGAGCAAAGGTGAAAAGTGAACATTTTCACAAAATTGCACATTTTTATTGAAGTTAATAGTGTAACAATATACCTTAAAATAAAATCCCTAATATACATTATATATTTTTAAAGAAGTAAACTTCAATTAATACTTTAAGCACACTAATATAAAATGATTGTTCTTATGTTGAGTACATGTAAAGGTGTTGATCTTTTTGCATGGGCCTCTTGTATGTGTGACAGTGCACTAAACACAACATAGAGCCACGTCCCTTTTCAAGATAGTGATAGGTTTCTACTGGTAAGACTAAAGAACTGCCAAGTCAAAGGTCTCGAGTTCGATCCCCACGGGGTGCACCAAGTTTTCGAATATTGTGTGCGGATTACAAATAAATATTACGGCTTCCGTTTTTCGGCTTCACGTAAAAATGTGGGTCCTGCGCCTGATCTCTCTACGGTCATGTCGGATTGCCGTATCGGGCTATGAGAGTAAAGGAACAGAGAGTGCACCTGTGTGTGCGCACACGCTTCTGCACTATTCGTATATCCTGCGTAGCTGGCTGGTGTCATAGTAACACTAGCCGCCGTGGCTGAAAGCGGTCCGGAGACTTATATTATAGGTTTCCAATCTGTTTACCATCCGCCCCATTGTTTCATCTCAGTGAATTTTGTTAACGCACATACTGATGTTGACTCACCCACATGTTTAGTTCTCGATTGAAAATAGGCCATTAAGGAAGTTAAACTAAGAGCATATCTTTCTCATCAAAATAACGGGCAAAGAAAACAATGAATTACAAAAGTTTTTTAGTTATTGTAGTGTGTTTCGTAGACTTTTCTACGTAGCATTAGTACAGCCAGTACGTTAGTTCATGATGTATAATTAGACATCAAGTCTTAATAAAACATTATTGCCGTTGTGGTACAGAAATGCCGCTCTACGTTCGGTATCACGCTTCCATAACTGGATTCCGTAACTGGCTTTGGATTGGGTTACTCTTAAACGTAATGTCAGGTCCCTAAAACTTAATAAAATGAAATAAGTCACACTAAGACAAGTGAATACTGTAATAAAACACGATATGCTTATAATAATATGTGTAGAAAGGAACTCGTACCATATTATTTTAATCTTAATATATTCATCAATATTTGTTACTAACTGTACCGTCTTGCTTTGAACCCAAAGAGTAATTATGCCATGTTAACGTTTAAATAGTTATCAAAATTTGAGTTTATTTTTAAGTTAATAATATTATGTACATTTTAGAAATATATTATTTGATAAATTGAAACTTCGAGACAGGCGAAAGACTTTTTGACTTTTCAAATTTCAATTGAAAATACAAGTACACTCAGTTAAATAAACAAGACGATTCACTATTTATCTTATAAATGTATACTTTAAATTAAAAAAAAATGGTCTTAATACAGTAATATTGTAGTCTTTTTGCATGAAAAATGAATACGGAACGTTCTTTTGAACAAGTTCAAGGAAACAAAAATATATATTAATTCTAACAGTATTATCTAATTACGTATGTTAAACTATTACTGTTAATAGCGTCAAACTGAAGACATTGAATAACGTGACTTTTTATATATTTGCAATTCAAAGTTGTTACAAACGTATTTAGTAGTACCAAATGTATCGCCACCAAATAATTCAAATAAAAATAAACTTGTAATTCATTACGTACGTTTACTTACGAGTGTTTTTCGACATTCCACGACTAGTTTGTAACATGACACGAGATTACTCGACACTACCCACTATCTCCCTCAAGGAGGTGGGTATCCATGAGGATTACGGTCTTACCAAGAAAAGGCGACCTTAAGAAAATAAATAAATAAACCAGCCTATTATATACATCCCACTGCTGGGCACAGGTCTCTTCTCATATCGGGAAGGTTTGAGCATTGATCACCACGCTAGCTCACTGCGGATTGGCGATTTCAGATTCCAATATTTGGGATCCAGGTTTACTCACGATGTTTTCCCTCACCGTTTGTCAGTAGTGTCTTAGAATGATTAAGAAAGTACATATAACTTTGAAAAAGTCACATTTGTACTTGCCTGCGGTGGGGATCGAACTTGCACCTCGTGCATATAAATCCACACATAGAACCGCAAGGCCACCACGACATCTTAAGAAAAATAAGGCAATCTCACGTGGCCAGTTCACGATGTAGACGATTCGCCGCATTATCAATCAATCAGCTGATTAGACTGCTACAGTCCATTGCAGTGCTGGACATAGGCTTCTCCTAATGTGCACCTTTTTCCAATTACTTGCCTTCCACAATAAATATTAATGACTAAAACTGTAAATCAAAATATTGATTTATAATTTCACTTTTACAATCTTGCAAGCAAGATGGCGCTCTACATGACGTAGAGCTGGTAGAGCAGTGTTTTGTTTCACAACCGTAATCTACCGAAGTATCGAAAGGCAGATAATTTTATAATTACTAAATTATACTATTTACACTCGCGTATTTATCGGGAATGCCCCGCAGCCGCTTCAGCGTCTTTTAAAATATACGGTTGAGTACAAAACTAGTCGGACATTCGCAATAAATACACTTAAGTAGACGGTACCGTAAAAAATGTTAACTCAATAATGTTTTTTTTACAGATAAAAGAACAAACTTCTATCCATTGATGGCAAGTCCATCGCTGATCATGTTGATAGTGACAGTGTACCTGAAGTTCTGCACGGACTATGGACCTAGATTCATGAAGAACCGACCAGCATACACCCTGAAGTATCCTATAATGCTGTACAATATATTTCAAGTAGTATTAAGTATCGTCTTAGTTAAAGCGGTAAGTTTTATGGTTTTGAAATAACAATAATAATATTTGTTCTGAAAATGTTCTACAGATCAAATTTATTTAGATGAAAGTAACTATAAAAAAACAAAGAGCCAAAATGCGTCGAAATAGCAGATTTTACATCAAAATAATATTCAATGATATAAATATCGATACAATTATAATAATTGTATCGATAAAACTCCCCCTGATTTTTTGACAACCCTGAGTACTATAAGTAGAAGTACGAAAAGAAAAATTTTCAAAACTATAAATAATTTCAAAACATTTCCAAAAAGATATCTATTTTACATCTGACAAAAAATATTAAAATGATTTAGCATATTATGTCTCACGACTTCTTATTCAGTGTGTAAACAAGTATTTATATTATATTTATTGTTTCTTTTTCAGGGTGTACGTTATTTGTTTTCAAAAGAATACAGTTTCTTCTGCGATCCTATAACTGATTCTATGGATGATCGCTATGTCGAGGTAAGATAAAAATAGTATTTAATAAATCATATGAATTAAAAATAAGTATTTATTTTTATTTATTTAAATACTTACTTATCACTGGAAAATAAAATATTAAAAAGGCAGAATTATCATTATAATTGAGAAAAAACTCATATGAATTAAACCAAAAACTATATTATTATGCTTATATCTTATATCATCAAAATGCACTCTCACGACAAAAATATACGCATACTACTTTATTATACAGTACGATTATCGAAAACCAACTTCACTTTTAATCTAAAGGCTAGCCATCATCTCTTAAAGTATTATTTTTGCGAGTGTGGAAGAGAGACGCCACTCTCAAATATGTACCTGCTAAGAGTAATATAGTAGCAGGAGCGAGATGAGGCACTACACGGAACCATTCTAACTTCACTTAGAGTAATACAGTACTGGGAGCGAGATGAGGCCCTAAATGACGAAGAGCGGCGTCCCTCAAATACACCACCAAAATTATCACTTAAATCGGTTGTGGAAGGCTCTTTGGTTATATTGCGGTAGTTTGCATTGCGTTCCTGGTATAAGGGAAGGGGAGCACTCCGGTGGTTTCAGCCGGTAAGAGTCCGGAACGCTTCAGTTCTGCTTACCCCCGGGTGGAGAAAGTCATCAGCTCTAAAAAAGCCCTCAAGTCTTATGAAATAATAACACCCTGTATTTCTTCTTTCAGACGGCACACCACAGCTGGTTGTATTTCATTGCGAAGATCACAGAGCTCCTTGACACAATATTCTTCGTGTTCAGAAAGAAGAGCAGACAAATCTCAACTCTACATTTATTCCACCATTCTATGGTTGTTGCTTTCGGATGGTTTATGGCCAAGTACTTCCCAGGTACTTTCAAATCTTCGTAAAAACCAGATGCCATTCAATGATTTTACTGATTTAGATCATTTGTTTTTTTTTTTCTTCATATTAATACAAAACATATCGAAACAAATTTTGGAACTAGAAACCTCTTTTTAAAGCATTTTAATTTCATCATCATTTTCCTGCCCTTATTGCATTTTACTTGATTGACAATTTACATTCATACGATAATGATGACGATGAGCAATTCTTTAAAATCGATGTACCTTATTTTTCAGTTGGTCCTATCGTCTTGGTCGGTACCTTGAACTCCTTCATCCACATAATAATGTACTCGTACTACTTCGTCGCTGGACTTGGCCCTCAATACCAAAAGTACCTCTGGTGGAAACAATATCTGACCTTAATGCAACTGGTAAGAAATATTTTTTAATGATTTATTGCTTAAATTGGTTATTTTTGTCATAAGTATAGACATGGTTAAAGAAATTATAAAAAAACTTGGTATGTATTTTTTTAAAATTATCAAAAGTTTAAAATCAAAATAATAAAGATTAATTTTATATTGACCGGCGCCTTTTTTGGCTCTTTGTAAGAGTGCCAACGCGAGTCTCCAATATTAAACTTCAGGCTTGAACATGTTTAAGAGCCTCCTATAAGAGACTAAAATCGTCTAAAAGATTAGTCTAGAAAGTTTTTTCGCTGTTGTCTCCGAAGCTTTGATTAACATTTCTGCTGATATTTTTTTATCTTATGACAACATCTATGCATCATATTTATATCTTTCAAAGGAAATTGAATAAATTCACAAGCTCTAACATTTTTGTTCCAGATCCAATTCGTGATTGTGATCATCCACAACTTGCTGGCTTTGTACAATTCCCATTGCAACTATCCGAAACAAATCCACGTCTTTATAATCATGAATACCGGATATATTTTCTATATGTTCAGTCAATTCTATTACGAGAGCTACATAAAGGCTAAGCCTAAAAAGGATGATGATGGAAAGACGAAGATCCAAGCTCAGGCCCGTCAAGGAAAGCGGTTAAGTGTTGGACAGTAGAAAGATAGAAGAGATAGATTATGTAAACATTTTTAGGCATAACTACGAATACTCAAGACATTTTAGCGTTTTAAGTTCAGTGATCTATGCTACCTGCACGAAACATTATTTGTTGTTATTGGTACAATGATTTCTAGTTAAGTCACAGTGTGGGCCATTATTGTTTAATGATTTTATGGCTGTGTGTTAGCTATCCTTGACAGCTGCTCCCGTTGACAAATGACGTTCTGACCGACGAATTGAAGAAAATACTCGTAACTAGAAATAAAATTCTCTTTCTAATTTTATACAGTTAACGAACTGAAAAATAAAATGGTTTATATTAATATATTCTGATACCAATATGGATCGAGGAACACTTTAGATTTCATAACTATCCAGCCAACAATGTGTTTAGTTTTCAGCTACAAAAATTATAATTATCATTATTATGGACGTGCCTTACATTTATGTTTTAAATTAAATAAATATTGGATTGCCAAAAACATAATTGTAATATCCCATGTAAAAATAGATGCCTCAGTGCTGGTTTGATTTGTGTGAGCATTAATCACAATGCACATTGCCGATTTCACATTCCAATATTTGGAATCCAGGTTTCCTTACGATGTTTTCCTTTCCAAAATATAGATTAATGAAATATATTATTAAAGTAAGAAATATACGAAAACTTAGTACTTACCTATTTGTTTTATTTCTTTATTGTTATTTAGAATTCGTAAGTAAGTTTTAGATACGTATAAAAACTAACTTATGAATTCAGGTTGACAAAAGATACAACCACCAAATAACCCGAGACCTTTTACTTGGCAGTACTACATTCTTACGACTAGGCTATCAGAGCTTCATTGTGGGTAGCTTTATAATGGCTAGTTAATAATATATGATTCATTCTGTGCCATTTATCACTTTGTCTAAATTGAGTAGATATTATACAAGGTTATTGGCAAATCGCATATTCGTCGCGACGTTACAGAAGGGTCCTGCTTGATTCGTAGCAGGCTGGATTCGTAGAAGGCTGGATTGAACGTAGCCTGAATTCGTAGCAAGCTAGATTCGTAGCTGGCTAGATTCTAGAGTGGTAGCAAGCGTGTTAGTGTGCAGACATATTACGGCACGACAACAAATGGGCCAATATTTGCGAAGATTTTTCCCAAACCATGTCGGATTCGGTATTTTATATTGAACCGAAAAAAACTCTTTAACTGGATGAATGAAACAGACTGAATGAAATAATTATTCCTTCCTTAGCTCATTCTTTGTTATTGCAAGTGCTTTAAAAACAAAAAAAGACACTTGAATTATATTGTCATAATATTTATAAAAGCATGTCATATGAGTATTGAAAAATCAATATAGAATAGGAACTGCGTGGTGACGCTACGTGAATAATATTTTACGATTGCAAATATTGCAGTGCTTAATTGTAATTAAAACTGATTACTTAAGCAGCTGTAGATACTCAAATAACAAGTTACTTTAGTTAGTATTCTCCATGTTGATGGTGTTAAGAATAAAAATAATTGAAAACTATATTTTGTTACAGTTTGATGTAGTGAGTAATTTGAAACTAAGTAAACAGAGTTTTATTTTTAGAAATGAGACACAGATGCACATAAAATTAGGTATTTGAATGCAACTAAAACTTCATCATTCAATGTTTTGGAACAAAACGATGACTTCATTTTTACTTGAAAATAATGCGTATCCTATTTAATCGCGGTTTGGCAAACTGACGTCATTTTTAATATTGTTATCTTTACTTTTGTTTTTTTTGACGTTTAAAATTTAATAAAAGTATGTTTTGGTAGTGTTTCTGACGTTGTACTACAATTATCATTGTATATAAAAATACTTGTATTAAATGTTATTAAGATCATGAATGGATGTTACGTAAATAATTCTCCTGTACAAATTTTAATCGGCTGATGATTAATTTGTATGCAAACATATTTGAGAATTGAGTGATTTATTTATAATCTTTTAATTGACGGGCCTGTTGGTCTAGTGGTTATTGGCCCTAACCGCTATACCGGAGGTTGTGGGTTTGTTTCCCACCCAAGAAAAATGTTTGAGTGATGAGCACGATCATATTTTGTTCTGGTAGTCTGGTTCTTTCTGGGTGTAATTTATCTATGTATGTTTGTATTTAGAAATATAATATAAGTATGTATATCAGTTGTCTAGTAACTAATCATAGCACAAGTTACTTACGTATACTTAATTTGGGACTAGATGGCGTTGTTGGAATGTTGAGGAATATATCAATTGAATGGACATATTCAGAAGCGATTGTAAAATTATGATCGTGCTTTGTTGATTACAACAACTTGAAAAAAAAACTGATACAAATTAATTATTTTTATTAGGCCATCGTCGAACCCTGATCCCATAGTAATTAATGCGAGAGGGTCATGAATGAACTACAGAGACAAGGCCCTCATGGCCGAATGTAACATATTATCAAATAGACATAAAAGAATTTAAAACTACATTTGTTTGGTGTATTTTTTTTTGTACTTAGTAAAACTGTTTAACTGTAAAGCTTAGTAACAAGCTTTAAACAAATTTAGAACAAACTTTGGCGTTTAATATTAGTATAACCTTATTTAATATAAAAAAAAAGTTTCACCAAATTCTAATCAGCGATAAAATTGGTCATCACACTCTACTTGTGAATAAAACGTAGAAATTCCATCGAAAACCACTAACCGCTGCAATAAGTGGGAGCTATTCGCTCTATATTTTTATAAGCAAGCAAGTCAGAATCCGAGATTAAGCCTTCTCGAGTCCAAGCCAGACCATTTGCCACCTCACAACTTTATTGTAATATGTAGTTCCATTTAGAAATAAAAGTACAGAAGGCACTGTACTTAGTAATCATTTTTAAAGAATTTAAATGATAATTTGATACTAATTATGAAGGTATTAAAGTCTTTAATCGATGACCTACTTAATTGTGATCTTTTAAAATTATACTTATTTAATGATTTGGATTAGTGATGTCATTGAAATGAGTTCTGACGCAAAACTTATAATTCACAAATGTCATTTTGCACTTAGGTCGTTTTAAATAGAATTATTCATACAGAAATAGATAAATGTATATTAATATATTTGTCATAAACTAAGATAATGTACCCAGCGTGTTTCCATAAAAATAGTTTAAGCTATTTTATCAATCAATGTTATAGTTAACTGAATGTTATAGTTATCGTATATGAAATTTAGTAAGGCAGTAAAAAAGTATACATAAGTAAAAAAAAACAAGTACTCGCTACGCTTATTCACTTCTACTGACAAGAGATGATGTCCGACAGATATCAGCCACGGCCGCGGCGGCCAGTGTTACTATGATACCAGTCAACTACGCGGGACATTTTAATGCACAAGCGTGTGCGCAAACACAGGTGCACTCTCTATTCCCTTTCTCTCATAGACTGATGAGACGGTAATCCGACACGACCGGAGAGAGATCAGGGGCAGGACCTAAATTTTTACGTGCTTTCCGAAACACGGAACAGAACGGAACAGAATCCACCTTTTACAGGAATATTTACTTTTAAAGAAAAGAGAGTCGTCGCTCTACACTGTGTAGAGTGACATCTCTCTTACACAACTGCAAGAATATTCCTTTAAGATGTAGTGTTAGACTTACTGGTTTTTAAAATATGAAACCAAAAACTTATGTATTTTTTCTTCTATTACCAATGTAATAACCGCATCAAACAGTGAAAAAAATCAAAAGGCGAGCGTATGCATGTTCATTATATGTAGACGTGGCCGAAATTGGAACTAATGCCATCACAGATGTAAATCTATAACTTTTAAGGTCACAGTTGATTCCTATTGAAAATATGCTAAGAAATATGCACACCAGCTCTCTCATGTTAATGTCATTTACGTGCCATGAGATCTGTTTGAGGAGGCCATATCACATCGAAAAAGGTTGATTGTCTACTTTGTAATATTAATTTACTACGAAACGTAGTAGAAAAATATATTAGGAATTAAAGTCAAAATAAATGTCACTTTGACTTACTAATGTCCTATTGCATTTTTTTTTTCTAATTAAATAATTTTAATTTATGTGCATTGATGTAATAATTGGTGATATAAAATCTAGGCATCTGAACTAAATTCGTGAAACAGAAAAGGCTATCAAGTCGTGAGACTATTGTGTGATAATAACATATTTTTAAAAATTGAAAAACTATTTTAATCTTAAATATAAACTATTCAACACAAGTTCTAGTGCAGACGAGGATCTTTACATATAAACAATAATTGTTCGCAGATTCACACAACAGATTTCAAAAATCAATAAAATATTTGAAAAAAATATAACATCAACTTATTGTAATCGTCATCAATTTCAAACAATACAAAATTGTAATATCCAACGAATTCCAATTAAATTATTATTATAAGTAGTCATTAATTAATAATGATTAACTAATACGTTCCATGGTATCTGAAATAGTTACACTTTCCTTATACCACGAGTGTAGCTCATCATGTATTGTATTGACAACGCCGCGAGGTGATCTTAGCTCGAAATATAAAACTTTTATAATTGTTTCATTGACATCAGTTGGGCGTTGGAGCGGGGAAGAGTAAGGCGAGACTGCGGGAGGTCATTAAAGTGACCAATAAAATAAAATATTTAATATATTACAAGATTATTTTACTTCAGTTGTGTATTGTGGTGTATTTGTGCTGATAGTAAAATGGCGGTCGTCCAAAAAGCGATACAAGGATATCAATATGTGTTCGAGGAATTGCCTGGTATGATATTATTTTATATTATTGTTTTTGCACAATTAAAAGATTTTGGATTTTTGTGGAAGGTAATTAGTGAAGTTAATAATTAAGCACTAGTAGACCTAAGGTCATTTAATTATTTTTTGTATTTTTTTTAAGGGTGATTTTTTTATTTGGTTAATTAAAGTTTTTTAGATAAGTGTTAAAAATTTATATTTTAAGTTATGATACCAATAAAACTAAATTTTCAATATTAATATTCTTAGAACTTTTGAGGTAAATACTATTTTAATCATAAAGTACTAGCAGCAAAACAGTTTTAATAATTAATGCAAAAGTACAATATTGTGAGTTTCGAATAGTGTACTTAAGTTAATGAATTTGTGAACGTGACCCAATTTTAAAACGCCCTATATATACTTTCGGTAATACATTTTTGAAGTTAATAAAACAATGTTTTATGTCGGAGCTTACACAAACATCTAAAGTCTATAAATACATTTGAGTGTATTATTAGATTTTGAATGTGAATATTTAAATTACTGAATTTTTTGTCTCATAAAACGTCGTAAAATTGTAAAAAAATCGAAGGCCCGTATCTCAGGACCGGCTTCCTAGGCCAATAGTTCTGAGAACCTAAATTGTTGCTAGGACCAAAACTAGACCGATGGTGTAAAAAAAATCAAAATTAAAAATTCGACCATAATTTCTTTCCTAAAAATATTTCTCCATAGCGCCCCTAAGGCTATGCACTCCAACCCAATCTTGGAAAAAGAAACCTTCAATTCAAATAGACATGAATACAATAAGACTAAAAATACATTTGTTGGCTAATATACACGTAAATTCTGTTTATATTTCCAGATCCTCGTACCAAAGACTGGTGGCTAGTAACAGGACCAGGCCCCCTACTCACGATATTAGCAACCTACCTATATTTCTGTATAAAAGCAGGACCAAAATACATGAAGGATAGAAAGCCATACAATTTGAAGAATGTTGTCATGGTGTACAATATCATGCAAATTGCTTTAAGTGTATTTTTGTCTATCAAGGTGAGTACCTACAAATTTTAGTCCAGTCTTAATGTCGGGTCTTAGCTACTTGCATACCAAATTCTATCAAAATCGGTTCAGCCGTTTAAACGTCAAGAGGTGACAAACGTACATCAACGTATCATCATCATCATCAGCCCGTTGCAGTTCACTGCTGGACATAATCCTTAACGTATATTCACTCAAAATCTTTAAACTTAAAAAAAATCATTATTATAATAAATTTGTCGTTTAGTAAAACACGGCCGAATTTAAGAAAACTTCGATACAGTGACAAAATATATTATGTACATAACACGCCGTAAACAGTGGTATCGCCAATTACTACCGTGCGCGAAGTGTCGCGGGTTCGATCCCCATGTAGGACAAGAATTTACGCGTCCCATAAATTAATGCTTGTTCTGAGTCTGGGTGTTTCTGTGCATGTGAATTAAATGTCTATGAAACCCCCGCGACACAAAGATTAAATTCCTAAGTCCAGGAGTCGGTAAAAAAAGAAATATATTTTTGTCATCATAACCGCCAGCAAACTATCTATAGCTGGTTTTGAACATACGAGACTATGTTGTAGAGGACATAATACAATGTTAAATATGTCAAATGAAGAAAGTTCACTAGAATCTTATTCGAGTATTAGAAATCGTTAATTTTAATTACCTACTGTAATGAAAATCGTGCTTTTTATTGTCAAGTGCGACTTAGCAATTTTATTGATTGAAGTCTGATTTCTCCTGAAGTCATAGAACTAGTTTAATACCGTCGCATTGCTCATATAGATAGATAATGAATGAAAAACTAACTGTTACCCGCGACTTCACCCACACGAATATCGGTTATAGCTACTAAAAAATCATACCAGTGATTGACAGACAATCGATTAAAAAATAGCGTATGTGTTAATCTAGGGTAGCAGCTAACTCCATACCAAATTTCATTAAAAGTGATTCAGCCGTTTGAGCGTGAAAAAGTAACAAACATTCATCCATATTGACAAACTTTCACGTTTATAATATTTGTACAATTTTCGTTGAATCAAAAGTTTAATCATCCGTTCGATTCCAATTAATTTATTCTTTGACCCAATTTTCGTGCGACGAATACTTTTATTTACTGCTATAAATGCATGATATTTTTGATCTGGCTAAAGGTAGAATGAATGACTAAAAGCATAGACTCGAGGTCACGAGTCAAACTGCCCGGGCTTTAACTCATCAAGGATTTTAATCATCAAGGTTGGGTTTGAAACTAGTCGGACTATCCCGATAAATACGCGTGAGTAAACCGTTAACGTATGATTATGAGCGTTTAGTTACTTTATGAATACATATTGTTTTTTCTTTTTTTGTTATCTGGAGTGAAAAGCTAATAACTTCATCCTACGCTGAGGGCACAATGTGGGGATATGTCGGACACCCACCGACCAAAAACACCCCGGGCCCCTTTTGCTTAAACCGGGATCACTCACGCGTACTCTACGCGACTTTGGCTGAATGATAACATAACTATCTTACCTTATATTAGTGTACGTTATGTTTATGTTAACATTAACATTAACATTCATTATGATACTTTCATACTACAGGTAGTCAAAAAGTATCAACATAATATATTATAATTATGAAACCGTCTCACAAAAGTTATTATAATAAAACTAAACAATCCTTTGTAACGATGTCTTTTGTATTTTAAATGTTATATTTTTCATTTCCAGGGCCTTAGGTATGTCTTCACGGAGCGCTACAATAACAAATGTTACTCCATCGATTATTCAAACAGCCCCACTGCAATGGAGGTTAGTTTTATTCATTTTACTTATTTATTACTAGCCTAAGATGTCCCACTACTAGGCAAAGGCCTCCCCACAATATTTTAATCTCTTATCTCTCTCAAGAGCCTAAGGGAAAAGTTCGGTAAGAATGAATCCAGATCATCTCGCCATCTCTGTTTGGGTCTGCTTCGCTGACGTCTGTTTTATATTAGGTAATTTTCACTTACCTAAAGTGTCGCGAAAATTATAATATACCTAAAGAGTTTTATTAAGTCACCATACCCCTGCCCTTATCCCAAATAGTATTTGGGGTCAGCGCAACATGTTTTCTTCTTTTCCACGCATCCCAATCTGAAGAGTTTTCTTAAATACGAACTGAAAAATATTTTTTGCGCTAGATTGATACAAATGTCCATGTATCCCAAAAACGTTCGATACAAGAAATATTGCGCAAGTTGCAGTACATTGCAGTCTATGATCGATCATTTACGATGTCATGACTATGCGCCTCCGTCTTGTACTGCAATTCAGACATTATTCTCATCTGAATAAAATTTATCGGATAATTGTTTGGTGCGAGTAGCAGCAGGTATATGAATTAAGTATATTAAGTCGTCTCGTACAACACAAAAGAAAAGAGGTATAGAGTAATATGAAAATTATACCTACATACATAAATAAATAAAAAATAACCTTGAAGCGACAACTCGTAAAAACCTACCGAATATAAATTATGGTAATTTTGAATTGCTAATGAAAATCTGCTTAAATGTACGCCGTAATGAATTGGTATATGGCCCTTTAATTGTACAAACAGTTGGCCCAATGCTAAGCACAGGCATATTTCCCTAAAGGTAAAAAATAGCATTTATTGAACTATTGTCTTATATACAAATGGTAGTTTGCGAAGCTCTATAAATAATTTCAAATCAATGGCTATTAACATTGTCGGTATCCTGTTATAGTTACAATACATGTGTCACCTTCATCTCATCTACATTCACGTATTTTCGTGTCTACCTATGTAACGGTATTGTTTTGAATTTATAATTTAATAATACAACTGTTAATATTCGAGATGACATGTCCCATATTTACTTATTTAAAAACAAAACAAATGAACTTCATTTTGCTAAGGATCACCACAAATTACTGCAATTTTTGCGAGAGTCAGACAACATTCTACGAAGTGATGTTATTTTAGTACGAATAGGTCTTCATTACACATTGAAATATAAAAAAAATATATTTCAATTTACGCTATCCAATTATTGAAATTATAATGATGAACAGTCGGTACTTTTTATTGCAATTTTTGTCATTACTTTAAACAATAAGGAATGTTTTATTACATTGTTCATTACAAGCTTGAGGATATTAATAGGTGTTTAGATAAAACCAGGAAGTAACGGTTTTAGATTGAGTGCAATTTAATATTATTGAATTAATTGGATATCCCAGTGACGCGAAAAACTTATGATAAGAATATATTAGTAGATGTCCCATCACATTTTAGATTAAAGTTCTCAGCAAGGCCTCTGCTTGTTGGACCTGTGTCCCTATGTGAGCCTTTTGAAATAAACCAGGTCGCCTTCTATTAAGTTATCTCAAGAACTTCAAAAGTCGAAAGAATAAATAAAAGTTCTCGAATCCAAAAATCAATAGTATCAACAAATTGACAGGATACATATTGAAACACGAATATACATATTGGTATGACAGTCGCATATAAAATACCAACACGGGCTGTTATAAGCTACAGGGTAAGCTAAAGACTTAAGACTGAAGAAAATTATCAGAAAGCTATACATTAGGCTGTTTTGAGATTATATAAACTCGAATTGACGAAACCCATCAACATCAAATTTTAAGGACAACACAGAACACAGTAGAGCTAACACAAATTTTAAATGAGTAAATCATTTACTGTATAACTGCCACCTTAAGTACACACAGGATCGTTAACGTAGCGATTGCTCATTGTTTGCTCTCAAACAAATTCATTAGGAAAACATAAAGCACGAAGCAATATTGAATTAACTAATATTTGTACGGTGATTGTTTGAAAACCGTCATTGACTATTACAATATTGACGTAGGAGAGGTCAAAAAATCCTGTAATGACATACGGAATTAGCAACAAAATTGTAAATGCTAATGACTTTGAGTCTTTGGCAAAAGTTGAAGTCTACAAAAAAAAATCATGAGATAGTTGAAACCTGACAGATAAATGGATAAATGAACGGCTATAGAACTCTAAAAAGGGTACAGGTACTGTTGAATCTGAAACACAAGTATTTTGATAGTTGAAATAGTCGTAATTGCACTTAAAATAGGTTTGGTTTTTAGTCGCATCCCGTGGTGTTACACCTAAGCGCTACGGATAAAAAGTAGATTGTGAATTAAAACCAGGATCTTACCTACAATATTCATACATGGGTGTTACCTTATTTTAAGCAACATTGATCTAAACGATGGACCCTTTAAGAGCAACAAGCATACATACATTGTTTACAAACTTTCGCGTTTATATTATTAGTAAGGACTTGGAGGTTTGGAGTATTAAACCGTTACTACTGGTACTGGTGGTCTTGTACTTTTGGTAGTAGGTACGAATATTACTTTTGATAATCAACTTCTTTCTCCCTTTCAGTGGGCTGGAGGCGTCTGGTGGTTCTTCTTCGCGAAGATCACTGAACTGCTTGACACCGTCTTCTTCGTTCTGCGAAAGAAGGACAGACAGGTCACGTTCCTACATTTATACCATCACACGATTATGCCAATTATCGGATGGATTGGACTTAAATACGCTGCAGGTAAAGAATAAATTTTAAAATACGAATAATTTTAAATAAAAGGTTCCACGAGACAAAAAATCTCATCAAGTAGTACATCACAACAGGGTTTTTTAGATCACTTTTTATAATCATTTTGATACTAAAAATGTTTACAAAATGCTAATGTTGTAATTTAACGTGATACAGGTACAGACAAAACAAAATAATTTATGAATAAAAAACAGTACCTACTTAAACTAAAAAACTAAATTATGCCAAAGAAATAAAACTTTAAGACCATTCATTTGTTTTTTGTCATCCATTCAATCTAATTCACAAATTCATTAGTTTTTAATAAGTACCTAAATATTTTTGTTTACCAGACATTCTCTTCCTTCTTTCCTGTACGTATCTGATCCATTTTTGTGGGTTTTCAGGAGGTCAAGCGGTACCTGAAGGCTCTATAAACGCATTTATCCACGTCGTGATGTATACTTACTACCTCATCGCCGGCCTTGGACCCCAATACCAGAAGTACTTGTGGTGGAAGAAGCACCTCACTACTATGCAATTGGTAAGTTTTAATACTTTACTTTATATCTTCATCGAATAAATTAACACGGCTCCTGTTTCAATCATCCGTCATAGATGCTAGAGGCTAATGATGATGATGATCCTCACAATCCTCAACAACAATATTTACCATTTCAAGTTCATTAGTAGACTGAACGGATAGCCGAGTCGTATAGGTCACCGAACCAATTACCACTGTGCGTGACGTGCCGTGTGTAAATCCCCGCGCAGAACAAGTATTTGAGCGACCCACAGATGCTTATTCTGAGCCTGGGTGTCTTTGGGCATGTGAATTGATTGTCTCTAAAATCCCCCGTGACACAAGGATTAAATTCCTCAGTATGGGACTCGGTTGTATAAAAAAAAATAGTATTTTCTCACTCTCATTTGTCGCACACTTCAGTCTGCATTGACAAGAAGTATTTGACGTACCGCTTTGGAAATAGAATGTTGTTTGACTCGTTGCGTTCCTTGCAGAACAAAACCGTCAACAGCCGTACAAGAACAACATTTTGCTAAGTGACGTTCTAAAACGTATATTTATTTCTTCATTTCACTTGACAATAAGTAATAGCATGACCTTACACGCAACATTTTGCTCAATATAGTTCTGAAGTGTGTCTTAGTAAATTCAAACTTGGTTTACTTTTATGCCAAATACTATCACCTACAGTGCAACAACCAGAGCTGGTAAATTTATATGATGTAATTTACTAATTTCTAAGTTATTTATAGTCACGATTTTAGTCTAACAATCATTTTTTTCATTAGCATTTACCACAACATCATTATCAGCATTAATTTTTGCTTTTAGATCCAGTTCTGCATCGTAGTCTACTTGAATGTCAACAGTTTGGCATCTAGCAACTGTAACTACCCCAAGTATCTCAGCTGGTTGGTTATGTTCAACTGCATGGCCTTCTTCTATATGTTCGGCAAATTCTACTACAACAGTTACGTGCGACGAGGAGACAAGAACCAGAAATCTGTAAAGAGTAACTAAGACTTGTAGTAAAAAAGTATGGGATGTTATTAGTTTCCTTATCATTTGTGAAACTTCGGAATTCTGGTGAAGGACTCACATTTAGCCTTATGGGATTGTGATTATAAAAGTGACGTGAAGCATGTTTTCGTGCTATGTGATATTGTAAAGTTGAATGAAGGAAAACGAATTTGCTGTTTTGTTTCTGAAAGGCGTTTCAACAAATAATTACTTAATTATTGTTTGTTTGCCGATAATATTTAAATGAGGATATATAAGACACGTATTTGAATTCTAAAACAAAGTAGACAACGTAATATTTAGTTAGAAGTCTCAAACATGACGTTAGGTATTAGTACATGAGTTCTCACATAGATGGCGCTTTTTACGTTTTGTAAAATAGTTGACGTCCCATTAAAATATGCAAATTATTATTTCGTGATTAAAGTTGGGTTTAAAATTAAGTATTCAACAGACACTTCGGCTTTTGAACTCGATGTAACGTTAGTCTCAAATACTTGACGATTTTGATAAATAAGCGAATGCCATAGGTAAGAAGGTTCATGTACACGTAGGTATAGAGTTACAAGAATCATTTAGCAATTGGATTAACATGTGGGTGTTGGTGTGCATATTTCCAACAAGAATCAACTCAACTGCCTGTCTGAAGTGATGATGTTTCATATACAGCGTGTATATTTGAACGACGGACTTATTGAAAGAGGGTGGTCAGTATTCGATTCTCGTCACAAATATGTCAAAAAACTAAGACCTTAATTTTTCATATAATTATCCGATAAAATACAGTATTTATGAACACAGAGCGCAAAATGCCTAATATCACGCGCCAAACACGTGCCTCTCCTCCCCGCGCCCCCCGCGCCCCCTCGCGCCCCCCGCGCCCCCGCGCCACCCTCTCTGCTGACCGAGTAACCGCCAGTCTATGCGCACGCGCCGCTGCTTTCGTATTGCGTAATCATTCCCGTTTACCAAATTCGCGTAAAGTGCATTTCCTAGTGTTAGGTACCTACCTAGTCTGTAGTGTAATAATGTCGTCGCAGTATTCTAATGAAGAATGTTGGAATATGGTTCGTGCTTACACGCTATCAAATGATCGTGTGCGAGCTGCAGTCAATTTGTACAGAGAAATGTACCCCATGCATGAGGAACTTGGGGTTAACGACCACGAACCTAGAGTGAATATTTGTCAAATTTAAACAAACACATTTTATTCACTGACGAAGCCACATTCACAAGAATGGGGATTTTTAATGTGCATAACGAGCATTGGTGGAGCAACGAAAATCCCTACGTAACGCGACAGGACGCTTATCAACATCGCTTCAGTGTAAATGTGTGGGCCGATATTTTAAATAACAATTTAATAGGCTCTTATTTCATTGATGGACGATTTGACAGTGTATCATATTTAAACATTTTAAATAATGTAGTGAGTGAGATGCTGGAAGATGTGCCATTAAATATCTACCGGGACTTGTACTACTAACATGACGGAGCGCCCGCGCACTATCAGGTGCGCGTACGTAAGTACCTAACATTACATACATTTTGGTGACAAGTGGATAGGTCGTGGCGGGCCCGTGCCATGGCCCGCACGCTCGCCAGATCTCACTCCGTCAAATTAATCGTCGTAAATACTCAAATTATTAACCGTTGTAAATAGGTGTGATTACACTTTTTAAATACGATAGTGCGTCACGTCTTATGAAATTTTACATTGCAGAATGTTTATAGTTTGATGTACCTAGATATTTTTGCCTGTCCTAAGCCAGATTTAAAGTATGAAGGGAAAATGCATTCATACCTACGTCGGCGTCGGTCATTGACCGCGCATATGTTCTGCGCTTATCGCAAGGTTGTTAAAACGTTGCGATGTTTTTAGGACTTTTTTGGAACGATTTTGTTCGTCATTAATCAGGGTTTTTTTATTGTTTATACGTTTATTGGTGAAGTCTATGCATAAACTATTGGTGGTTTGAATAAGTCCGTCGTTCAAATATACATGCTGTATTATTATGACAGCATTAGTTCCGATTTCGGCCACGTGCTAAAATATCCATACGTCGTTGAAGATATTATAAGTCGGATACAGACCTACGAATTTTCATGAATGCACGATCGTTTCTTAATGGAATTTAAATTATTGTAATATTTCTGAAGTTTTCATAAAATATTATAAGAAACATGATTGAGTCGTGTATAAATTATTAACTGAATTTATTCTTAATATAGTTGTAAATAGATATAAGTTTTAGGTGAGTAAACAGTAATGTAAAACAATGAAATGTATTTTTATTGATCTATTTATGTCCTATGCTGCTTATTTTTTTCCTGTGTGTGCTTAATATGTTATCTTGTGTACATTTCTATAAATCCACAAATGCTTGTTAGTGAAACCGTCTTAGCACAAAGATTAACTCTTTAAAGCAATAGACTTTTTAATTAGTGTTGAAGCTTGCAATAATATTCTAATTAAAATTCATATAAAGCAAGGCTATGAACATCACAAACTTTGTTTAATACATACAAATCAATTTACAGCAGAGAATTAAATTGAAACCGAATTAAATGAATTTAAATTTAGCAACAAATTAATATTCTAATTCAAAACATACGTTAACAATGTCCAAATTTGTAACTGTCTTGCGTATACACACGTCATCAGACGAGGCTAAACTATGTTTCAATATTTATTATTTTGGCAACAATGAATAACAATATAATTAGTAACCTGATTTTCTTACTTTATCTCTCAAAGCTCTCGAAAGGTAAGCTGCTAGAAAATCGACCCTGTTAAAAAGTTAAAACATTCAAGTTTGTAATATATTGTTTTATATAGTTATAAGAATAACACAAGACCTTTGTCTGGGACAGTTACAGGTCGGTATTGTTATTCAAATCATTTTTAAAATGTCAATGACCATAGTAACAGATTTTCAAAATACAATGACTTTTATTTATGTTAATTATTCCAATTATTCACTCTAATGTATAATCAGTATGATACTAAAAAAGCCTATGAGGATAGCACTCTCAACATTTATTTTTCTGTTTTGTATTTTACCATTAAAGTAAAGCAAGTGTTTAAATTGGAAGTGCTCACTTGCAACCATTTATACCAAAATCACAAAGTCAAGTAAAACAATGACTGTTTGACTACTATGAAAACATATCCAACTTGTTCTTTTAGTATTCATTTCATTTAACAAACAATAGACGCGTAAATAATCAACATGTAAATATATTTAAGTCCCTACAGGTGAATCAATTATCTTATTAAATTTAACTACTTTCGTATTAGTCGTATGATAGTATTCATTCTGAGAGGTCCATGAAAAAGAATATGTAAATTGTAATCTCTTTAACATCGATACTATTGGTGTTGATGATAGAGCCTGTGGAGTAGTTATAACTTTAAAAAAATAAGTTTCCATCATAAAGGTATCGAAATAAAAACAGTTGGAGAAACTGCTTCGGGTAGAAGCAAATTATTTGAACGTAGCAACAATAGCAGTGACTTAAGTGAAAATGGCGATGATACTAAGGAAGATGTGGGATGGATACCAGTTTTTGTTTGAGGAGATTTCCGGTAAGTGTAACATTGTTTGTTAATATCACTTAACCCTTAAATTTCATTGAGAAGAAAATCACAACGTTGACATTGCTACGCTGCCTAAAAAAAACCATAGTCATACATGTGCCAAACTCTAACTGTATTTTCTACTATTAGCTTAACTGCAAAATCATTTTATTTTTTCCTATTAAGAACCTGTTCTTTACAATATTTGGCTTATTTCAGATCCAAGATCAAAAGAATGGTTTCTTGTTGCCAAGCCATACGAAATCTTAACTGTACTCGGACTTTACCATATGTTCGTGTTCAAATGGGGACCTCAATTAATGAAAAATCGCAAACCGTTTAATATAGACAAGTTGATGATTGCGTACAATGCATTCCAAGTGGTGGTCTGCGTGATTATATTCGTGGAAGTAAGCTAAATATTCATACTATTATTAATCAAATTTATCGTAAGTGAGTAACTAAGCTACTTAATTAACACTATCAATAAAAAGGAGAATTAACAGTACGAAAAAGACTACGGAGAAAATCTAAATGAAGCTTTCTATAAGTTTAATCATCCACACGATATGATTTCTTTCTTTGTTATCCATAGACTGAATGACTGCAATACATCATAAGAAATAAAATAGTGCAAATATAAATAACGATTTAAATGTGAAGTATTTAACTAATTGAGTTTACTGCTAGACAAAGGTATTTCCCAAGGCACTCTACTCAGCCCGATCTTCACTTGCGTATAATTTGTAGATACTAACATTTTTTTTTATGGTTCCACGTTTTTAACTCCTTTTTTTGCAGGCACTTTACCTGGGATGGGGATGGACTACAAATGGGTTTGTGAGCCCGTAGATTTTTCCTATTCAACAAGAGCTCTAGAAATTTCAAGATTGACTTACTACTACTTTCTTGTTAAAGTTATAGATCTCCTAGATACGGTTAGTACTTTTGAATGTAATTTTCCTAGAAAAATCCATGAAAACATGTCTGGTTTTTCCACTTAGTTATTTTAAATATAACAGAACCAGAGTGCATCTAGCTTAATTGGCTTTTAAAACTACTTGATTACTGGCCCACCCAGCTGCTTAATGGTGCAATACTAATGTAGGTATTATACTTATTAACCTTTCCACTTGAAACGTTAAAAAAAAACTGCATCAAAATCCCTTACGTAGTTTTTAACATCTAATACTTTTACGCATACATAGGGACAGACAGCGGTAAGCGACTTTGTTTTTTACTATGTAGTGATGCAAACATTCAACTTCTTCTTATGACTGTGTTAAATAAAATCTATAGAAAAGTGTATATATAATTTGTCAGCATCTGAGACGAATGGTAGGAAATCTTTTCAAGGAGATTTTACAGAAATTATTCTCACTCATCTCAACGCAAACTACGAAAGCAACAACGCGTTCAAAAGTCTTTTGAACTTAAAACACTCTTATAAGAATATAATAGTCGAAAAGTTTAAAGGTACAAAGTCCTTTTGCTTATTGTTAGTGGCGCCCTCTACGCAAGCTTTGTTTATGTGAATTTGGAGTATTTTGTACGAGTAGTGTCGGACCAACATTCTTTAGTAGAAGAACATAATTTGTCAAACATATTATGTATCTGTATCAACACTTATTTTTATAAAATTCCTGAAGTAATGAAATTCATACAACCTTGCGTGAATGAACTACAAAGTGACCTTTAATGTAGAAAATTATCAAACAATGCTTGACGTCTTCCTTTGTATAAATATAGAAAATGACTGCGTGTATCTGTTTATATGTGGTTTTGAATATGTAAAGTATGTCAGCATCAGTTTGTGAATTTACAACGAAATTCTTCTAGATACTACTACTACTAAGTACATGTTTTAGTATCGACCGGTTTCTTTTTCAAGTAGGCCTTTTCAAGCACTTTCAAAACGTTATTGGCTCTAGTTGTGCGCTTCCAAAATGTCGTTCCTATGGAGAAGGACCGACAAGAAATTCCATATAAATTTACCAAAGGATATAACCGTTGGATTGCCAAGAAAAAGGTCGTAGTTTCCTATCCCCATATATTTCATATGTTCAAATATTTTTTCGAATTCATGTGTGTATGAGAAAGTAAATGTCACTTGCTAAAAATGATGAAGGAAACATCGAGAGTTAACCAGCATAGTATTTTTCAAATATGTTCGGCCACGTCAAAAGCCTATGCTATGCCAGTTTAATTCTGGCACCAGGTTTTACGACACCTATATGATAAAGAATGATGCCATTGAATACTTGTATGATATTCTCAATCAAGATCTATGTTATCACAACCTTAATCTGGGTGCGCATACCCTGATTGACTTCTACAATATTTTCATTTAAAACTGAACGCTTTTTCCAGATTTTTTTTGTGTTGAGGAAGAAGTTCAACCAAGTATCGTTCCTGCATGTCTACCATCACACTGGAATGGTTCTCTTGACGTGGGGTTCAACAACGTACATGCCAGGTAAGAATTGAGACAAATTGAATAACTGGTCAATCAATTGTAGCTTCGAAACGGCTTGGACGATTTTATGTTTTGCTGGTAGCTGACTATTAAAACAGTTTTTTAGCTCAGCTGACCCTTGCTTACACCGTTGGGCCTTTTTGGTGGTTTTCTTTTGGTAATATATTTTATAAAATCGTTTCAGTAATCGTAAAAACATACCAAATTTACAAACAGTACCACTTTGTTATATTAACACAGAGTAGGAGCACTAAACAATCTGTGAAAGAAACAAATAGTCCGAGAAAGAAAAATGTCGTTCACAAGTGGGCTCAGGTTACAAAATTGAAATCCACAATGACAATTACGATTCTGACTAAAGCTAGAAATAATTTTGTGACATCCTCACCTACTTAGGTATTTAATTAGGTACGCTTCAAAAAATATTGCTTGACCTAGCTGCTAGCCTTAATTTAAAAAATGAGCATCATTCTAACTTACACCTAGTTTCATTTGATGTAGGTGTAAAAGAAGAATCCAATCCTGCTGAAATTAAATCACAAAACAAGAATGTTACGAGTGAACGAACGATAAAATGTTTGGGTTCAAAGTTCAACGTTAATAGACGGTTGCTGACCCGATTCTGTGCTACTTTAAGTAACTCTTTAGAAATTTCAGTGTTTTCACAATGGTTTACAGGTTCTTCAAAATTATAATTAGAGCATTTAGTATTTGGTATTTCATCTGCCCTCATCACATTAAATGCCATTTTTAAGAAACTGTCTTGTATGATATTTTATTTTTAGCTGAACTCAGCAAGGCTGCTGGTTCGAGCTTTACTTAAGGAATTCATCATCATCATCTTCAGACAGAATGGTATAATAAAATACCAATTGTGGTATTTTATTATCTCTTGCCCGTCACATCCATTATTATAGCCTGTTATTTTATTATCATCTACTAGAGGAGAAATGTCAGAGTATATTTTTTTATATCTTATTAATTATTGAAAATTTAATGAAATATACGAATTCCTTTTTAGTTTTCATCGTCAAATCTTAAAAAAGACAAATAGTTTTTAAGTAGGTAGCTTTCAGAAGCTTCATTCAAATTAAAATATAAATGCCTTTTTTTAATTTAAAATCGGTGTACTTTGAAGCCTATTTCAGGCACTTTCAAAATTTATGGTACAAGAAGTTTGTTGCCTTTTTACCGTTCTTTATAATTTAAAACTATGTATTACGATTTCCCAGGTGGCCACGCGTCGTTGGTTGGAGTCATCAACTCAGTTGTACACGCCTTCATGTACAGTTACTACTTATTGACAATTGTGGTACCAAAGATCAAACAATACATGTGGATCAAGAAATTCGTTACGCAGTTGCAAATTGTAAGTATTCTGAAAGGACGATTTTATTAAAGACTAGCTGTTGCCCGCGACTTCGCTCGCGCAAATATCAGATTTAGTGGCAAAAGCATAACCCCTCTCTGACGCAGTCGGTTAAAAAGTAGCCTATGTGTTATTCCAAGGCGCCAGTTAACTTCATACCAAATTTCATCAAAATTGATTTAGCCGTTTGAGCGTGAAAGAGTAACAAACATCCATACATCCATACTTACAAACTTTCACGTTTATAATATAAGTATAGATATTGCAGATGCTTTAACCGTATAAAAATAATTCTAAGTTTAATCAGATTCAACCAATTTGGTATTTATTCTTTTATCGCATAAATAAAAAATAATTACAGTACAGTAAGTTAAAATCTCGTATGACGTCACGTTTCAATACGGTTTTAATGACAAGTGACTTTACTAGCCTCACTTCCATACGATTCAACGTCTTTTTACATGCTTTTATTTTTTATTAATCTGATTAAAGAAAAGTACGTCTTTTGGAAAATGTATGACGGATTAATTAATGTTTTTTAGTCAATGTCTTAATTGAAGTTCCTAATTGTGAATTTCCTCAAAATTCAATGAACGCCAAAATAAAATGAGATGGGGCTACTTCGATTTTAAAAATTACAACCCACAAGTAAACAAACGTAGTGATCAATTCTCGTATATTCTATCCAGAGTATTTGCCTAAAAGCCTGATATTAACATTTAAGTCAGTACCGAGTAGCATCCACGCATCACACACAATAGATGTGATGATAAAAGCAGTGGCGTGATACGCTAACAATCTTGCCATAGTCGCAGTCACTTATCCACTTTTCGGTGTGGTTTTATTCACAATCATGTTATTATCTACTTTACAAACATTATTTATACAGGTGAAACTTTGCTAATGTCTACAATTTTATGTTTCAGGTACAATTCTTCTTGCTCGTAGTACACATGTCGACAATTGTATTTAAGACTGACTGCGAGTATCCCCGATGGGTCAGCGCTCTGTTTTTACCACAAAACCTATTCATGCTGGTACTTTTCGTAGATTTTTACATCAAGGCATACGTTAAAAATCCAAAATTAAAACGAGCAAAGGCAAATGCTGAAGTACAGAACAATAATAATAATATCGAAAAGGTAAATAATAATGAAACTGATAAAGATTACAATCAAAATAATTTAGAAGGCAGAAATGGTAATGTTAACAATAATACATTCGCGGAAAATACCACATTTGTCAATGGAAAAAGTAAACCGAATGGTCATAAACAATTTAAAAACGAATAACAAGAAGCTAGCGATAGACAAAATAATTTAAAATTAGTTTATGTAAGTGTATTGAATAACAAAATAGTGCGTACATTGCAAATGTTGTGACAAAATAACACCTCGATATTATGTACATACATCAAGACAGGATTCCATTTAAAAATACAATGTAGAAGTTATTTAAAGCAAACCTAATAATGATATATTATTAGATGCTAGTATTATTGTAAAATGTATTCTCTTTGAATCATTATGGATATCAATAATCTATTGTACGTACTTATATTTAATTAATAGCAATAATTAAGGTATTTAAGTAGATATAAAATTTAATGTAGACAAGGATGCAGTTTTATTATCTTCCTTTAGGCCCTATAGCACGTTAAGTAAAGCAGCATATCAAAATTGAAAATCCATGCAATTGATAATGCACCAAATCAAAAATGAAAATGAACCAAAGGATTAGATACTATTTGAATTCTCCAGCTAGTATAGCGCAGAGCATGTGCGAGCGATCCTGTGATGATGGTTTTAGGCAGTAGGTGGTGCCCGGAGTGTTTTTAGTCCAACATAATATACTTAGGTACTCATGGACAATAAGGTACTGTATATTTGAAATCAAAAGTAATTAATTAACATTAGACAGTTTGAAATTTAAAGTTATAATACCAAGCACAGTAAACACAAATATTTCTAAACTAAAAAAGCTAGAAGTGCTTTAAATTAAAAAAAAATATTGGTTACAATCGTTCTTACATGAGAGTTCAAAAGTACTTGCTGGCTTGATCCTTCTAGATCCCGCTGGGTGCTCTAGTGTGGTCCTGACTGATATACCAGAAGTCGTGGGTTCGATTCCCACCCAGGACAAATGTTTGTGTGATGAGCACGATTAATAATTAGTTCTGTGTCTGGGTGTAATTTATCTATAGTATGTAAGTATTTAGAAGTATATAAGTATGCTTATCAGTTGTCTAGTACTCAGAATACAAACTCTGCTTAGTTTGAGACTAGATGGCGTTGTGTGAAAGTAATGTAAAATAAATAAAAAAAGGAATAAAAGCGAAGCCAACAGTAAATTTGGCGAGGTGTCGAACTCCATAGTTAGCCTTTTAAGGAAGACTAGCTGTTACTAAGTAATTCTGACAATACGAAAATACTGGTTAGAAATGTCTTATACTAAATATATTTACGAAGATATAAAGGAAAGAGGAGGTGGGAGAGAAGGTAGATTTTTCATTGATATCCAACGCCAATTTGAATCTAGCGCCATCTATTTTTTTTGAATGTAAAGTAGAGAATAAAAATGAAGTAGGCTTTTGTTAAAATAATTTCTGTGTAGTAATTAAAACGTAAACAAAGATTCTTTTTACTTAACGAACCATGGTTAGCCACAGAAAACAAGGATTTATAAAACTTTTCACCCAGTAAAAATTTTAAGCAAAAAAACATGAATAGTATGTAATAGAGTTAACTTCAAAATAAAGGTCTACAATATTTTCATTTAAAACTATTACAAAATACACTCCTGTGTTAGTAACTCTAAAAACGATTGACTGAAAACAGCGCCATCTATATTTTTTGCTTGGAACTAGCCTGAACCAGACAAGACATTACAAAGTGCAAATCATTTATTACTTGTGGAAATATAAAGTGCAAGTTAAGGCTTGCGTGATAGTTTTCCGTGCATTACCAACCCAATCAATCTTCTAAGGATGCCAGCGAATAATGATAGTGTGACTAGATTGGTCGTTCAAGTAGCTAAGGTCTTTTTATACGCGTTTGAGACAAAGTTAAACGATGACTCTAATTTAATTACGTTAAGAATGTAGTAAGTTGATTGGTGCAGTTTGATTTTTGGTGGTAGGCTATTACCTACTACATAAAACTTTTTTCTGGTGAGAAAAAACTGATAGCTGTCAAAATAAATCAATATTTGTAACTGAAGAAATAAGCCTTAACAACATGGACTTATTTAATATAGCACATCATACACCATTGCTCGAGGCCTGTAACAGTATGCATATTTTTGACATTATTAAAGAGATTCAAAGTATAGAACACAATTCTATACAAATTGGTACTTACTTTTTTACAGCATACGTGCCAGTATACGTTCTACGTTCGGTGCTCTATGTGGCTACTTGACAACTTGTTTTATCTAACAAAATAAGAACAATTGAAAACAAAACACGTCGTGACCTATTTTCATGCAATTCCCCACATTAAATTGAAAAACCTCTTTAGTGATGTATGCAAAAAAAGTTAAGTTAGAAATCAAAATATAACTCCTTGTAACCATTCAGAATTGGTTCAAACATAATTTCTAATTTGACCCACCAAGAAAGGTAATATAAACTCAGCTACGTTTAACATTCGCATTCGTTTTACACTACAGCTTGGCGTGCCAGTAGAACAATACAAATCCCTCTTGCATAACAGGTAACGAAACGTCCGATTTCAATCAATTACATAACCATATTTAAATTGTGTGAGTCACGCAATCTCATGAACTATGCAAGTAGGGTGTCTGAGGGTGTGCTGTCCGAGCCTTTGAGCGATGGATAGGGTATTCCCAGTTTTGATTACTGGTCATTGACGTTATATACATAGATTGATATATAGACATATATTGATGTCAATCAAGTAATTGATTCGTCAAAAAGTATAAGCTGATAAGTTTCGAGTAGATTTTAATTGTCATTTTGTGATTATTCACTTTCAACAAGGCCTAAAACTATGTTGTCTTGTTTGGCAAATTCTGTCTACCCTAGGATTTTTTTTTATATTCCACCGATGTGAAATTCGACGTGGCATAAAAAAACAAAAACTAACCAATGACAAGATAAATAAAAGTGCATAATTTTCTTATTTTACCGTCGATATTGCCTATCTCTTTAATTTTTAAACATGCACCACTCTTTTCTTCTTTTTCTTTAATTTTAAAACATGCACCACTTTTGACCACATTTAAAATTCAGAGATAGCCGTTGCAAATTCTGAAATATTTAGAAGTGTACCCAGCCTGGACAGGACAGTATTTTATACAACACTTTACCATTAATGTACTCGAGCAGTATATTGTAGTCCTTGTTTCAGCAGCTAAAGGTATTGTATTGTAATCAAGGTCGATGAGAGTTGTATTTATTAGGAAAGGTTAGTTCGTCAAGCGTACATTACAGCTCCAGTCCCTATAAGTGTGTTAATAAGTAAGTGTTTGAATCGCCTTTCCCTGTTGTGAGCCCAGATAGTGAAGTTAAATGAAGTGGACGACCAGTGCTTGTACTACCTCTTGAAGCAGAATTATTGGTGTTGCGGAAACCGCATGGTATACTTAATGAGGAGCATCTCCAAATTTGTAAGAGTTATTGTGTAAAACTAACTTTTGTGCTTTCTTTTATAAAATTTGCCTACCACCTTTATTAATATGTAACCTGTGAATGAAAGGACGTAAATAAATTGATTTGATGCTCCGAGATTTTAACAGAGAAAACAAAGTCGGTTTTGGTACCAGTAATGGGTAATCTTATCATTCTTCGGGCACCAGTACATAGGAGTCACCGCTACCAGAAGCATTTGATCTCTAAGCGACTACCACTATACAGTTGGTGATAGTGAATAAAGTGCTTAAGGTCATAATGATAGCGATTCTATACAAGGGTGTATCAAATGTTAAAGGGAATAGATTAAGGTTACAGAGCTTGTGACCTTAAATGGATCTAAATCATCGTTGCCGTATAACCGTTATGTCTGGTAAAGTATGACAAACAATATGGAAAACTAAAACTCAAATGCGGAAAATTAGAAGGGGAATTCAGTAGTACATTCAGAAATTGGTATATTTTACTTTTTTTTCACAAAAGTAAAAAAAATCAAGGAGAACTTAAATGACAAATTAAATTTTGATATTAGTGAAGTAAATTTTGTTTTAAGTTTTTAGGACTCTACAAACCTACCAGGACCTGTCATTAAAATAAGTTTTTTGCAGTTGTGAAAGAAAGACACCGCTCTACATCGCTAGTGACATTTCGTGTCTACAACTGCAATTGTTTTACTTTTATAGGTGATAGTAGGACCCCTAGGTATAAAATGTCGTTTTAGTTAATCGCCACCCCTAGTCAATATCAAAGTGCATCCGGCGCACCCAGCTCAGTCCACCCCATTCTGTATATACCACTATAATATGATCTAAGTAATTGTATAAATCAGTTGACCGATTTTTCCTTTGGCAAAGAGGGTTTTTGCTTTTTTTGAGAATTTTGGTAACTGAAAGAATAACGGATTAGATGAAAAAGAACTTAAAAAAGTGGCGAAAATGGAATTGATACGACTACTTGAAACGGATGGAAATATCGGAAGCCTGTTACGTACCAAACGATGATTATGATGAAATATACATATTGTGAGATTAACAAATTCGAATAGTTATTCGTAAATCGTTAAATAATCGCTACCTTTTAACTGAACTAAGGCTTGCTTCGGGCAAGCATGGTGATCAATTATTATTGTGTTCTGCCATTCAAAATTGCAGCCAGTAATAAATGTGATGTGACAGAAAGCTCTAGAAGTATCGTCCTTGCTCTTTACTAATTCTCTAACATTCAACTGTCCATTCCTATAAACCTTTATTTACCTCGCATGACACAGTCGCGTTGACATGAAAGGGGTTGGCCAATTATTTACCAGACAACACGCCGAGTTCAACCATAGAGTTTAAGGTCTGCCAACATGTCCCAGTAATATTTTACTTGAAAAAATACCTAATCAAAATTTTACAAAAACATTTGAAGATCAAAACGGCTGCAAGAATATTAAAAATACCTATTTTCTAAGTAAATTTTGGTTCGCTTTTATACTAGGGTGAATGCAGACAAAAATTATGACTGCATGTAATAGCAAGCAAGAAGTTTGGCTATCCCCAATCCGCCTACACGGCAATCTCGCGCCGCCGAATCCGAATCGCTTTACCGATCCTTCCGCGTCAAATAAACACTTTTTTATAACACAGTCGCCAATATATTTAATTAGCCCAGGTAACAATGAAAGTGTAAGTGAAGTAGGACGACACAATATCTTAGGGACTGGTTACTACTTATGTCTGTTACATCGCGTGCTATGCGCTTATTTTATGTGTAGAGTCGGTCGATACGCCGCAGTGCTGTGTAAAGCGCCGACCCTAACGCACGGACTGAGTTTGGCTTGATTTAGTTCAGAGTTCGTGCCGACGGTGTTGCGTTCGAAAATTCTCTGGTAAGTCCGTTAATTGTATTTTAAATCGTTATTTCTTTGTTTTGTGTTAGAATAATATTTATTTTCAATGAAAAGGTCAGAATTTTGTGCTGAAAATGAGAATTAGGTTTTCGTGAAAATTTGTGTTTGGGAAAATTCAATTACAATTAGTATACCTCTCTAATATTTACTAATTGCGTTTGGGATATAGTGTTGACGTGTATTGTGTAATTATCTAAAAAATAATATTGAAAATAAAATTTCGTAACAATTTTCCGTAAAGAAAATTCTTTCAGTTTATAGCAGTAATTTTAGATTCCGCTGCCGATAATTTGATTAAATTTATAACACGATAAAAAAAAACTCTTTATCTATTAATTTTATTATAGGATTTATAAATAAAATAGTAGGAAAAATTTGAAATGAGCCTGATTTCATTAAGCAGTTTTACGGGCAAAATGAAAATCATGGTATAACTTTTAGTGGAAATCGTTTCTTGCTTCTTTGATTTAGTTAAGCTTTATCTATTCATTTTCAAAAAGTTTTTATAATGGTTTTTAATTAAATGAATGTTTTTATTTTCTTATTTACCTTAATATTAGAAATTCTTTTAGTTATGAAGCATCTAACGTTTCAAACTACAAACTGCGGATCAAGGCACTGCCTACTGCAAACTGATTATTTAAATAATTTAAAATTTGTTTATTATTATCAACAATTAATAAACATGCAAAATAAATGTTTTGAAAATATTAATAAATATTTAAGAAAAATATATTTTACGTTGACCACGTAAAAGTAGCACATTTCATAGGATTTTTAAAAGAAACTTTTTTGGAACCTTTTAAGTGCGATATTCATTTTGAATAACATATTTTCTTGCAGTAGTTTCGTTTGGAAAAACTATCTAGGTCATGCGTACGGTTGATAGAACAATGAAAAAAAATTAAACTCCATCATTTAAAAGTGTTTACGAAATTTAATGAAAATGACATTTAATATTATAAGTGTTTAAATACTTGTACACAAGTATAACTTTCATAGCACCAGTTAATATTTACGTTTTACATGTATAATTGCAAATTTCCAGGTCTATTTTTAGTCCATACTGTTTTCCGTGTTTTAAAATAGTTCAAATTAGAATTATTACAAAGTTAATTTATTATTACAATACAAAAAAAAATGTGTTTGACATTTTTTTTGTATTGTAAATATCCACTCTATTTCTGAGTACTAGGCAAACAGGAATGCAAGGACTTAAATCAGTGCTGTTTATTCTAAATAAGTATCCTTACTGAGCTCCAACAGATTAGTGCGAAACTGATGCATGCGTCATGAACGGATGCCGACTGTAGAGACTGGTCATCTCTTAACGACTATTATTATCACATTTATTTAGATCAGACTACTTTACTTTTAACCAAGTATTGTCATAGGAACAATGGATACGATACAACACATTTTATGTTTTTTATTAGTGGTTCTATTTATCAAATTATACAAAAATAGTATAAGATCCGAAGTAAGATTTTTGACTATCTGCCTACTTGATGATGATGTTTGACGGTTCTTGTCCATAGGAATAACATTTTGGACCATGAACCATGAGAAGTCAATAGATATTTTATAATTAACTATTTTAAAGGGGTTTTCAGGCCCAAGTAAAAGAAAACTTTTTAGCTTTGATGGATAATATTTAATTTTGATCAAGTCTCAAAAATAGATAAAAACAGACAGAAATTCTGGCATCATACAATAAATCCATAATTTACAGTTTAATTTATGGATTGGTTTTCATATGCTCCTACTAAGCTGAAAATTATCTGAAAATCAGTCACGAGTGAACATAGCTTTATTCAATTCCTCTAATATTATTTTTATTTTCAGTCCATTTATAATTTATTACTTCTACACCTATGATGAACTGACCTATGCAAATGAATAGTGGAGAATATTTTGGCCACCTGTTTAACGGTCTAAGAATAAAACTAGTTCAAGATAGTCTGTATGTCTCTTTGAAATGAACTTTAAGACTAGTTATTAATTCTTCACAGCTGTGTTTACAAATATAGCTCTGGTCACATATGGTTGGATAGTGCAACTGAACAATAAATTGTCAATCACTAGTTACATTGTATGTTTTTTCTGTCACTTTAAGGTACGTTTCAGTATTTACAGTTCAATTATTTCTTGCATTTTTTACCCATTGCGGTTGTCTTACGGTCTCTAAATTATTCAATTCAAAATTACTTTTTTGGATAAAACTAAACATACTCGCACTTTGGTAGCAAGGTTTTGTTTAAAATAAAATAGCTTAGAGTCCGGCTCATTCCTCAGTGAAACGTAATTCTAACCAGGATCTAGTCAACATTCAACAAATATTTATTTATAATTCCATTTTATTTTTACTATTTTGACGATGTCTTATTTATTTTGTTTCAAAGTGGGATCATATTGTATTCCAGACAAACATTCGTATGACTAATAGATAATTCAGTCTGGGAACTTGTGTGATTCATGTTTGTAAATAATGGTGTCTAGGGGCATCCAAAAATAGGGGAGGGATTCATTGAAGCAGTGCAAGGAATAACAACACTTAGGTAAACAATGTTCTGAAACATAACAAGTCTGAAATTTAAAACTTAGATACTTTATTTGAGCTAAAACTGTACTTTACTTAACCATTCTTTTAAAGTTTAATTTTTTTTTTTTTGGTGGAAGATAATCTTATTTTTGTGAGTTAATGATATCCTATTTTAAATGCCTTATTCACCCAGTGGTTGATGAATAAATCCTTAAAAACATAGAAGGCCTAGCGCTACCTCTCAAAGTATTGTATTAGTGTTGCCATTGTGGAAGCGTGACAGCGCACTAAACGGTGTAGAACGGTGCTTCTTCTTTGCAACAACATTCTTCTATCGATGTTCTTCGATTTTGTACATAAAAGCTCTAGAAAGAGCTCTAAAAGCCCCTAAGTGGATGAATAATATAAACACTCTTTCAAATGTGACTATATCAGATTTCCCTTCTTTTGACTTTCGACCGCTTCCTTCTTTTCTTCTTTTTTTTTCTTTGATTCTCCTGTACGTTTATTCAAATTGCATTATGTAATAAACTTTAGATACGGATGTATGTATCTAAAAGCACAACGAAGAATGTTAATTACTTTGACGATGGGTTTTAGTATGTAACTGCAAAACTATAATATTCTTAAAAGCGAACGAAAGATCCAGAAAATTTTGCTTCAAGAAGCCACAACACTCAGGAAAATAAGAATTCGTAACTATAAAGTACTAACACAATAAAAAGTTAAAAGGTGCGGTAACAGGCAAGGGGTTATTGACCCCGACCTACAAATATCGCCTTCCTCGCCACCTGAAGGAATATTTCCTTTATAAACTAGGTTTATGCTCACTAATGAGGACTTTAACGAACCAGCTATGTGTTCCCGTGAGGTCTGTGTTATATTCCGATCGTAGTTTTACAGGTTTACTGCCAACTGTTTTAAAATTTATTATTTTTCTTTTTTGTTTAGTACTTTTTTATATTTTTGCAACCTAATGTTCAACATGTCTGCTTTGTTTAAGTGAAAATTATAAAGACAACGTTTTAAAATATATTACGGCATAGGTACAATAAATGTTGATTAGATCAAACACTATTTACTGTACCCGTGTTACAAATATAAAATACTTAAAATTACTACCAATAAAAAAGTAGGTATATAAAGACTACACCCATTCTTATGCAAAATTACGTCTAACAAACAATTGGGTTATAAAATAATTTGACTCCCAATCCTAAAATTCAAATAAAATCGTTCACAAAAATATACTTTATCACATTTATAGTACCTCAGTCACCTTTACGACACCAAAACAATGCCCCAGAGCCTTCACAGGCCCGTTTTACAGGGAACAGGGACCACAGGGAATTCCCAAACAAATACTGTGACGTGAATTTTGCGGTCATAACTCTTTTGTCAGAAACCTTTTTGGTAAAAGCTTAAAAAGGGACACGAATATAATAATTCTCAAAATGATAGCTTTATAAATGTGGCTGTGTTTGTGCCTTTGTTTGTGAGAACAGATGTTTGGCTCATGAAAATGGGTTTCTCGAGATCATTTTTGGGAAAACATATAAAATTCATGATATAATACAAGTTACAAATTTATGTAAAATATGTTTTTTTTGTAATTTTGATTTGTCCTTACTAATCTATTTTTTAATTGCAAGTGATTTCACGAAAATACTTTACAAAAATAGTAGTAATACGAGTATATTCCTGGCGATATTTTTAAATCGCATGTCGCATATTTAATTGTCTAGCGATAATTATCGTTCATTTAATCTAAAGTGATTTGCATACTCTACAATTACAATAAATGGTGAATAGCTTTTTTCTAATTCATTTCCTTTGATAATAAAAAACAATTTATGTTTTCTAAGAAAGCACTAATTTGAGCGACAGCAATGGGTACATACTTACATACCTTCCTCGTTAAAAAATCTTATTTGAAAGCAGGACCCACACTTATTCAAGCCAAATGCGTAGAATTAGTCGAACGAAACGTATTTTACAACCTCGCATGCTTTGGATAAGGACGATTCAAAGCAGGGAAATGTGCGAGGTTTCATGAAATTTCATGTTCAGATATGTTAAAAAGAAGTCTCGATTTTTTTAAAGAGCGACTCTCGTACTAAGGAATTTAATCCTTGTATCACATACATTCAATTCTCATGCACAGAGAAACCTAGACTCATAACAAACCTTTGTGAATTGCACAAATTCTTGTCCTACGCGGGTATCGAACCCGCAACACGTCGCGTATAGTGGTAACTAGCGTGGTGACCTAAACCACTCAGTTATCCGTGCAGTCAAAAAAATGTGTGTTCACCTAAAGCATTTATTCTGGAAAAGGTCACACAGCGGCTTAGTAGGTACTTTACTAAGCTACGCAGGTCAAGCTACCGTCAAAGCTAGTAAAAAGTAAAATATTACACGTTTCCTCAGAACACGTATGGGCCTCACATAAAACAATGTTATTTACGACGCCGATGTAGGGAGCGAAGAACTTGGCGCTTTACAGTCACAACTTAACTTCCCCGTTGATATAAGAGGAAAGTTTGGTTGATACGAAATTAATTACTTATGACCACATGTGGAAGAGATTTATTCATGCAAATGTTTTTGGGGTATTTGAATATCTTAAGTTGTAGGTTTGATAACTAAAGGTTTGATCTGTTACCAGGATCTATGTATGAACTTACATAATTATATCTATGAGTTTGGATGCTCAGACATAAAAAGAATCGGGGATTTGACACTTATTTTACAAAACACAAAACTCTAATACATCATTTTTCGTTAAATAAAAAACTAAAAGAAATGGCAGATTTGTAAACTCTTAAATATTTGCCGTTTATTACGATATTCATTTCTTATACGCTATAAAAAATCCTTTTAGCGCTAAGCTCATTTCCAAATGCATTAAATAGCCAGCAAATTAATTAAAAACCGCACTTGATTCCAAATCACCTCTAGTTTTAAATAAATTCTAATTGCCAAGCAAAATGGTTCATTTAGAAAATAAAATCTTGGTTACTTTTGCCAGCTGGCACCGTTATCACCTTAATTTATTAATGAAACTTAAAAACATTTTATATTCAGCTGAAAATTTTCATATTAGCATAGCACTAAGCTAAAGTTGGCGTGCAAACACCGAACAATGTATTTTATTAAATACCACGGTTGCAGTTGTTTTAGCAAGACAGTGTGGTTGAGAATCACCTGCACTAGAATTTTGTGAAACTTTTGGACCTTGAAAAAGCAGAGTTTTGTATAAAGTAGTTACAATGAAATTATAAGAATAATTCGTTTATAAGTATTTGAATATTCATTTTAGCTAAGGTGTTAAGGCAAAATAGTCAAGATGTAATAAAAATCACATTATGCAATTGGGGACATTATCAGGCATATTATTGCAATTTGACAGTATAATTTATTCATTAATAAGCCAAAAAATGCCACTGAAAATGAGTTTTTTTCAGAAAAGTATACTATAATGGTAAACGCGAGGTGTGATAATGATGATCGTTTTATTCCAAGGTTTTCGGTAAATGTTTTTTTCCCTTCTCCGTTATTTACTCCAAGATTTACATAATCAGCCTGAATTATTTCACTACTAGGTAGAGCTTCACTCTTCATCGTTTTTTACCATTTTTATAAGTAGCAATTATTCTGGTCTTACAATTTCAGAAGCTTTCAGAATTTGATGAACCATTTCATTTTCAGCGTTCCTAAATTTCAAACACTAAGAACAGACATTTTTTCTCTTTCGGTTCACTCATTGGAAAACAAACAACAAACACTAAAAAAATACCAACAACCTTCATAATTTCCTCTTTACATGCAGATCCCAATTAAAATATTTTTCAAAGGCTTCCAAATTCATTCCTCGTTTTCCCGCACTGCGGTTCCTACTCTTGTTGTGGTATACCGTTATGAAACACACATCTAGACCCGGGACAAACATCTGTTAGAACAGACGTGTTAGGCCAACAAGATTAAATCCAGCTTGAATTTAATTCACGGCACTTCAGACTTTGTCCTATCCTATGTAAATGAATTTTCTGTAACTGAAACAGAGTAATGTGTTGTTGGAATTGTGTTTGGTTTGTGTGTATTGCTGTAGGCAGTATATACAGATATAGGTTACGTATTATCTTGGCAAAGACGGGTATTTGTTTGCAGTACGCTTTTCCTAGTACGGGAGGCTTGTAAAGGCTTCAATTTCATGTTTAATCGAGAATTTCTTTTGTTTTTTTTTGGTACCGCTAAAAGACTTAAATGGAAGGCTTTTAAACATTAGTTACAATACTTCCTAAAGAAACTGTATCGGTTGAAAAATGAAGTAACTTTTATAAGAATCAATCATCATGATGTGACATGGTTTGTACTAAGTATCATAATCGTCAGCATCTCATACCTACTTGGAGATTTAATTTGACATCAAGACATCGTTCAACAATTCTCACCGTCTACATAATTCTCGTTCAAAGTATTGATTCTCTAATTCACTTAAGGAAATAACAATGAAGTACATAAAGCAAACGTACCCAATTTCGTTTTGAATAACAAAATTGTGTGCGACGTGACCTTGAAACGAGATTGCGCGACCGAAGACATTTTCTCCCCTCGACGTTTCAGAGAATCTTTAGAAATGCCTGAAAAGGATCGGCTTTAATTAACGATTCCTTTTCTGGAAATTGGAGTTTGATTTAACTTTTTTCCGTTGTTGCTATGTTCTGGGTTTTATGTTTTCATCAAGATGAAAGGTGTTTTTTACTTGATTGTTTTTTTGGTTCTTAGTTTTGTGTTGTTATTGATAAGTTTGTCATTTGTTTTTTTTTGTAATGATTCCCTACTAAGGGTACAACAATCACTCATAAGGGCTAGAACACTTATTTGTAATTCAAGAGCATTTTTTCCACGGAGTATTGTGTAAAAGTAATTAGCAGATATCATATTATTTTATTTTTACTTATTCATTTATTTATAAAACAAAATTAAAAAATAAAAACATACATTAAGAACGAAATAAAAACAGCTTTGAATCTCTAACTCATTCCTGTCCGTAGACAACTGCTCATCTCAATTATATAATCGTATCATTATATTATCACCTTCAACTCGTCAGTAAACTATATTACGTTGCAAGAAAATTGCAAGCATTATTTATTTATTTATACCTTGGCTGGTTTTATGCCCTGATGTCGTTTCCCTTAGAAAATGAAATGTCTTCAACACTTGCTAGTCAGTCATTAATGACATTATACTTCTTAATAGGTTATTATTTAATTTTATTTATTGGACTTGTTGAAGTGATCCATGTGTCCATTTTGACACAGGGCTTACCACCACCTTTTATAGTAATATTTTAACAGTTGTGGGAACGAGACACCGGTATATACAATGCAGTTTGCTATCTCGCTTTCACAACGGGTGATTTCTTTCAAAGTTCATAATAAACGCACTGTAAAAAAGCATGGAGGATGGAACTATTTAACTTGTAATGCGCTGTCTTATTCACACAATAATAATAGCGGTCCGACCGATTTCGGCCACGGCGGCCAGTGTTACTATGACACCAGCCAGCTACGCAGGACATATTATAGTGCACAAGCGTGTGCGCAAACACAGGTGCACTCTCTATTCCTTTTACTCTCTTAGCCCGATGGGACGGTAATCCGACACGACCGGAGAGAGATCAGGCGCAGGACCCACATTTTTACGTGCCTTCCGAAACACGGAAGCTGTGATATTTTTTTATTTCTTAAACGCACACAACATTCGAAAAGTCGGTGCGCGTCGTGGGGATCGAACTTAAGACCTCTGACTTAGCAGTCTTACGGTCTTGCCACTAAGCTATCACAGCTTCACACAATAACACAACTGCAACCACCTTTTCAAGCAAGGCTTACAGCAGTCTTTTTGTTAAAAGCGTTTGGCCTAAAACGGTACTATATGCCTTATTATTTAGTTTAAAAACAAAAGAAGGTATAGGAATAATTTAAAAGACTTTTGATTTTGAATTTGGAATACTTTTTGTGGTGATCAAGTTCAGTTACAGAGGAAAGGGGTAGATTGTTGTCATAGTAAACAAAAACTTAGTATATTTTGATTTGGTTTTATACAATTGGTAAATAGTAAATTCATTCAACTACTGCCATGGCCTAAATACGAGTATATTCAATCGAAACATCACTGGAACATAAGTAAACAATAGATTTGTGTTATCAGGTCATTTACTCGTCGACTTGATTCAATGCAGATTGGATTATGAAATGTTTTATATAATGAAATGCTAGTTCCAGGTTCACGACATTGTTTAGAATTTTAAAACAGTTCAGTTTCATTAAATCGTATGGAAATTGTGCGTGTGTCAGCATTTTCTTAAACTGCGTACTTGCGTCTTACTTTCTTTGCATAAGTAGTACTCCTTACTGCGTTTCTGCTAAGAAGGGCGTGTACCAGTAAAACCTTTAGACCAAAAAAACCTACTCATTTTATTGATTAATAATAATTAGCTCTTTATACAACATTTTGTTTTGTCAGACTGTGTATGATTGTCGTAAAGTCTTTGCCACTTCGAAATTTAGTCTTACTACTATAACTTTTTCACAAAACATACATCAGACGTCTCTCTTATGGGCAAAAAATATCAGATATCCTAGACAGTTATTTAGTTTTAAGACGATCTGTTGTGACGGGAAAATAAATGAAAATGAATTACTATGTTACGTAGATGGGTAAGAAACCATAAGGCACCCCTATTCCGTTGATTCCACTGAAATCCGACGTTCGTAGTTCCAGAAAATAATAATAAATTTAAATAGAAAATTCAAATTGATTATAATAGTCACTTTAAATTAAAATTCCAACGAACTATGAGTATATTCTATAACTAGAACCATTCATAAAATTCCTTTGATAAAACAATTTATAATACTATAATAACACGGTCTATAATCATACTTACCTCACGTCGGGGTGGTTATAGACCACATAATAACCGTGACTTGACCAATTTCACCTTTATCATAAGGGTTCAAAAGTTCATTTTCGTTTGACATGCATACTTGCATAGTTCAGTGATATTAGCCTCCACCCTGTTTACAGTGTGCTTATTATGAACGCTGAAAGAATTCGACCGTTGTGAAAGCGAGATAGCAAACTGCATTGTGTATACCAGCATCTAGCTCCCACATCAGCAATGATCTTGTATTAAGAGTTCAAAATACAAGGGTCACGTAAATATAGTTTATGGTTTTGCTCATGCACTTGTTAACCACCTAACTATTTAATCATGTTTATTTGGCTTATAAAACATGATGCATAAGTATTATTCTATTTTGTAGCTGACACGCAACAGAGCAGGTTTGAATAGGTTTACAGGTAGCTTTTTGAGATTAACGGAATGTATTAGATTCAACTAGTCTTGTTCTCTTACATTTAAGTAGTTTAAAAACATCATTTCTAAATATAATTGTTGTTTAAAAACCTGCTTATGTTATAACAGAAAGTCGTGTTAAATATATCAACAGGCAATGCGACAGTTTAACAGTGAACTCAGATAACAATTCTGAAAATATCAACACAAAGTATTATTTTGTCTGACAACTAACTGTGATCCGCCATGTTACTTTAAGTTCATCAGATACACTGTTCTTTATAAAATTGACCTAAATTTGACATATACCTACTTAGAATCTTTATAGTTTATGTATGGCTTTAAGTAGTCGGCAATCTCCACACCAAAATTTATCAAAATTGAATCAATCGTTTAAGCGTAAAGAAACGACAAACATACAAACACGTTTACAAATTTTCTTTCATAATATTAGCGTTAGTACCAACTTCTAAGAATTGCGATATCACTGTAACTGAACGTCATTAGGTATATAAATTAAAATATTTTATTCTAATCACTTGCATGCAAAGGTTACTTAGGTCCTTATTGTGTAAACAAACAGACACGAAATCACGTGACCAATCAAACTTCAAAATTAAATAAACAATATAAAAACTATAAACAACCGTTGAACGTTGATACAGATCAATTAACAGACATCATTATTTTATAAACATAAAAGTTCGTCAACTTTTTCATAGATTTTCCCTCACAGATGGAACGCAAAATATTTTTTGACTCTAATTTAAATAAAAATTGGGGGTAAATATCAAAATCGTTCCAGCCCTTTAGCTGGGAAAGCGTAACAGACGGACGAACAAAAACTGATTTATTACACACTAAAAAAACATATCAAAATCACACAAATCAAGACTTTAGGGACGGATTGTAGGGACGGATAGATGCGAGAAGCGACTGTTATACCACGCAATGAAGTAGAGAGTAGAATCCGGATAAAATTTACTTTTACTTAAATCTATATATATAAAACTCTTCCGTTACTGACTGACTGACTGACTGACTGACAGACAACGCACAGCCGAAACTACTGGTCGTAGAAAGCTAAAATTTGGCATGTAGGTTCCTTGAGATATGTAGGGGTGCACTAAGAAAGGATTTTTGGAAATTCAACCCCTAAGGGGGTAAAAAGGGGTCATAACGTTTATATGAAAAATCTTATTCCTTGGGTTTAGAAACTTGAAACTTAGCACAAACACGTATATGGTCAAGTAAATAAGTTTGGCATTATATTTTTTTCCAAACTACCCTCCAATAGTGATTTAGGGGGTTGCGATTGGGTGACTGATTGACTTTCGCGCAGCCATAACCGCTGGGTGTAGGAGTCTAATATTTTGAACAAATCTTCCTTTACTGACGGGAGTGAGCATTAAAAAAAGATTTTTGGAAATTGTACCCCCAAGGGGGCGAAAAGGGGTAAAAACGTTTCTATGAAAAATGTTATTCCTTAGGTCTATAAACTTAAAAATGGGCACGAACACGTACATAGGCAAGTAAAACAAGTTTGATAATGTAAGTTTTTCCAAACTACCCTCCAATAGTGATTTAGGGGGTTGCGATTTGGTGACTGATTGATGAACACACAGCTGAAACCTCTCGGTATAGAAGTCTGATATTTTGAACAAGGCTTCCTTTAGTAACACAATTGACTTCTAAGAAGGGATTTTTGGAGTAGCAAGCCCTTAGGTAGCGGGCGGGGGGGGGGGGAGAAGAGAGATCAACTGATACTTTTAATTTTTCTAGACGATGTTTTTGTCTCGCTTTACTTTTTTGTTACATAACGTAATCGACAAAACTCCAAAAACTACTTATCGTTTTCAAATATTCACCAATAGAAAGCTACATCATCCCTGAGTAACTCAAGCTGTATAATATAATTCAAATTGAAACAATTTTTTAGCCTATGAAAGAAAGTCCTGTCGAGATCATTAAAAAACGCCACAATCCCAAATTACACGTGGGCGAAGCCGCGAGCGGAAAACTAGTATAGTATAAACTTCAACTCTTAATTTCTGCTAACCCCAAAACCATTTCATACTATTGACCATTTATGAATGGTCCATAGTATGAAATGGTTTTGTTGTCTATCAATCATCACCACAATTTTGAATGCTGAATGATTGATACTATCGGACAATTGATGTTATCGAACCGGACACTACTTTCAATTTTTTAATGCATTATCACCAATGTGAACTCAAGTTTACACTACGCTCTGAACTCTGCCTTACTCTATTGAATTATACAAGCGCCGCAATGCGGCAGTACTCGGACTTGCAGACTACCGGCTGATATTTTATTTAGACATAATTGCATTGAAGCTCGAACTTTGCCAAGGTAAAGCGACCGGACGCAAGGTTTGGAAGTTGGTGGGTGAGCGCTGAATAAAACAATAAGATTGTTAGAACCTTTTTGTCGACATAATTATTTCTCGGTAACAGACCTATTTTATTGACAATCGCTTATTCTAGGTATTTTTTTTTTTAATTTTTAGAAAATATTGTAGCACTTCTGACCCTAGCTGACGCATTTTATGAAAGTAGAAAACAAATTTTATTATCAAGCAAGTTTCGTTAAAATATGAGTGTGTTTTGTGTTTACTTATAATTTTATTTTAAGTCACGTTATAAAACTTTGCAAAGGAATGTCCCAAAAACTGCTTTGAATAAATTTCATAAGCTATGAATATTAAGATGGAGTTTTATAATTATTATAAGCTTACACTGATAAAAGAGAGCATTATCATATAAAAGCAAAATTACTTAGTCCAAACACATTCATACTTTTTCATTTTAGAGTTACGGGTCTCTGAAACTATGTGTACCTACATAATTAGTATACGTTACATCTAGACATTGAACAAATGCTCGTGCTCATCACACAAACATTTGTCCTGGGCGGAGATCAAACCCACGACCTCCGGTATAGCAGCCAGGGTCACTAACCAGAACCAGATATTTGCCATAAATTCCTATAGATAGAGTTTTGTAAAGAGACAAATGTAGAGTTTAAAGGTGTAGGTGCAAATATATTGTTTACTTATTCGTGAAGAATTGCCATGCATTGCTACGCATGGGCCAAATGCGGGAGGTCTCATCCTTAGCTAATCAGATCACTTACAAACTAACCTGATAAAATCGCTTAAAATAAGGCATTGAATACAATTTTATATTTAATAACCATATAACTACTGTGGGCGCTCTTTCATAGCTATGATATAATAAACCTTTATGAGCTATTCCGT